>CM061062.1:102748707-103348707 GCA_030762895.1 Sophora flavescens
CTATGTCAAGTGCTTTGAATCTTCAGAACTACGGTACATGCGCCTAAATCTGGGTATTATGGGAAAATACCACACAACCTTCTCTGGATCTGATTCTTTCTTCTTATATCGTGAGGCATTACATTTAGGACACATCTGTAACGATGCATATTCATTCCGAAATAAAATGCAATCGTTAGGACAAGCATGCATCCTCTCGTAGCTCATGCCAATAGAGCGTAACATTTGTTTAGCCTCGTATGTCCGACTAGGAAGCACATTATCATCTGGCAACATGTCTTTCAATAGTGTGAGTAAGTCCGTAAAGCTCTTATCAGTCCATCCGTTGCCCGATTTCAAGTTATACAACTTTAACATCGCCGACAATCTTGTGAATTTAGTACATCCATCATACAATGGTTGCTCTGCATCACTTACCAACCTCCCAAACATTTGAGGACAATCCCTAAGATCCTCTTCAACGGCATTTGCAATGTCTTCAAAACGATCGCCCTCATAAGTATTTGTGTCGGTATCGTACGATGAATATCTCACACGATTCCTCATTTCACTAGACTCAGCTCTTGTCTCACCATGTTTTGTCCAACATGTATAACTTTGATCGATTCCATTACACACTAAATGTTCTTCCAAATCGGCTGCACTAACTCGCCTTGCATAACAACAATCTAAACAAGGACATATGATTGTATTAGGGTTTTCCGCATGCCGAACTGCAAAACTAATGAACTCTTTCACCCCATCCTCATACTCCTTCGTTAAACGATTGGCAGACATCCATTTCCGATCCATGCTTTTCCGATCTACAAAAATATTTATTAAACATATTTACTTTGAGTTTAGAGTGGTTGAGGTCTACATGCAATGTATACATATTAAAGGAATGAAAGGCTGCAAACAAAACACATTGTCGCTGACTTAGTTTCTTTCCCTTTTAATGGGGCACATAATCTTGAGAGAGAATCCGATGATTATTAAATTCCTTCCTATCAGGATACTAGAGCAATAATAGTAATGACAAGAGCACCATGATTCAAGGAGGACAAACCAAAATTAAACTCCAATACTAGGTTAAGATTCCACGTTCATTATTAACCTGAGTTTGCTGAAGGAACCAACCGGTGCTTATAGTGCAGCTATGCACTCGATTTCAATCTTGGCATCCAATGGCAAGGCAGCTACTAGATAGGTTGAACGAGCTGGGGCATATCAAACTGACATATCAAAACATCCCAAAATGGTTCTTTACCATGTTTAGATTTTTCTCCCCAATGTTCTCACTAAATAACAGAGATAAAAACTTCTCAGCTCCAAGTTAATCACTACTGCTCACATGTCTAACAAAAAGTGTGGCACAAGTATAAAATGAAACCCAAAAACCCTTAAGTTTCTATAACTAAGCAATTAACATAATTAAGACTCTTATCACCTATTCATATCATTTCACACTGTGTAACTAATTCAATGCACTCATGCGGACAAACTACATAGATCTCATAACAAATTAACACCAGATAGAATACCTATATGTAGCTTGAACTGTTAGAGGCCTTCTTGTTAAAGATGGTTGCACTCTCCCTTGACGATTTAGGTGCAGTGACAAGCTAGACGGTTTGATCTTCACCGGAGAGTGGTCTGACTTATTTATGGATGATGTTGGCAAGAGTTTTTGCAATGAGAGATCGGTTAGAAAATGAGATGTGAAGAGTAAAATGCGATGTAAGAACAGAGATGACAAGATATCAAAGGATTGTAAGAACAGTTTGGCAGCAATTAACATGTAAGTTCAATGGCAATAAACATCATTATGATTGCTTGGTGCAACAGAAATATGAGAACTACTGGTTAAACATTATTTGACATAGTTTAAAACTGTTTTCAAGTTGGCCCTTATATTTAAAAACTCTTTACATCAAGTCTTCCTAATTGTAAACTAAATCAAAAATCAAATTAGTCTCAGCTATTAGATCAAAATTTTAAAAACATTTTACCAAGCTCAACCAAGAGCAGCTTGGATCCCATGTCCGAGGGAGCCTCATTCCAGGTTCTCCAACCATTGCAATGACTTGCATCAATATTTGCTATTAGTTAAAGGTGTTAAAAACATTTATGTGGTATGTTATCGGTGGCACCCATGTCAAAGGACAGTCACTCTCAATGTCATCGGACCAAATTGCAACCATGTTACAGGGACCATTTTGTCCCTATGTTATATGGACCAAATTACAATTTTGTTCTTCCTCCTCTCACCACCCTTCACCGTCCCTCTCCGCCATTGATCCAAACAATGAAGGGGGATTGCAATTTGGTCCCTAAAACACATTACAAAAAAAGAGGTATTTAGCGACCATCAAATTTGGTCGCTAAATATGGAAATTCGGTCGCTTTATACAAGAATTGAATTTTTCTTATACCTTAATATCTCCTAACAGAAGTACGGGTGTTTTGAGCACTATCCGTCATTTAATTGACACACAATGGGAATGAACGTCAGTGGGCAAACTTGATGGATACCTTAAATACTTTAAAAAGAATGAATACATACAAAATCAAAAATTTATTTTACGATACAAAGAGCGAAATAAAAAAGAAAGAAAATCACAAACTTACAAAACACAAGCAGCCATCAAAACGCATCCATAAAAATAGTTACAAACTTAGGCGAGCATCTTCGTCTATGGTGACTTACAAATATGAACAAACCATATGTGAAAAATAGAGAGCAATTGAAACAAAAAGAATCCTAACTTTCAAATGACCGAGGCAAAGAGGCTTACCTTCAGCTGTGGTCATCGTGAGCGTGAGTGGAGCCTAAGAGAGTGTGGAGAGTGGGTTCCAATAAAGCTGCAAACTTGGAAGTGGGTTCAACCGGGAATGCGCCCCTGTGACTGTGTCACAGACCCTGAGCCAGAGTGTGAAGCTCTTAGTATGAGACTCGTGTAAAATAGAGGTTGATGTTGATGGCTCTTCTATAACCGATGGGGGTATGGAGAGAACTCGCGGTGGCAGTAGGAGCAGCGACACAGGGGTTTGGGTTCGAGTGGGTTCTTTCTCTTTCGGAGTAGCAGAGGCGACGAGAAATGGCGAAGGTGAGGGAAGAAAAAATAGATGGCATGCAACAGAGGGAAGGAAACAGTAGAATGAAAATGAGGAAGAAACAGAGGGAAGGCCGCGGCGCGCGTTTAATTTTGCTCTGAAGACCTAAGATAGCGTTTCCTATAGGAAACGCTATCTTTTCCTAAGTGGCACTTTTAATAGCGGTTCCACACGGAAACGCTATCTTAGGTGATACCTAAGATAGCGTTTCCTGAGGGAAACGCTATTAAAAGTCCCCCATCACTTTTAATAGCATTTCCACACGGAAATGCTATTAAAGGTGCGTTATTAAAAGTCTATTCTGTTGTAGTGTGGGAAAGACAAAGAAGAGCATGGAAGTGTTATGAAGACATGAAAACATGGCACTGCTGAGATCCGGTTAGGGACTCACTTCACACCCTAACTCTGGGCTTATGATCCGGTTTTGCAGCCCAATATAGGTAAAAAATAAAAATTATTAAAAGTTCACGGGTCCGTGGACCGGGTCCGTTAAACCCGCAGGTTAAACGGACCGGACCCAAAAGCCCGCATTTAAATGGACTCGTTTTTTGCCTAGTCCAAGTCCGTGCGGACTACGGGTTAAACGGACTGTCCGCAGACCCGGGTCCATATACCCACCTCTAGTCCCAACTCTCAGGCAGAGAACTGAGGAGTAGAAGAGTTTGCAATTGATCATCATCAACACTCATGCCCGCCTTTGTTAATTGATTAACAATGCCTTTGAAAGTGTTCAAATGTTCGATCATATTTTGACCGTCCATATACTCCAACTTTACCAATCATCTGACAAGGTGGGCTTTGTTCCTGGGCGTCTTCTTTTGAATCAAGGATTCAAGCTTCGTCCACAACTCATATGCATTGGTATAAGTTGATACATGCTCGAACAAGCTTCGATCGATATATTTTCGGATTATAGCTACTGCTTTCTTATTCTGAAGCTCCCAATCTTTGTCAGTCTTTCCTTCCGGCATATTCTTCTAGGTGATCGGTTCATGCAAATCTTTACAGTATAGATGATCTTCCATCATCGGCTTCCAATAGGAGTAGTTATCTGCGGTTAGCTTGAACATGTCTCCATCGTGAGTGATAGCTCCCTCCATCTTGAGTTACACAGGTCAATAGTTCCTCCTAAAAATAACACTATACGTGAATAGTGCGGTATAGGTGACTCGTACCGAATGCTGGAACGATTACTGTAGTCTGTGAACAGTGTGACGAGGAAGTTCCCAGGAAAGAGAGGTGGGTCAATAATAGACACACCTAAATACCAAGTCTTTCCTAGCCAGAACTTTTCTAGGAACGCACTTTCACACTTCCACACTTTATTCCAACAACAAGAATAATTCTTTTCTAATGTGGAAGATCAGGCAATGTTGCAACCACAGAGCATACTAAGGATTTTCTTATGAATCCGCACCTGGTATCCAAGAGCTCTGAGAGCTCTGATACCACTGTTGGGAAATGTCAACATAATTTCCCTCCTTTGTGAACTCAAAATAGACACTAAGCGGAAGCGTAAAATAAGTGTAATAACACCAGACAATTTTTAGAGTGGAAAAACCTTCTCAATGTGAGCAAGGGAAAAAACCACAGGATCGTAGGCCACTTAAACTTTCGATATAACAATAATGGGTATACAAAAAATACAAGAATATTGTATCCTCAATTTATGGATAACACTCTCACAAATTGACTCACTATTTTTCTCTCTTAAAAAACTCTATCCAAGACTCTCTCTATTTTCTCTCACTCTCCTTCTCCTGTGAGGATTGGTGCATCTTCTATCTTCTTAAATGCTTCTATAAATAGAAGCAAAAAGAGATGCATTGCATAATAAGTGGTTGGAGGTTGAAAGCTTTTCAACCATTGCATTTAACATGTAAGACCTTTGTTACTTTGCTTTGGCTGGATTTTCAACACTCCGGACATTTGTTATGAAACTCAAAATAAGAAATTTTTAATGAAAAAATTATAGAATTTAATACATTGGATATTGATTGAGTTGGTTTTAGGATAATACAATAAAAAGTGTATTTTTTTAAATCTTGTATTTTTTTTGAAATGGTTTTTTTAATATAAAATGCACCTTGAAACATTTCTATTTTTCATTAAAAACTTCTCATTTTATATTATCAAACATGGTATTATTATAATTATTATTATTTACATTCTAAATTGTCAATTCACATTTTTTATTTTATAATATATTAATTAATAAAAATTATAATCAAACAATTAATAATGCTAATACTGTCATCATTTACTAACAAAGCTCAAATTTTTTATGTGTAAATATAGCGAGTAATCCATAAATTAAAAAAATTAGAGTAAAGACCAATCTGGTCCTAAAAATAATCACAGTAAAAAACAAAGAAAAGTGAAAAATGTGGACAATTTTAAAACATAGATACCTAAAATTTGAGTTTTTTTTTTTCACTTTTTATTCGTTTTCTATAATTTAAATTTATCATAGGCCACACATGACCACTGATAGGACAGACGAGATGGTTAACATGACATGTAAGCAAGTAAACAATGTTGGACCTGATACGACATACAGGGATTAATATGTCACATATTTATAAATTTGAGGGACCAAATGATTAATTTATATTTTTTATGGACAAAAAATGTATCTACAATTATTTTTAGGGACGAGATTGGACTTTACTCTAAAAATTAAGCAATAAATTTATTCTTGATGTAGAGCACCTAAGAATTAATCTGGTCTGGCGCTACCGAACATTGTTGGATGGGAAAATGTTTACGTGTGCAAGTTGTGAAGAAACCAAGCAAATACAAAGGCCAAAGGGGCTTTGGCTTTGACGATTCAACTATTCAATAAATCAACGTTCATTTCAATTTCATCACACACACATACATACACTAACACACACATATGTGCATATAGAGTGGTCGACGAAAACGGAAGCAAGTAAATCAACACAGCCTCGTATTCCAATCATCACAGGTGACCAATACCATTATTCTTCATTCTTCAATCATCTATATCCCTATTCACATTTTTTTTTACTTGAACTGTTTGACAAGCAAGAGTGTGATACCCAGATTTTCATTTTCCTTCTAATTCTCTGAATTGAACTGAAGTTCCCTTCTTTTTATTGAATTAATTAATTATCTTTATTTTTCTTATCGACCCTATTATTCTATCAATCAAAAAGGACTAAACTTGAATTTTTTTAGCCCTTTTAGGCTATCTATTAGCACTGGATTCTAGTATAAATACAAGTAGTTCAAAATGATTAGATCCTCTAATTATTACATGTTCTATCTTCTACCATGGCTTTAATCCTTTGGCAATACAAGTGGATTCTGCATATTTTTGTGTTTCTGTGATTAATAAATTCCTATTGCTCAGGGTTTCTTAGACTTGATGATCTTTGCAGGACATAGATAGAGAGACTGATAAGCAAAGGGTTCAATTATGAGTCGGTTGAACAAAGGTACAAGTACCTGCAGTGATGGTAATGCCAGTAATGAATGTTCTGCAAGTGGAATGGCTGGGGAGAGGACAAATTGTCTTGATCATGAGATTGCACAGCTCACAAAACTTAGATCAAGTCCCCATGAGCTTTTGGGCCGTGTCCTTCCTGGAAGGATGAGGTTACCTGCATCAACTGTAAGAATGTTGGTAGGTAGGGAAGGTAATTATTCTGGAAGGGGGAAATTCTCATCAGCAGATGGTTGCCATGTTTTAAGCCGATACTTACCTACCAAAGGTCCTTGGATTGTGGATCGAATGAAAAGCCGAGCATATGTTTCACAATTTTCAGTTGATGGTTCTCTTTTTGTTGCTGGATTCCAGGTTATTACTACTATCAATATCATTGTAGTTACTGTTATGTATAAATAATGTATGAAGCTGAAGATGATGGTTCTCGTAAATTGAAGAGTACGCATGAAACTATGATTGAAACGAAAGGGTCTTTAAATCTTCACTTTGAGTTGTTTGTGCTTTGTTATACACTACAGGGAAGCCATATTCGGGTCTATGATGTTGACAGGGGCTGGAAAGTTATGAAGGACATCTCTGCTAGAAACCTGCGGTGGACAATTACTGATATGTCTCTGTCTCCAGATCAACGCTATCTTGTAAGTTTGAAGTTTGAGTTGATTGTCGAATGAGGTGGTGTTCATGGACATTACTAGGTTGAAGAATTTCTTGTTATTAGTATAAATGACCAACTCTAACCATGGCTTGTGAGTTTTGTACAAGTTTGAGCTATTCTTTACTAATGCGTTCCTTAACTCCTCCCAACTCACATTTGACAAATTTTTAATTAATTATTACAGGTTTACGCAAGTATGTCACCGATTATCCATATTGTCAATGTGAGATCTGCTACAACAGAGTCAATAGCAAATGTTACAGTATGTGCTGGATGTTTCTCACTTTGTCATAATAGCCAGTGTCCAGTGACATATAGTTAGTAGCTTTTTTATAATATTATAGATGATTAAGCAGATGTTACATATACAATTAATTTACTCTGAATTTTTCTTATGGGATCTACTAGTGCAAAAGATGGCTCCTTTTTTTTTGAGCAATTCAATTTTTTAAATTAATGGAATGCTTGTCATTTTGTCATTGAAATGAATTGTAGGTCAGCAGATGAGGTCTGTCCAACCTCGCATGTAGGATGCGAAAATTTATGATGCTCATTTCCAGAGATACAGAAAACCTTTTTGTTTGTATTGTTATTAAGAAACATACATAGATTTCTTCTTGTGCTTTAAATGTCCAACCTTTAAGAATATTAATGTATATATGTCTCTCTTTTTGTGTGTTTATACACACATCAAAAAATTGTATACTTGTTCACTTAAGTACCCTTTTTTATTGCAGGAAATTCATCATGGATTAAATTTTTCTTCTGATGATGATGAGGACGAATTTGGGATTTTCTCTATCAAATTTTCAACGAATGGAAAAGAGCTTGTGGCTGCAACTAGTGATAGTGCGATATGTGTATATGATCTTGGGGCAGATAAGCTTAGCCTTAGAATTCCTGCTCACATGGTATCATATATATCTTTATTGTTATAATTAGTTGTCTTTTTTGGAATGATTAAAATTAACTTTTCAAATGTATAAGGATATCGATTTAAGGTGACTTTTTACTTGCTATTATAAAGGTGGATTTCTACAGTATGCTGTATTATGCTAGTTTAGGAAGTACTACTCCAGTTTATACAGTTAGAGTATTCTAGATTCAGTTGATTAGGAAGAATGTTCTAGACCTTGAGTATAAATACCAAATCTGTCACAACTGATACTCTGTTAATTTGGTTACTAAATTTTTAGATTCTCTCTCTCTCTCTCTCTCTCTCTCTCTCTCTCAGATTCTCACATTTTCTCTATCCTATAATACTGAAATGGATAATATCTTATGTGCCTTTTTATGTTGCAGTCTGATGTTAATACTGTCTGCTTTGCTGATGAATCTGGCCATCTCATTTATTCTGGAAGCGATGATAGTCTCTGCAAGGTAAACCTCATTTTCTAGTTATTGGAATTTGTTAATATCCACAGATGTCTGTGTTGGCAGTGATGTTTTCTTATAGTGCTTATCATTATTCCATTATTGGTGAGTTAAATAAATATCGGTCATGGATTTTATTTTAACTTTCCTCTGAGCATAAAATGAAGCCAACATATTGGTGTTCTTCCGGTTTCATGTATTTTCTGTGTGAAATGTATTGTTGCGAGTTTGTTTATGTTGTCCCTAAGCTTTATCGGTATCTTCCATAGTTGCTGTTTTTTTTTTTTTGAGGGGGAGTTAGATTCTGGAAGTCTTTCTTCAAGGTACAGTATGAGATTTTAAACGTTCTCAGACCTTAATTTCGATGGGCCTTAGTAATAGGAATTTCTGTTTTGCTGTTAGCCTTAGTAGTAGGAATTTTTGTTTTGCTGTAAGGATTGCCTTAGTAGTAGGAACTTCTGTTTTGCTGTTAGCCTTAGTAGTAGGAATTTCTGTTTTGCTGTTAGGATTTGTTAGATAATTGTTCTGTGATTAGGAGTTTGTTAGTTTTGATAAGCTGGTTGTTAGGAGTATTGATAGGTATTGTTAGGCCTATAAATAAGAGGTCATTTTGTATTTTCAAGATATGAATGAAGAGTTATATTTTGTGAACTAAACAGTGGTTTAGTTGTGAAAGGAGAGTGCTCCTTTGGGGTACATTTGTACCATTCTTTCCCTATCTCTTTTCTTTTTTCTGTTTTGGTTGAGGAGAGGTTCTCTCCATAGTTAGGATCTTCTTCCTCCTAAAAGAAGGTTCCTAACAAAGTGGTCCGACCTGCCGGATCAACATGGTGATGGATAATCGTGTTTCTGTGTTAGAAAAGATGGCCAGCGAGCATGGGGGACAATTGGCGGAACTCCGGGCTGATATAGAGATCATCAAGAATCTCCTCATGGAGAAGAAGGGCAAGAAAACCCCATCAGAGTGTGGGGACAATTCGGTTAACCAGAAAGTGAAAGAGAAGGTTGCGGAGGAAGAAACGGATGAGGAGGGAAGCGTACCATCACGTTCTTGGATGAAGAAAGTGGAGTTACCCACTTTTGAGGGGAACGACCCGCTGGGTTGGCTAGCAAGAGCAGAGAAATTTTTCGAAGTGTAGTAAATCAAGCCCTTCGAGAAGCTTTGTCTGGCTTTCATCAGTATGGAAGGGACTGCAGTTCATTGGTTTCGGTACTGGCGCCAGAAATCCAAGACTCCTTCCAAGACTCCTTCTTGGGATGAATTTTCAGCAGCGCTGCTAAGGAGATTTGGGGAAAATGGTCGTGGGACTGTATACGAGCAGTTAGCAACACTAAGGCAGCATTTGGGTGTGGACCAATACATTCAAGAATTTGAACTTTTGGTGGCCCAGGCGTCTATGACATCGGAGGAACAACTGTTGGGTTATTTTCTGGCCGGGCTGCGGCAAGACGTTCGGGGGCAAGTGCGTCCACATGACCCCAAGGACTTATCCCGAGCCATGGAAGTCGCACGAGACATCGAGACAGCTCTGGAAGAGACATGGAGTATCGAGGAATCACTAACTCGCCACCACGGAGGAGGAATTGTGTCCAAGATAGAGATGGGGGGCGGTGCGAACAATTCCAATCTGTCAAATGGGACTGGCAGTAAGGCCTCGTCAATGACGTCAGTGGCGAATGCCAGTGTTTCGGGGTCCAGGAACCGCGGATCTCGAACTCTCCCATACCAAGAATATCTCAGGAGGAGGGAAGGAAAACTTGGCTACCATTGCGGGTTAGCTTTTGGACCAGGTCACAAATGCTCCTATTTTGGCTGCTGATGAACAAGTCAATGATGAGGGAGAGATTACTGTGATGGACTCTGAAGATGACCACAAATATGATCCAGGGTGACTAGGCCTTGAGGAAGATTCTACCATCCAAAGTTTTCTTAGCTTACAACCTTGAGGACGAGGTTGTTTTCTGAGGAGGGTGGTATTGTCAGGCCTTAATTTCGATGGGCCTTAGTAATAGGAATTTCTGTTTTGCTGTTAGCCTTAGTAATAGGAATTTCTATTTTGCTGTTAGGATTGCCTTAGTAATAGGAATTTATGTTTTGTTGTTAGCCTTAGTAGTAGGAATTTCTGTTTTGCTGTTAGGATTTGTTAGATAATTGTTCTGTGATTAGGAGTTTGTTAGTTTTGATAAGCTGATTGTTAGGAGTATTGATAGGTATTGTTAGGCCTATAAATAAGAGGTCATTCTGTATTTTCAAGATATGAATGAAGAATTATATTTTGTGAACTAAACAGTGGTTTAGTTGTGAAAGAAGAGTGCTCCTTTGGGGTACATTTGTACCATTCTTTCCCAATCTCTTTTCTTTTTTCTGTTTTGGTTTAGGAGAGGTTCTCTCCATAGTTAGGATCTTCATCCTCCTAAAAGAAGGTTCCTAGGCCTTAATTTCGATGGGCCTTAGTAATAGGAATTTCTGTTTTGCTGTTAGCCTTAGTAGTAGGAATTTCTGTTTCTGTGTTAGGATTGCCTTAGTAGTAGGAATTTCTGTTTCTTTGTTAGGATTTGTTAGATAATTGTTCTATGATTAGGAGTTTGTTAGTTTTGATAAGCAGGTCGGACCACTTTGTTAGGAACCTTCTTTTAGGAGGATGAAGATCCTAACTATGGAGAGAACCTCTCCTAAACCAAAACAAAAAAAAGAAAAGAGATAGGGAAAGAATGGTACAAATGTACCCCAAAGGAGCACTCTCCTTTCACAACTAAACCACTGTTTAGTTCACAAAATATAATTCTTCATTCATATCTTGAAAATACAGAATGACCTCTTATTTATAGGCCTAACAATACCTATCAATACTCCTAACAACCAGCTTATCAAAACTAACAAACTCCTAATCACAGAACAATTATCTAACAAATCCTAACAGCAAAACAGAAATTCCTACTACTAAGGCTAACAGCAAAACAGAAATTCCTACTACTAAGGCAATCCTAACAGCAAAACAGAAATTCCTACTACTAAGGCTAACAGCAAAACAGAAATTCCTATTAGTAAGACCCATCGAAATTAAGGCCTAACACGTTCATACTTGTGAGAGTGTTTATCAAATGCCTAAAACTTGTCGTGTGGCTGAATCCGTGACAAAAAGTTTGACAATACCAAGAGCCCAATTGTTGGACAATATAAGAGTTAACTATTGACGGGAGTCATCAGTGATGCATTTTTTTGTTGTAAGCTGTTGGGTTAATAGACTTGTTTGCATTTATGCCATTGCACGGATAAAAATATTGCTGAAAACTTGTAACTCAAGTTCTTTATAAATTATTCATATGTTATTAAACATGACACACACACACACACACATATATATATATAATATAAGAAACAAAACCCTAAAACACACAGACCAAGTAAATGCATTGAAATGAGCTAATTGTAATTAATATTCATATAAATTTCCAAAAACACCCCTTCTAATCTTAATTAATATTCCGAGTCCATAATTAATGACAGTAATTAATAAGGGCAACATTGGAAGTTAGCATTTAATATATGTGAAAATTGATGCATCTTTCTTATATTTTGGACCAAAAAAAAGTACCCATTTGTTTCTTATATTAAGGACCGGAGGGAGTAATAAATATATCTATGAATGTTGTTGCAGCTCAAAAGTTTGCAAGCTCAAGCACGGTTTTCTTTAAAGCTTGAACCTGTCTCATAAACTAATGTTCTTAACATTAGCACTCAAGCTGCTCATCTACATACTTAAAATTTTTCAAGCCTTTTTTCCAATTCCATCATGGCATTGTTTTTTCTGCTTGCAATCACTCAGCATCGGAAATCTTGACTGTTATGACTTAGTGCAGGTGTGGGACAGGCGTTGCTTGGTCACAAAAGGACAACCAGCTGGGATCTTAATGGGACATTTAGAAGGCATTACATTCATTGACAGCCGTGGGGATGGCCGTTATTTAATTTCTAATGGAAAAGATCAAACTACCAAATTGTGGGACATAAGGAAGATGTCTTCTAATGTGACAAAGATGTCTTCTAATGCCATAAGGTAAATATGGAGTTATGCAAATGAATTTGATTTCCCCTCCATTACCCTTCTCCTTTTGTGTTTGTGTGCTAGCATGCGCGTATAACCATTTTAATATTTTCTGAGGTAGGTGTTGTATTTTATGTTGGAGTGACACTTATGCACAAAAAATGAAGAAAAGTGACTCCAATTCTCATTTGTTTTTTCCTAATCTGTGGTGTATATATTTGGTGATCATGTTTGTTACTTAAACCAACAGTCAGGGCCTTGGAGGTGAAGATTGGGACTACAGGTGGATGGACTATCCAGATTATGCTAGAAATTTGAAGCATCCCCATGACCAATCATTGGCAACATACAAAGGCCACTCAGTGTTGCGTACTTTAATTCGATGTTATTTCTCACCATCGTACAGGTAACTTGTGCTTTGCAATTTCCTCGCTCTTATATGAATATCACTATTCTTTTAATGTTTTACATGATGTAAGATTCGAATTTATCCAAAATATTGCTGTTTTGAACTGCGTATGATATTTCAGATTTCTTTTAGCTGTATATTTTACAATAATGTACAATTCCATAGCTGTTAGTTCAGCGTCTTGAATATGTTTTTCTGAATGGCTAGGATGTCGTTGTGTTTAATAGCTTCAATTGTCATCCATGATTTTGACCTTTTTTACATCTTCCATTAAATTATAAAAGTCAGATTTGAATGAGAAGAACTAGTTTCCTCTGGAGTTGGGGCTTGACTAAATGTTGCTGGAAGGATGTTCTTTTATGGAAAAATCCAATTGATTTTTCCAGCTTGTGTTCATCTTTGCCCCAAAGCCCTATACGCATTTAGAAATCTGGATGAAAATACCCTTTTGACTTGAGGTGGTTGTCGTGGTGGAATCGATAAATCCTTTTTCCGCCTAAACTACATTTTACAAACTTTAAATTTTATGTTATTGTTTTTAGTTCTAGTTATTAGTTGATTGAAATAGATGAGTGACATCTGTTTGTTGACAAATTTTCAGGATTGGTTTTATTGTGATAATGTCCCATGTTCTATTTGCATCTGATATTTGGAGAATGTGAGTTTTATCTAATGTTATGATTCCTTGTTGCAGTACCGGTCAGAAGTACATTTACACCGGGTCCAGCGATTCATCTGTATATATATATGACCTGGTAAAAAAAATGCTTAGATATTATATTAACAGTTACTCCATTTGGATGAAAGACATCAATTTATTTTTGGTTCTTATACAATGAGATCAGTGTCTAAGAAATGTGGCTCAATTTTTGTAGGTGACTGGGGCTCAAGTTGCTAAACTTGAGCATCATGAGGCACCTGTAAGGGATTGTAGTTGGCATCCTTTCTATCCATTGATGGTCACTTCAGCCTGGGATGGTGACATTGTTAGGTGGGAATTTCCTGGAAGTGATGAAGCCCCTGCTCCTCCAAATAAAAGAGCAGGTCGAACTCGTAGGAGAGGTTTTTATTATATGTAGCTCATGTTCTTTTGTACATGTGCTTGGATCCATATATTTTGGTAGCTATAGTCTATATCTATATGTTAATTTAAGTATCTTTCTTCTATTTTTCCATAGCTTGTAGAAAGAGTCCCAAACGTAGTTACCCTTATTTTTACCTTATTTTTGTATGCTTTTTAAGCCTAGATATATTGTGGATGCTCAATAAGCTTTGACCGGTAATTGGTAAATGACTAAATGTAAATGCTGTCCTTAATGTAGTCTATTCTTTGATCTCTTCTTTAATCCATGGTCCATGGAAGCCCGATTCAGTGATGGGCTAGTATGTTATGTTAACTTTGGGCTTTCTGTGTTGTTGACCAAATAAAGATGAAAAACTATTTTTGTATAGTGGTTGTGTTAACTGGTAAGTGAAAGGTAGAACCAGAATCAAGCTTTGTTTATGAATTATCTGTTGTTCTGGCAAAATTTTGGATATGCGAGGAGGAATTTGATTCAGTGATGCGGCCTTAATTTAGATGAGATTGCACAAATAGAAGTCTCCATGAAAATCTTCATCTCACCTCTTCCTTACAAAGACTTCACTTTCCCTTAGTTATAAACGTTTACTAAGACACACAACCAATGATTCAAGTTTGTTAATAAATTTAGACATTGTTAACAAAATATTATTTATTGTGATTGTTCTGCTTAAAGGAATTATTTTTATCAGTGATATTTATTATAGGCTGACTTCAAGCAAATGAGACATAGCTGGAATGAAAACTTATGATCACGGGGGCAGGGGAAAAAAAAAAAAATCAAAATTTCAAGTATAAAATTATTTTTAATGAGTTTGATGGTGCGTGTTTAAGTTTTTCATAAAAATATTTTTTATTAAAAATCATTTTTATTGTTAAAATGAAAAACTACTTTCATTAGCTTTTAAAAAAAATTTATTTAAAATCAATAACTACATTTAAAAAAAATGATTTTTGCGACAAACATAAAACAATTTTTGCTTTTTTTTTTTAAATCTTTAAAAGATAATCTCTAAATTATTGAATGCCAAAATTATTCTTTTTTTAATCGGTAACAAACAACCTATATAATTATTCACAATTGTCTAATGTGTCCTCTTAAAAAAAAAGATTTAATTAACATATTTTAGTAAAATAAAATAAAATAGATGGATGACGTGGTAAGTGTTTATTGTTACACAAGGAAGAGCAAAACAAGATCCTTGGGTGCCTTTCGTGGCACACAGTTGTCGGTCTTGTCTGAAAACTGAAGACAAAAACTGAGAGATGCAGTTGCCCGCTTAACCCAATTCAATTCAAAGGCTTCTTCTTCTTCTTCTTCAACCACATCAAAGATTGCTTTCCGCATTGTAATGGTGATTCTGCTTCTTCTCCTTCTCTTCTACATTGGTCGCCCTTTGTATTGAAAAATCTCCGCTACTGTCCATGATATCCGCCATAACAACCAAACCGTCACACAAGGTACCACCACCACATCCACACTTCATTTTAGTTAAACTTACCAACTTTTTGGCTTCAATTTTTCATTTTTCACTTACCCTTTTTTGTTTTTTTCCTTCTTCATCTCAAGGAATTTCCCAGATCGTTATGGAAGCTCAGAAGTCGATTGGTTGGTACCACGACGGCTCAGGGGTCCGTGCTAAGAACCGGAAGCTGCTGCGTTATCAGGTTTTGTGGAGAGTTGTTGTTTAACTGTGAGATTTTTTAGGACATTGTTAAAATATTAATAATTCAGTGCAGCATTGCAAAGTTAATGCAACTATATTATGCTATGTCATGCTACTCTATATGTTAATCTAATGAATTTGTGTGTATTCAATATATCAGAGTTACGAAGGGTTCACCTATATATACAGGTGTGTCTAACAACTAAAACAAGAAAGCTAAAAGCTATCAGATTTACAAAGATAACAAGATAAGGCTCTATCCTTATCAGAGAACAGAAAACAGAAAACTCAAATACGCATCTTCTTCTTTTATCTCAACCAACTAAGTGTTATTCATTGCGGATATTGTGCGAGCATTTGTTGATATTGTGCTGATATTGTGCATGGATTGTTATTTACTCTCCCTCAAGTTGAAGTGTGAGGGATGATGAACACCCAACTTGACAGTTAGATCCTGAAACAACTTGGCACCTAAAGACTTGGTGAAAATGTCAGCTTGTTGTTGCCTTGTTGGCACATAAGTGGTGGAGATTGATCCTTCCTGTTGGTGCTCCCGAATGAAGTGACAGTCTATTTCTATATGTTTAGTCCTATCGTGGTAAACTGGGTTAGCAGCAAGGTGAAGTGCTGCTTGATTGTCACAGTAAAGAGTGGTAGGAGCATCACATTTAACCTGCAAGTATGACAGTAAGCTGCGCAGCCAAAGTATCTCGCTAGTTGCATGAGCCATGGCACGATATTCAGCTTCACTTGATGATCGTGACACTGTTGTCTTCTTCTTAGTCTTCGAGGAGATGGGAGCTGAGACAAGAGGCCCAATCCGAATCACAAAAGGCTACAAGTTGAAGATCATTACTGTGTGGCATTACTATTCCACTTCCAGGTGAAGACTTTAGATATTGCAGGACATGCATGGCAGCATCCTAATGTCCTTGTCGTGGCGCCTGCATGAATTGGCTTAAGATATACACTGAGTATGTGATTTGCGGACGAGTAATAGTAAGATAAATAAGACGCCCAATAAGTCTGCGGTATTGGGATGGATCCGAATACAAAGGCCTCATGTCCAGTGCTAACCTGTGATTCTGCTCAAGTGGAAAAGGTGAGGGTTTGCAGGCAAGCATCCCACATTCACTCAAAATATCAAGTGTATACTTTCGCTGGCACATGAATAAACCCGAAGGACCTCGAGCTAGTTCCAGGCCAAGGAAGTATTTAAGTGCACCTAGATCCTTCATGTGAAGACACTTGCTCAAGTAGTGTTTAAATGTTGAACATTCTGACTCATCATTTCCCGCAATTACAAGGTCGTCGACATAGCCCAGAACAACCATAAAAACTGAACCATGTGAGTAAATGAAGAGGCTATGATCTGCATGACACTCCTGAAATCCATACTGCGGTAATGCTTGAGAAAGTTTGGAGTACCTATTTCATGAAGCTTGCCTCAAACCATACAATGACTTCTTTAAATGACAAACCATGCCTTCTTTGGGAACCTCATAACCTTATGGAACTTCCATGTAAACCTCTTCATCAAGCTCCCCATCTAAGAAAGCATTGCTCACATCCATTTGATGGAGCTCCCATCCTTTAGCTACGACAGCTGTGAGCAAGCATCGAACGGTGGTCATTTTTGCTACAGGATCAAAAGTCTCGTTGAAATCTTCTCCTTCAACCTGTGTATAACCTTTTGCTACGAGACGTGCCTTATATTTTTCAATTTCTCCTTATTGAATAACTTGGAATATAATTTAGACAAGTGTTTGTGAAATGCTTGAGTTATTTTATTCATCATACTTTGATATATATATATATATATATATATATATATATATATATATATATATATATATACACTCAATAGTAAATACAATTTACAATTTACAAGGAAATAAATGATAAGCTAAATCCTAGGAACACCGTCCGCACCGTCCACACCGTCCAACTAATTCTAACACTCCCCCTCAAGCTGGAGCATACAAATCAAATGCTCCAAGCTTGGAACAAATATTCTGAATTCTCGGTCCTCTTAGAGATTTTGTAAAGACGTCTGCCAGTTGATCATTAGAGCTAACAGATTCGGTGACGACTTCTTTAGAAAAGACTTTTTCTCGGATAAAATGACAATCGATCTCAATATGTTTAATTATCTCATGGAATACTGGATTGGAAGCTATATGGAGAGCTGTCTGGTTATCACAACATAACTTCATTTGTTGAGTATCTCCAAACTTCAATTCCTCAAGATGTTGTTTAATCCAAATGAGCTCACACGTGGCTATGACCATAGCTCTATATTCAGCCTCTGCACTAGACCTTGCAACAACATATTGTTTCTTACTCTTCCACGAGACAAGATTTCCTCCAATAGACACACAATAGCCAGAAGTGGAACGCCTATCAATGGGTGATCCTGCCCAATCTGCATCGCAAAATCCAACTATTTGAGTGCTTCCTTTGTCTTCATAAAGCAGTCATTGTCCTGGAGTCTTTTTAATGTATCTCAGAATTCAAATTACTGCATCCCAGTGATCATTATGAGGAGACTGCATGAATTGACTCACCACTCCCACTGCAAAGGAAATATCTGGCCTTGTAATAGTGAGATAGATGAGCTTCCCAACCAATCTCCGATACCTTTCAGGATCAGAATAAGGCTCCCCCTGGTTGGGTATCAATTTTGATTCAGATCCATGGGACTATCAACTGGTCGACAATCTAACATACCAGTTTCTTTAAGTATGTCTAATACATACTTCCTCTGTGAGATGATAATCACATTCTTTGACTGAGCAACTTCAATTCCAAGAAAATATTTCAATTTCCCCAAGTCCTTGGTCTGAAAATGGCTACATAAATGTTCCTTCAGCTGAGAAAATTTCTCCTGATCATTTCCTGTGATGACTATATCATCTACATAGACCACCAAGTAAACACATCTATTTGGAGAGGTATAGCAATAAAAGACTGAATGATCTGCTTCACTATGTTTCATTCCAAAAGCTTGAATAATCGAACTAAATTTTCCAAACCAAGCTCATGGAGACTGTTTCATCCCATAGAGAGATCGTCGTAACCTGCAAACCAAACCGGACTCCCCCTGAGCAACAAATCCAGGAGGTTGCTCCATATAAATCTCCTATTCTAACTCTCCATGAAGAAATGCATTTTTAATATCCAACTGATATAATGGCCAACGACAGATGGTAGCCATGGCAATAAATATTCGAACAGAAGTGATTTTGGCCACAGGGGAGAAAGTATCTCCATAATCAAGTCCATAAATTTGAGAGTAACCTTTGCCTACAAGCCGGGCTTTGAGCCGATCGATCTGTCCATTGGCCCCAACTTTAATAGCATATACCCATCGACAGCCAACGGGTTTCTTTCCCGGAGGAAGAGGAGTCAAGTCCCAAGTACCATTATGCTCCAAAGCCTGCATTTCATCAATCATGGCTTGTCTCCATCCTGGATGATCAAGTGCCTCACAAACATTTTTAGGAATGGAAACGAAAGATATAGATGACACAAAAGAATAATAAGAAGGAGAGAGACGATGGTAACTTAAGAAGTTATAAATAGGATGAGGATTTTGAGTAGACCGAGTACCTTTCCTAAGAGCAATGGGCAAGTCAAGGTTTCCTTCAGGTAGGTCCGTAGTAGGGTCATCTGCTGGAGTAGGACATGATTCAATTTGGTCTTTCGATTGCCTTCCAATTCTGTATTAAGAACTCGTGGACGACGATGATATATGATGGGTGACCTTTGAGATTGCTTGAGTGGGGGATCGTTAGGAATTTCTGTAGTCGAAACTGATTCCGACAAAGGAGAAGGTGATGGACCAAGATACGGAATCGGAAAGACTTCTTGAATAGTCTGAGACTCAACTGTGGATGGTGAGAAGTAAAACTTTTCTTCGAAGAACGTTACATCTGCACATATGAAATAACGATTCTGCACAGGGGAGCAACACTTGTAACCCTTCTGTAACCTGGAATATCCCAAAAAGACACATTTGATGGCTCGTGCAGCAAGCTTATCAAGACCTGGAGACAAGTCATGAATAAAACAAGTGCATCCAAATATCCGTGGAGCGACATGAAATAGTGGCTCTTTAGGGAATAAAACGGAATGTGGTATTTTATGATCAAGAGAGGATGAAGGCATCCGATTAATTAAATAACATACTGTCAAGACTGCATCACCCCAATGTCGGACAGGTACATTCGCATGGAGTAACAAGGTCCAAGCAGTTTCAACAAGATGTGTACTCTTCCTTTCAGCTATGCCATTCTGTTGAGGGGTATGAGGACAACTGGATTGATGGAGAATGCCCTGTGATGACAAAAAGGAAGAAAGAGCACAAGAAAAGTATTCCTTTGCATTATCACTTCTAAGGATTTTGACTGTCTTACCAAATTGGGTTTTGACCTCATTAACGAAAGTGGTGAGAATAGACGAAAGTTCAGATCATTCTTTCATTAAGAAAACCCAAGTGCACCGAGAGAACTCATCAATAGAGGTAACGAAATATCGGAAACCATTAGAAGACACACGACTCGGTCCCTATATATCTGAATGAATAACTGAAAAAGGAGAATCAACTCGGCTTTCAACTTTGCTGGGAAAGGAAGAGCGAACATGCTTGCCTAGTTGACACGACTCACAGTTCAATGATGACACTTTTGCAAGATTCGGAACCATTTGCTTCAATTTTGACAAACTTGAGTGGCCCAATCGTTCATGAAGAAGATTTGGAGACTCAACTGCAGTACAACTTACAAAAGGAGTTGATTGTAGGTAATAAAGGCCATGTGATTCATGTCCTACGCCAATCATCCAACCCGTACCACGTTCCTGTATAGTAAAAGAACCAACATCAAAAGTTACTGAGCAGTTTAGAGAGCGAGTAAGTTGACTAAGGGAGATCAAATTAAAAGGGCAACCAGGTATAAACAAAACAGATTTTAAAGTTATAGAAGGAGTGACAGAAACATGACCGATTCCTTTGGTGCTGACCTTAGAACCATCCGCAAGAGTAATGAAGTGAGGAAATTTAGGAGAAGATATGGAGGAGAATAAAGAACGATTACCAGCAATATGATCAGAGGCACCTGAATCAATTATCTAAAGATTTTGATTGTTCTGGGATTGAGATATGAAGGTCTGGAGTCGACTTTCAATTGAAGATACTCTCGGTACTCGGCTTCGGAAAATTTTTCCTTGAACATTTTAGCCTTGACTGATTTTTGAGGAAACCCATGAAGAGAGTAACAAGTATTATGAGTGTGACCCATTCGCTTGCAATATGTGCATTGAGGACGACCCATTCGAGCCAAAACAGACAGAGAGGCTGCCTTAACACCTGAGATTGTAAAGAGACCAGCGGCGGCAAGCAACAACCAGAAACAGGAACCAAAAAATCAGAGGAGACTAAAGGCAAGAGACCCACTTTCCAAACAACAGAAAAAGTGAATTTTGACGCTAGACAGACAGAGGAGGTCGAGGCGAACGGTTCTGGGTGGTCGCGGTGGTTTTCCGACGACCGGAGTGTGGCGCGTGAGTTACACGCGCCCGGAAGACGGCGGCACGTGGATGCGGGTGGCGGCGCGTGGCACTTTATCCGGCAACGTCGCTTGGTGGGAAGGCCGATCGGAGACTTCTGAGGCCATTTCCGACGATGGCGGAGACTGGGTTGGTCGAGACAATGACTTTCGGAATGACTTTTGATCTTGAGAGGTGTTGTTTGGTTGGAACAGTGTTGTTTGAAAAATAGAGGAAGGTTTAAGGACAGTTGAACCAGAGGCAGAAGACTTCGTAAAAGGATAAAGGTTGAAGGTATATGATTTCTGCTGGACCAGAGGCAGAAACCTTCAAAGGACAAATGAACCTACTCTTGATACCATATTGAATAACTTTGAATATAATTTAGACAAGTCTTTGTGAAATGCTTGAGTTATTTTATTCATCATACCTTGATATATATATATATATATATATATATATATACACACACACACACACACTCAATAATAAATACATTTTACAATTTACAAGGAAATGAATGATAAGCTAAATCCTAGGAATACCGTCCGCACCGTCCACACCGTCCAACTAATTCTAACACTCCTGAAGCTTTATATTTGATTTTGTACACCCACTTGCACCCAACGGCTTTCTTTCCTTCGGGTAATAATGCAAGCTTCTATGTCTCATTTGCTTCTAATGCTTTGAGTTCTTGTGCCACAGCCTCTCTCCATTATGACCTTTTCACAGCTTGAGTATAAGATTTTGGTTCCTCATGATATGCCAAAGCTATGAGATAAGCTTGGTGTCTGTGAGAAATGATCATAATTCATATAATTGGAAATATGATAAACCATACCTGAAGAGTTTGCTGGACATAGGGATTTGCAAATGGGGTTTTTAACAGCTGTGTGACAATAATAATCTTTGAGATAGCCTGGTGGATGTCGAGCTCGAGGTACAAGTTCTGCTGTCTCAGATAATGCAAATGTCTCCCACTTAATCTGGGTTTCTTGCCGTGGAGTGGCAGTATGTCTATTAGTATGAGGAGAACTTTGTTCTTCATCCTGCAAATGAGATAAATCATTCTCAGACTCCTTATGCATGATGCTGTCTTCTTCAGTTTACTGAGGTGCATTATGAAAAATAGGCATATGGGGATTTGCTACTATGGCTTCTTCACGAATGGCATAAGGAAAATTCTCCTCATAAAAGACCACGTCCCTGGACACCAAAAATTCACGTGTTTTCAGGTTATAAACCTTCCAACCTTTCTGTCCTTGAGGGTAACTCACGAACATACATCGTTCAGCTCTTGCATCAATTTATCTCGATGGTTAGATGAATTCCTCATATAGCACAGACACCCAAAGACCCTTAAATGCTCATAATGAGGTGTTTTTCCATGCAGCATCTCATATGGTGTAATACCCTGATTAGCCACAGTAGGCGTACGATTGATGATGTATGTAGCTGTTAACACACATTCTCCCCAAAATGAAATAGGAAGATTGACCTGAAATCTTAAAGCTCTTGCGACATTGAGGATATGTCTATGCTTTCGTTCTACACGCCCGTTTTGTTGGGGTGTCCATACACAAGATGTTTCATGCACTATTCCTTCTTGTTGAAGGAATTTTTGGAAAACAGAATTAGTAAACTCAGTTCCATTGTCACTTGAGTCTCTTTATTTGTGTGTTGAATTGTGTCTCCACCATGTTGCTGAAATTTATCAGAGTGCTAGTAGTTTCAGTTTTATCTTTCATTAGATAAACCCATGTCCCACGTGTATAATCATCAAAAATGGTGAAGAAAAAATGTGAGCCATTATGTGATGCAGGATACTTCCCCCATAAATCACAGTGTATTAGAGCGAAAGGAGTTTCAACTTTATTATCACTTTGAGAAAAAGGAAGTCTACATTGTTTGGATTTGTGACATATATCACAACAATCCACTTTATTCAAATCAAAACTGCACCTAAACATATGAGAAAGACTCTGTAACACTTGAGCAGAAGGGTGTCCCATCCTTGCGTGCCAAAGATTAGTTGTGTCCCTTCGAACAAGCGCGCGGAGAAGATCCCTTTATTGCCTTCCTAAGCACGTAAACCCCATCATGCAAATCACCTGATCCAATCATCCTTTTCGTGGTTTGGTCCTGTATCACACAGTAATTCGCATGGTAAGTTACTGTACAATTAAGATCATTTGTCAACTTATGAATAGATATAAGATTGCAGCTAAAATCAGGCACAAATAAGACATTAAGCAACTTAATGTTCTTGTTAAGATTAATGGTTCCCATTTTTTCTACCAATACTGTATCACCAGTTGGCACAGTGATATAGAATGGTTTTTCAATTCTGCACATTTCCTCCAAAAGAGAAAATAAGGGAGTCATATGATGCGATGCACCACTGTCTTTAACATTACCAGCCATGTTTTCATTGGAAACAACCTTGCCCTTTCCACTAATTCCACACAATGCATGACCTGTTGTTGAATCTTCATGTCCTTGATTCTCATCTACACGAGGTAGGTGTGCATTGGACTGCCCAGACTTGTTTGAACCACATTGTGTCCTTTGAGTGTCCCAGTTGGGTGGGTATCCAACCAGTTCAAAACACTTTGACTTTATATGCCCAACCTTGCCACAATGGTCACATTTCGGCCTAGGTCCATCTCTCCACCTCTACTTTCCTGCTGAATAGAAAGCTAATCCGGACTCAGGTTTGGTATTTCTGTCTCTTTCTGCTGAGAAACGGGCTTCCTCTATAAGAATATGATTGAATGCACGTCGAAGAGAAGGTAGTGGATCCGTGTTAAGAATGGTGGCTTTGACATGAGCAAATCGTTCATGATCAAGGGTACCAAGGAACAAGTGTACACGGTGTTCTTCATCTCTCTGCATCAGCTCCTTCGAGGCTCCACAGGTGCACTGAGGTAGTGGCTGCAACTCACTCAGTTCATCGAGGAGACTATTGATCTTGGTGTAAAACTCTGTTACACTCATATTTGTTTCTTGCTGCATTAGACAAAGAGCCCGCCATAACTGATGAATGCGAGGTGCGTTTGTCTGAGCAAAACGTTCTCCAAATCAAGCCAGGCGTCCCTTGCAGTTGCTGCTTGTGAAATACTCCCGTGGAGACTTGGATCAACTGAGTTGATGACCCAAGCTAACACCATTGAGTCTGCCATTTCCCATTGTTGATAGTCTATCTATCTGGATTCTGGTTTCTTGATACCTCCATCAATAAAACCAAGTTTTGACTTCGCATGTAGAGCTGTCTTCATTGAGCGTGCCCAGGTGCGGTAATTTTCTCCATTGACCACTGTAGTAACAAGGGGTGTTCCCGGATTATCCGAGGAACTGAGTTGAAAGGATGGATTTGGCGTGACAGTAAGCACCTTGCCACTACCAGAGGCATGATCTTTCTTCTCCGACTTATCTCCCAGATCGTCAACCATCTATGATGCCATAATGAATTTTTGAGTATTCAATATATCAGAGTTACAAAGGGTTCACCTATATATACATGTGTATCTAACAACTAAAACAAGAAAGCTAAAAGCTATCAGATTTACAAAGATAACAAGATAAGTCTCTATCCTTATCAGAGAACAGAAAACTCAAATACGGATCTTCATCTTTTATCTCAACTAACTAAGTGTTATCCATTGCTAATATTGTGCTAGCATCTGTTGATTCTGCTAATATTGTGCATGGTCTGTTATTATAATCATTTGCCATTAGTCTTACTGACGAAGTGAATCGCTATTTTGGTTCCTGAAATTGTAAATCTGTGGTGACAAGTTAGTCTCACCTCTCGCGTTAAGAAATATGCAAATACATCCCCAAATTAAAAAATGTCGCTAAATTAAACTAATATGATGATCTTTTTTTCACTTTGAGGACGTTTTTGTCTATTTTTTAATGTGAGATAGAGATACTAACATGTCACCGTTCTACAATTTTAGAGATCAAAATGATTACTGCCAAAGCTCTTGAAATATTTCTTCATAAACCTCCTCTAGATTTCCTGAGTTTTTTGTTTTTTAAAAAAATTATCATCTTTTCTAATTTATAATTCATTAAATGGGCGGTCCATCAGTCATAGTACTCTACCATTTCTACTAACTAAAGATTTTGGTTTTTCAAGTTGAAAGTATTATCGTCAAGATTCAAGAAGTGTCAAAGATTGAAATCAGTCTATAATAGAGTATAGTTGACTATTGTAAGCCAAAGTCCATAACTGAATGTCTTTGAGTCAAGACTCGATTCGATTATGGACAGCTTTGGATTATTAGCGGCATTAGGTCACTTTGTATGTATGGCGGTTAGCATCTTGCACGAGGCTATAAATAGCCACAGTTGTATTCCCTCTAATTTCTAGAAATTGAATAACAGAATCAGTTCATAACTTTCATCTTCAATCTTTCTCTCTCTCTTTCTCTACCTCTCTCTCTGTTCTTCTTCTTTATGGTATCTAGATCTTGAATCTGGGCCTCAACTCTCTCATGGCCGCATCACCATCCATTCCTGGCCCTAACAATCCCTTCAATGAACCAATTTCTTCTCCAACAACATCATCCGCAACTGGTGCGACTTTCAATCCCTCTCTTTCGGTGAAGCTCAACGACCAAAATTTCTTGCTCTGGAAGCAGCAAGTGGAAGCAGTGATCATTGCTCACAAGCTGCATCGATTTGTCAACAATCCTACGATTCCTCCTCAATTCACTTCTGAGACGAATCGCGAGCTTGGAATTGAGTCAGAAGCGTATCAGTTATGGATCATCCAGGACCAAATGTTGTTCACCTGGCTCCTTGGATCACTCTCTCCGTCAATTCTTCCTCGATTTCTAGGGTGCAAGCAGTCACGGCAAGTATGGGACAAGATCCACAAGTTCTTCTACTCACATCTCAGGGCAAAGGTACGTCAATTCCGATCGGAATTGAAGAACACTAAGAAAGGATCAAGAACAATTTTAGAGTATCTTCTCAGAATTCGAGCAATTGTGGACTCGCTTCAAGCTATGGGAGATCCTATTTCTGAACAAGATCACATTGACGTAGTGTTAGACGGTCTCCCCGAAGAGTTCAACACCTTCGTGATGATGATATATGGACGCAGTGATTCGCCTTCAATCGATGACATTGAGGCTCTTCTTCTTATTCAGGATGCTCAATTCGACAAGTTCCGTCAAGAATTGAACACCTCTGCGTCGATTTCGGTCAATATTGCTCAAGCCCCAAATCTGTCGAACGGAAACCCTAATTCCGATAGATCACACTCTAACTCGCAGCGCGATGATTTTCAGGGTTCCTATCGAGGCAGAGGAGGTCGCAATCGTGGTCGCGGTACTGGCCGGGGTCGTGGCCGAGCAGGATCGAAACCTACATGTCAGCTATGTCGTAAGTATTGTCACGAGTCCTTCAACTGCTGGTACAGGTTCGATGAAACCTTCGTGCCACCACCAATGCCTCCTCCCAATCATGTTCCAACCAATCAGAACAGCTATACAGTGCGAGAAAATTATCCAACTAATCCAACTCAAGGTCTCTTGCCTAGACCATCAGCTCCTCAAAATGTGAACTACCAGCAACCACAGGCTTACACGGCCTCTCAAACACCTCAGTATGCATCAACTCCTCAGTTCAAAGCTCACAATGAACAACAGTTTGAGTCACAGACTTGGTACCCTGACTCTGGTGCATCACATCATCTCACTGCTGATGCACAAAATCTGAATCAAAGCACACCTTTCGGGAGCAGTGACCAGGTGCTCATGGGAAATGGGCAAGGTCTAAACATAAACTCCATAGGTTCCTCTAATCTTTATTCCCCTAAGAATCCTCACATTATCTTTTCACTTCATAATCTATTACTTGTGCCCACTATCACAAAGAATTTAGTCTCAGTTTCCAAATTTGCTCTTGATAATAATGTGTATTTTGAGTTTCACCCTTATTCATGTTGTGTAAAATCACAGGATTCTAATCAAGTCTTGCTTGAAGGCTCATTGGGGAGTGATGGCCTCTACTCCTTCAAGAATCTCAACATTCTTAAGGACACCTCATCCTCAAGATCACTGTCACCAAGTTCAGAGTCTCTTAGTTGCTTTCCCACTGTAAATACAAATACTATGTCTGCTGTTTCTAATTCTCCCAATACTTGGCATTGTAGGCTAGGTCATGCCCATCATAATGCTGTAAAAACAGTCTTACAGACTTGTAATCTTCCATTGTCTAATAAAAGTGATCTTGAATTCTATAATGCTTGTTGCATGGGCAAAGCCCATAGACTTTATGCCCCTCCCTCTCTTACTACTCATACTGCCTTTGAGCTAATACATACTGATCTTTGGGGTCCTGCACCCTTTGTTTCTTCTGGAGGATATACCTACTATATTACCTTTGTTGATGCTAAAACCATATTCACTTGGATATATTTTCTAAAACAAAAGTCTGATGCTCTAACTTCCTTCAAACTCTTCTTTAATCTCATCCAAACTCAATTTTATGCCAAAATCAAAGCTGTTCAATCTGACTGGGGTGGAGAATTTCGTCCCTTCACCAATTTTCTAAAAGAACTTGGTGTCACTCACAGGCTAACCTGCCCCCACACTTCTCATCAGAATGGGACAGTGGAGAGGAAGCACATGCAAATTGTTGAAATGGGTTTAAGCCTCCTCTCCCATGCCTCTATCCCTCTGAGTTACTGGGATCACAGCTTCACTCAAGCTGTGTACCTCATAAACAGGTTACCAACAGTTGCACTAAAAGAATTTTCCTCCCCTTTCCATGCCTTACTTGGCTCTCCACCTGACTACACTGTCCTTATAATCTTTGGTTGTGCATGCTTCCCTTTTCTAAGACCATACAACAAACACAAAATTCAATTTAGGTCAACTGAGTGTATCTACCTTGGCCTCTCTCCTCAACATAAAGGTCACAAGTGCCTTGCTCCAAGTGGCAGAATTTATATTTCAAAGGATGTCCTCTTCAATGAAACTAGTTTTCCTTATCCAAGACTATTTCCCTCGACCAATCCCTTTCCCCTTCCTGACATACCCTACGTCAGTTCTATTCCCATTCCCCAATATCCACTACTGTCCCCAACCCCTCTGAATCAATACCACTCTCCCTCTTCGAGTCCTACCCACATCAACTCATCTACTCATCACACTCCTCCCTCAATTTCTCAAAACTCAGTTTCTCAGTCACTCACCTCACCTATTCCTGATCCTCCAGTCAGTCCAGTGCCTCCCACATCTCCCATTCCAGGAGGTGCTGCCTCTGATCCTCTGTCTTCAGTCTCAGCATCCCCCACCTCTATGACTGAAACTGCAGCATCATCCACTTCTTCCACTACTTCTCTTCCCACTCTTCCTAGAAATTCTCATCCAATGCTAACCAGGTCCAAGACTGGTTGCCTACCTCCGAGTGTCTACCTGACTCATCTTGAACCATCTACTGTCAAAGCTGCCCTTGCCAGTCCACACTGGCTTGCAGCCATGAAGGATGAGCACAATGCTCTCCTCAACAATAATACATGGACCCTGGTCACTCTCCCCCCCGATAGGAAAGCTATAGGCTGCAAATGGGTTTTCAGGGTTAAAGAGAATCCTGATGGCAGCATCAACAAATATAAAGCCAGGCTAGTGGCCAAAGGCTTCCATCAAAGACATGGATTTGATTTCCATGAGACTTTCTCACCGGGTTGTAAAGCCAGTCACCATCAAAATTATGCTCACTTTGGCTCTCACACACAAATGGCGATTCGGGAAATTGATGTGAATAATGCCTTCCTAAATGGGCACTTAAGTGAAGAAGTCTATATGTTGCAGCCACACCGTGCTTTGAATAAGCAGATAGGTCACTGGTTTGTAAACTGCACAAGGCCCTATATGGGCTGAAACAGGTCCCACGGGCATGGTATGAAAGATTGGAAAAAGCCCTAGTTCAGTATGGGTTCTCCACCAGCAAGTGTGATCCCTCCCTGTTTGTGTACTCCCAGAACAGTGTGGCTGCATATGTTCTAGTTTATGTGGATGATATCATCATAACTGGCTCCTCCACACCCTTTATCAATGAGTTGATCAAGAAACTCAATGTTCAGTTTGCTTTAAAAGAGCTTGGCCCTCTGGATTATTTTTTGGGTATTGAGGTTAAACACCTCCCCTCGGGTGGTCTTCTTTTAACTCAGTCCAAATATGTTCGAGACTTACTAGCCAAGGCCAATATGCTGGAAGCAAAAGGGATTTCTTCACCAATGATCAGCAATTGCAAACTTTCAAAGTTTGGAACTGATACACTCTCGGACCCACACCGCATGCGGGTCGGTCGGTGGTCGGGGCCTTGCAGTATGCCACTCTAACCAGGCCAGATATAGCCTTCAATGTCAACAAAGTATGCCAATTTATGGCTAATCCCCTGGACTCTCACTGGCAGGCAGTCAAGAGAATATTGAGGTATCTCAAAGGCTCTATCAACTATGGCTTGCTACTAAGACCAGCTCCTGTAAATCAACCTTCCATCCTAAATGCATACTGTGATGTAGACTGGGCAAGTGACCCAGATGACAGAAGATCAACTTCTGGATCCTGCATCTTTTTTGGTCCTAACTTGGTGTCATGGTGCTCCAAGAAGCAACCATTAGTTGCTCGTTCCAGCACAGAGGCAGAATACAGGAGCATGGCCAACATCATTGCAGCGAAGCGACTGGATTCAGTCCTTATTGACCGAGCTAGCCATTCCCTTTGCTGCTCCAAAACTCTTTTGTGATAACCTAAGTGCAGTCTCTGTAGCACATAATCCAGTCCTCCACGCCCGGACTAAACACTTTGAGTTAGACATACACTTTGTGAGAGAAAAAGTCCTTGCCAAAGCTCTATCCATTCATCATGTGCCAAGTGCAGACCAACTTGCAGATTCACTCACTAAGCCTCTTTCCTCCACTCAGTTTGTATCTCTAAGGACCAAACTCAATGTGGTTGCTTCTCAACACCCACCTTGAGTTTGAAGGGGGGCTAATAGAGTATAGTTGACTATTGTAAGCCAAAGTCCATAACTGAATGTCTTTGAGTCAAGATCGATTCGATTATGGACAGCTTGGCGATTAGCGGCAGATTAGGTCATCTGTATGTATGGCGGTTAGCATCTTGCACGAGGCTATAAATAGCCACAATTGTATTCCCTCTAATTTCAAGAAATTGAATAACGGAATCGATTCATAACTTTCATCTTCAATCTTTCTCTCTCTCTTTCTCTACCTCTCTCTCTGTTCTTCTTCTTTAGTCTAGAATACAGTTGGTTTTAGAATCTGTAAGGCTTCTTTATGTGCTTGTAAGAAACTGGACAAGATCGAAAAATGGTGCTATATATGGATGCACCAAGAATGGTGGAAGCAAAGGTGCTTGCGGTTCAAGCAATGTCAAGAATGAGAGAAAAAGCGAAGAAACACAGAAGATGAAAAGCTGCAATAGCATGAAAATGCTTTCAACTCAATTTGCAATGTAGAGAGGAGGGTCCTAATTTTCACAATTAGTGAGCCTAATAACTGTTCAAACTAACTAACTAATTAGCAAAACTAATTGCAACTATTGGGAAAAACCCAAGTCCCACGTTGACTAGAGATAATCTCTAACAAAAACTTATAAGTAGAGGGCAATCATCATTCCATGATCTAGCTTTTATGATTGAGTTAGACCCAAAATCTAATATGGTATCAGAGTTGTCCTAGATCCATTGTTGGGTCATCCACCATATTATTCACGCACCAAGCCCAATAGTGCTGGGCGTGAGGGGGGGTGTATTTGGAAAAACCCGAGTCCTACATTGATTAGAGATGGTCTTTAATGAAACCTTCTAAGTAGAGGACAATCCTCATCCCATGAGCTAACTTTTGAGATTGAGTTAGGCTCAAAATCTAATATCTACTTATAAGCTTACATTAGAGTCTAGTCAATGTGGGACTTGGGTTTTTCCCAATAGCAACTAACCAACTAATTACAATAATCAGGTGCAGCCGGGTGTACTTGGATAAGTTATGCAGCCAGTCTTAAGCCGCTGTAATAGTAATACTACAGTACTAGTGCTCTTATTTGTTTAGAGATGGAAAAGCCTGTTTTCTTTTTCATAATTTCACATTTCTCTCTATTTCTTTATATTGCTCATATCTCATTTCCAATGCATCTCTATCAAGGAAGTTTTTTTATAACTTCACTTCATTGACTTGATTTCTTGAGTTCCAATGTGTGCTTAAGGTACAAAAGTGTAAACAACTTTTGTCTTCACTCACTGTCTGACTGTCATTAGTAGCGAGGTACAATACAAATGATGTTACTGCAAAGTGATTTTGCTCATACCATAAGGATGGGTGGGTGGTGCACCTTAGACAATACTTGTTCATATCACTGTACCATTTTGATAGGTGGTGTATTTGAGACAACATCATAGTAAACAGTCCAACCTTATTTATAATTCCAGCTTAAATGTATCCTTTTAAGTTTTTTTTTTTTTTTTGGTGAACCTGGGTATCCTCCAACCGGAAGCAGCGACTAAATCATAGATTCGGGTGGATCAAAAAACATTATCTCTCACCATTTTTCATTATTAATTATTAGAATATTAAATTAATCAATCAATCAAAATACATATTATTGTGTCACCCTTTGTGGTACAACAGATGTTATCCTGTTAAAACCAAAGCCAAGCATTGACAAAATCAACTACCAATTTAAGAGACATAAATGGTCCTCAGACTCCCATACTCATACTTTTCATTTTTCATGTTATCCCAGCAAGATAACTGGTTGGGCTTCCATCATTTGCTGGGCCTTCCCCCAGAGACTGCTACCTGGCTTCATTTTGTAGTCTTTTCATTCTTTTCCCTACATTTTTCTCCTCCATTGACCAAAGCTTTTTATTTTGTCCTTTCTCCTGCCCCTGCACCCCAACCGAAAACAGAAGTAAAAAAAAAAATAGTCCATCGTTTTTTCTCTACGTAGCCGTCGTTTCCAGGAAAAGAAGCCAAAGAGAAATGAGTGTGTAACTAGACAACAATTCGTTAACTAATAGAGTGTCATACTAGCCAACAATATCTAGCTTTCACGTTCAGCACGGAAAACAAAATGGTGGATTGAAACTTTTTTGTTTCAACTTTCAAAGTCTCCTGCCAATTTGTCAAAGAAACCAAATACATTGAATTGAACAATATATTGGCTTGGATTGGAAGCGTCTTGGAAAAAGCATACAATTTCCAACTTGACCATCCTCTATAATATGTATAATATATATCTTGCTTACGAGTGTGATATTGTTCAAAGATTCTAAATAAAGTAATTATTTATTAAAACTTATTTTTTTGACTTCTTAAGCAATATTTTTAATGGACTCGTTAGTATTTGCCACACTATATATACTACCTCCGGACTCAATTATAAGCAAAAATAACTAATTTTATACTTATTAAGGAAATTAGTTAATTTAATTTAATTGTCTTGATTTATTTTTTAAAAAAAGTTATAATTACTAAACTACCCTTTAATTGTCTCGGGAATGTGCAATGATCTTGAAAAAGTAAATGAAGAATTGGTTTTATTGGTTAATTTTCTTGATTTTTGGAATACTTACATTAAATAGAGTTGAGTCTTTTGTTGGTTGAGTCTTACTTATATTTGAGTCCAAAAAATATAGGTCTTTTTTTGTTTATAACTGAGTCCAGAGTGCTACTCCCTTTGGTCCATATTATAAGCAAAAAATTAATGCAACACACATATTAAGTTGATTAGTTAATCTCATTTAATTTTGTTAAAAAATTATGTTTTTATCTAAATTATCTTTTATAATAATTAGAAGTTACTTATGTTGATGGGAATAGAAGGAATTATTGAAAAATAAAATTTATATTAAATAAAAAACATTTTAAAAATAATGTTATTAAATGAGTTATATAACACCTAAAATTGTGCATTGGATATTCAATCCAGCAGGCAGCAGTAACTGAACATGTCTGGTTACAAGGACAGTTGGCAGCCTCGCTATATTCACCTTTTTCTGATCTCATCTTCAACGACCAACACTTTAATTTCCTTTGCTTATTATCATCAACAAGTTGACATACTATTGGTAGTTGGATCTGACTTCGTGTACAAGTTTGAAAATTAGTTTAAAATCAGGGCACATGCCCGCAATATATAGAGCCCTTATCCAGTGCAACTCTGACTTACTATAAGTGCAAGAAAAACGAATCTTGACAATTACATCATATATACTTTTTAATTAAAGTGTTCAAAGCTTTATAGTATTTGTATCCTAAAGTGGATCAATCACACATATCTTGCAAAATTCTATGTTGCCCAAACTAAATGCTCGTGTGTGCCTTGAAGATTAATGATTGCCAGCATGCACTTGGATGACCTTTTATCCCCAAAAATAAACTGAAAGTGCATTCACTATGAGACTGATTGGCCAACTTTTTCTTTCACGTAATAATTTTCTATTAAAATATGACTCTTGCTAACGAGTGTCTTTAGAATACTGGTTAAGGAATATAAAAGAAGCAGGTTCTTGTTGTTCTCCTTAAAATATATATACAACCCTAAGTAAGTGATTCCATTGATCGGGTTACCATACAAGTGTGTGCTATCTATGCTTCTTTTTTAGGGTGCTGGCGCGGCCTTAATTTCCCTTAATGGGTCAACTTTACCTTCAATCGTGATGTGCAATAATAGGTCTCTAATCTCTATATATGATTCATGGAAATGGGTCAACGAGTGTGATAACCCTCCGTACATCCAACCACCGCATTCATAAAATAAAAAGAAGGAAATTCATTGGGCAAAAGGAGTTTCATGGAAGTTGAAACAATGACAACCACTAGGAAGATAAAGATTAATAAGATGTCCCAGCTGGTTGTAGTTAAGTTCACTTGAGCGACTAATGGGTTCAATTTCCACAAATATTCTCTATATTAATTTCTCTTCTAGCTAGCTAGGACCTTATTATGGAGCAATCTAGGGGTCTTCCTAGGAGATTCCTCCCCAAAACCCACATAATAAGTCCTAAGTTTTAAATAAACTAAGAGATTCATAACAGTTAATTCAAAGTTATTTTTATATAAAAGGGGTTTTATGATTAAATCTTGGATATTCTATAAAGTAGTTTAAAAATAGTTTTTAGTTTTGGGTGGTCATGATCAATGAATCCCTTAGGTATCAATTCATCCTCAAGCTATTGGTTTAGAATAAGTCATACGCGTGTTCAATTGTTTATTGATTAGAATTTAGAAGCTAATGGGTCACATATCTTTAAACGTCATCCTAATAACCCGAAAACAGTGGTTTCTTGTCTAATGGAAATTTATCTAAAAATTATAATCAAAGTTTTCATTTTTTTTTTAAAGATAAGTTTGCCAATATCATCCTTCCCCTTGCGAACACCTAACTATAAGTGGAATGTATTCAAACTTTTGCCAAGATACATATTGTTAAATGTGTTTGGATCTCACTCCCGAAATCTAGCTCATAGGATGAGGGTATCCAAGCATATATAAACACTGCACAGCCCAAAAACCATGATAATGTGGGACACAAAATGCAACTTCAATACTCACCCTCACGCGCAGCGTGGGCTTGAGTCCAATTCCCATATTGCCTGCAAAATATGGCTCTGATACCATATTAAATGTGATTGGATCTCACTACCAAAAGGTAGCTCAAAGGATGAGGGTGTCCAAGCATATATAAACATCGCACAGCCCATGAACCTTGGTAATACATGGGACACAAATGCAACTTCAATACACACCCTCATGTGCAGCGTGAGCCTGGGTTCAATTCCTATATCAAAGCACATTTAACATAGTATCAAAGCAGGATTTTGCAAGCAATGTGGGAATTGGACCCAGGCCCATACTGTGCGTGAGGGTGGGTATTGAAGTTGCATCTGTGTTCCACATTGCCAAGGTTCCTAGGCTATGCAATGCTTATATATGTTTGGGCACCCTCATCCTTTAATACCATGTTAAATGTACTTGGATATGAGAATTTGACCCAGGCCCACACCGCATGTGAAGATAGGTATTTAAGTTGCATTGTGTCCCACATTGTCGAGGTTCCTCCGCTATTTATCTTCTTATATATCTTGGACACCTCATCCTTTGAAATTGAACTTTTGGTAGTGAGATCCAAGCACGTTTAACACATATCAATGTTGATCTAGATCCATATTGCATCGATGCATAATATTTTAGTTTATATATAATATAATTAAATACCGGTATCTCTGGGCTTAAATAAACGAGAATAGTAACTAACTTTTTTTTCCTTCCATTTTTATACAAAAACGTCTGCGAGGAAGAGATTGTTGTGTTCAAAGATCAGGGCACTTGGTCTTTTGCCCATGTTCTCAAATCTTATAATTTTAAACGGGTGTTATTTTATTTGGTTGCTTTTAGAAAATATTACTAATACTAAAGACAGGTGGTAGTCTATAACAATTGGTGTCAAGTACATAAGATAACTTAACATGAAAATTACATATATAGTGGCAAGAATATGCCATGCCCATTGCATCTATAAAAATAAATTCACTTTTGACAAACTCGTAAAGTCACTTTCATTTTTCGGTTGAAAAAGCGTAGAGAAATTTATTCATAAAGTGGAAAAGTTATACACTAAAATGTCTAAAAAAATATATAGCATTTTCTTTTTTGGTGAGAAGTAGCATTTGATACTATCTCTATTTTAGTTATGAGGATAACTTTTACGTCAGCTTAATTTTTAGTTGAATATATATGAAGTGCCAAACTTATTACTTAATATGGCAATATATCAATTATCATTAGCTACAAGTGTAACACATTCTTACACTAACATGCATCAAAATTAAATCTTATAATTATTAAGAATATAATTATTGCGAGTTGTTGGTAAATAAACAGCAAATTAGAATTTATAATTAAATAATTCGAATATTTTTTTGGTCCTTGACCAAGAATATACCCCATCAGAACTGGGGGGAATGAATGGCACCTGAGAACAGAGTAAATCCCCTCCCAGCAGAAATTTGCTTCATACGTAAAGGTTGAGATTCGAACATCAACCATTTGATTAAGGAGCACAAATCCATCACCATTTATACCAACTTTCTCCGTTGGTAAATAATTCGAATATAGCAATATTAATCTCAACTCATGTTAGAATTTTGTAAAGATCACGATATATTGAAAATATTATTTTGGTTTGACCATCTCAATTAGCTATTAGTGGAGGGTATTACAGATAGATTGAACAGAATCGTGCAAGGGTTTTATTGGCTAAACCTGTGGAAAAGACTTTCCTATGTTAATCTTAATTTTATGCTAGGTATGCGTAGTCACATTAGAGTTTTTTTATTCGTTGATGCTATACATTGAACTATGCACGGTTCAAGTGATAAAAGATTTGGACACATTAAATTGATTGTCGGGAATTCGAATCCTAACTATTGTATATAGATAAAACCTGGATGGAATGATAGAACCCACTTTATATGTTTAATGGATAAAGATTAATCACTATTAATAATGATGGATACTTCCTATATATGACATCTTAAAAATAAAATAAAATAAAAAAAAGTAACATTTTCATGTACTTTCTAGCTTCTAACTTTCATGGGTTTACGAACTGTCGGTCTGTCCCAACCGCCTTTTTCTATATTCATGTCTACTATTATTTTATGGAAAAAAGAAAGAGACCACGGAAACAAAATTCCACATCTCTCTTTTTTCATAAAAAAAGTATAGAATAAAAATATAAAAAGTTAGTGTAAAAGGAAAATATCTTCCTTTCAAAATATACTAGATCATGTGTCAATGTGATACACGGGAAATTAATATTTCAGGATGTAATTAAGATTTTTAAAATTAGATTTCAACATCGATAAATCTAAATGAAAAAAAGTTATAATCTTCAGAAAAAAAAAGTATTGAATAAACAATAAGTAAGGGATGTTGTAATGTACAAAATAAATTTAATAAATATTATATCAACTTCCTATGTTAAATTCTGAAATACTTCTTTATATACTACATTGGAGGTGGAATTTGAAATGTGACCTTCATTGTTACGTACCAGTATCTTCAAACCTTGACGTGACGTAACCCTTGATATTGCAACATACAACTGTCCATGTGAAAAAATAAATTCTGGGAAATAAATGCCCAATGTTTTAGAGATTGTTCTTGACTCTTATTTATTGTCATTGCAAAAGAAACAACCACAAGAAATTGTCTACGTTGAAATCTAAAAGGGATCCTGATGTCAGATGGCATCAATGACAATGGAGGAATAGGAACCTTTTGAGGAGATGAATCGAGCCATATAAACTTATTTACTAACCCGAATAGATCACCAATATGCAACATACATTACCAAAATTAATTAAAATATATAAACTGATTAATAAAGTAAAGGGCTAAAAAAACCGTGTTGGAATTAAGTTTACATGATGTTTTCCCAGGTATTAAAACTCTTTGAATTAAATTCCCCTTTTAATTTTATTTTTTTGATTCTAGTGCCTAGATAGGCTAAATTCTAAAAAATCATTTCAAATTTTGTAAAAGAAAATAAAGAAGGCCAAAGGATGATTCACACAATATTTTATGTTTTCGATGACAGGATTAAGTGCTCATAACACAAAATATTCAATTATGACAAAGAAAGGATGATGGAGGAAAAAAAAGGTACACATAAAATCCAAAGAGTTTTAAAAAGGAAAAATGACTTACTTCTATTTTAAACTAAAAAGAAAAGAAAACACTAACCTCTTTTCAACTAAAATTCATCTAATTAGATTGTCGTGAAATACTTGAGACTCAGGTGCAAAACCCTTATTACATTATAGTTTCTTCCTTTCTTTATGTCATTAAATTGTGAATCCCATTAATTATTGACATCATTATATTTTTATCATATCAGTTAATTTATTATTTTCATCATCGTCCAAAGTATTTTATTATCATAATAATTAATTGCCATTAAAGTTTAATTTTTTGAGGAAATTTCATGTTATCTTTTTGCAAATTAATTCTTGATTTTGTCACTACTTGGTCTGATAAATAATATTTTCTATTCTATTTGAAATTTGTAATTTGAATCAAAATTATATCTTTCATCTTTCATTTAATACATTTAATAAAAATATTCTAATTAGTGATAAAAATATAGTAAATAAAAATTAAATATTTTCCTTTATCAAAATCAACAAATATCAAAAAATATATTTAACACAAAGTAATATAAGAATCTTATATATAAACGTAACTTGAAGATTCATGAACAACAAAATAAAAATGAATTTAATAAATTTATCAATTGTTTTAGTTTTAGATGTTTTATGATAAGACAACTAATATTATAGATAATAATAAGTTAATTCCATTTATTTTATCAATTCTCCAAATTGGAAAAAACAAATAAAATAAACACATAAGATACTTTTGAAAGGATCTGTTACAAATTTCATTAATACTCAATTAACACTTATTTCATTAATACTCATTATAGAGCCTATTTAAAAGTTTTCCCCCCTCTTTTTTGTCTCAAGGTCACACGTTACTTACACTTACATATTATATATAGGATAGTGAAAAGGGAGGCAAGCACTATATGTTTATCAAAGTATCATCAAGTGTAACTGATTTCGATCCTTAGTAAAGCCTATTTATTACAATAAAACAAAAACTTAAGTATGGAATTTGGAAAAGCAGAAAAAATAACACAACCAAATATATGGTTATCAATGTCATTGAACAATTGAGACCAATCCGAAAGTTAAAATAACAAACTCCAACCATAATGCAAAATATACTAAACAAATATGTTCTGAAAATTAACTTAAAAGTTAATGGCAAAAATTACCGGGACCATCCCATCTAATTAAGTAATTAAGTAATAAAACTTTAAATTAAAAATGCCACAAATTCTAAAAAAAAAAATCCAACACTCATTCACTTGGTTCCTTCTTGACGACTACAATCCTTAGCATTTTTGTGTTAGATGTCTGTGTTTCACCATCCTCAAACTTGGAAGATACATCCACATCATCACATGATCTTTTTTCACCTTTCTTGTATGAAGGAGTGTGGGACAGATCATCTTCATAACACTCTTAAAAAGTATAGAAATAGAAAAAATAGTTAAAAATTAATACATAACCCATATGATCAATGCATTATATGTTGTGTTTGATACTTACCTCGGAATCATGTTGTCCCCGCTACGACCTATTTATTTTGACATTATTGACGGAATCTTCAATAACCCGCGGTCAATTAAAATGTCCTTTGAGTTCATATCACAGTATATCAAATACTTTCCAGTTGCAATTATATATCTTATTTATATTTTTATTATGAGATCTGACCTTGCAAGTGTCATCTACTTATGGGGAGGGAGAATTCTTGATACCAGCATCATCAACTTCATCATAGTTCTAGAACAGACATAATGTAGTCATTAAGGAGGAAATCATAAACTTTAAACGAAAGAAAATAATTCACATATGCTAATGAATAATCTTGATCGAATGATGTCTCTTAAACAATTCAATTAACTCCTCATCATCTGACATATTTTTTACCGTGTAACTTTGCTAGTTGTTTTCAATGTTTGAGTTACTAATTTCTATCTTGAATAACAAAAGTTTGTCAAACAATGAGTCAAATTCAGCCGGGTAAACATCAGTTTCTTTTCCCTACACCAAAAACAACCATGTTAATATTCTATTGCACTCAAGTTGATACTCAAAAACTAAAACTAAAAGAAGATTCCAATATTTGTTGTTGTTACAATTTTTTGGACCTCGGCCATTGAAGTAATCAAAGAAGTCGCAGTCTTTCCTATATAGTAAAAATACGACATTATCAAACAATACAAAAGTAGTTGATCCGGTATCATCAATTACTGATACCTGTAGCTTGAACTTACAAAAGAGAAAGAAATTAAAAAGTTGATCCATGTATTTGGATTAAAAATTAAAAAATTAAAATTTAATACTTGGGAACCGGGACAACACTCTTGTTACATTTGTGACATTTGTATTTGGATCCTTCTTGCTTAACCTTTTTATTGCACTTGTTACACGCCTTATATGACCACTCATGTTCGGTATCAATCTCAATAATTTTGGCCAGGACATAAGAGAAACAACTCTAAAAATGTTGAAAAATGGTTTATTAAAATGACAAAGCTTTAATATTCCATAGTGGTTCACAAAACATTAATCTTAATATTTCAAAATATCATGAAACAAACCTCTGGAGCCTCAATAACGTCTGCAATTGTCATTCACTGTGACTGTAGTAAGTCATCACTTAAAGAAATTGTAGTGTGTACGAAGACATGACTTACAACTTGACTGATAGAAACATTTCCATTTTCCAATCTGTGAAAATTACAAATAAATATAAAGAACATATCAGTTTAATGCATTCAATCACGCAGAAACCAACAAATTAAAATTAAACAGGATGATATACATACTTCTGCTTATATTCAGATACTTGTGTGATATTTGGATTAATAAGCATTTTCGTACCATTAAAAGCATTTGCTACACCCAATGTCCCTAATAAAGAATTATGTCATACATGGTTAAGAAAATCAAATATAACACAAATGCATCTAAAGAATGAGAAACACAGATTATATAAAAGATAATGTACTATTAAAAATATTTTATCTACGCATTTGTAGAATCACTATAATAGGTTGAATGTCCTCTTATTTGTTGAAATAGGTGTGCATCTCATCAGCATATTCTCCTCATAGAGTACATGTGACTTTATTGTTTCTATCATAATTACATTTGAACATAATACACTCGTCAAAATAAAGAAATGCAAAATCATATTTTATTTTTAATTATAAAATGAAAAGATATTATTTTTTAATATATTATTTTAAAAATTGAAATTTTCCTAGTTGATCACAATCCTATTGTAAAAAAACAGTTGACAAATCACATACCACGCCTGCATCTTCTTATTCTCTAGGCTAGTTATGTCTTGCATTATTTTTTCAATTTGCGTATGGAATTTTAGTATACATATGAGAATATAATAAGAATATACGTAAAAAAATCTTTAATAAGAATATAATTTCATTAATTAGAATATAATTTTTAAGCTTTAAAAAATCTTTAGTATTGATCCATATAAAAACTTATAGGTAAAAATCAAGATTCTTTTAAAATATAATAAGTCATACGTTAGACATTTACAAATATCAAAATACAATGAGAATAGAAAAATATAGAAACTAATAAGTGTATCACATTTTATAAATTGTATAACTTACTCCAAATCTTCAAGTACTATTTCTATAGCTTATTTTTTTCCCGTTTTTCTCCATCCGCTTATGGGCATCCTTCTCCACAACATGTTCGATTACATTTAGCAATCAAGTGCAAACAAAGACAATATATAAGTAAATTTTAAATATTTTTAAACACATTCAATCACATCAAAATGCTAAGTAAACAAATACTGACCAAACAAAAAGTTACGGCTGCAAGTATCAGAAAGGATTTCAGTAAAGGACACAAAATCAAAATGAAGAGTTGGTATTGTGTCATCTACTTTTTTTTGCAATCGATACTACGAAAAAACATCAGCTTATACTTATGCATTGACGTCTTGAATTTCAAATCATTTTGAGCGACCATAAAATTTTCAATAAAATAGACAGAACCTTCTTCCATATATGACTCAAACTTTGGTATGATTCTACCTTTGATTGTAGCTTGTATCTTGTTAGACTTGCATTTTAAAAAAGAAAAGAACATATCAGTGAGGCATTCATCGACAAAAGAAAACAAATGCATTAAATACATTTATACATTAATGCAAAAAAAAAAAAAAAAATCTCAATACTACCGGTTTGCAAAGGATTCTTGAAATCGGCTAGTTTCCACATACAAATTACACGAACCTTGATCTTCCATTCGGTCCTTCCAACAACAATGTCATTGACTAAGGCAATTGTTGATGTCATTCTACAAAGTCTGAAGCATTATGTTTAAGAGGAAATATCATTATTCAAAATCAATCCTCATATTTTAGTTCATCAAAACCAAATAATAATCTAAAATACCAAAAGTTTAAAATAAAAAAGAGACAAAATAATAAAGGAAAAAAGAAAAGAAAACAAACATTCAGCTGTAGTACAGAACACTAATACTCTAATGGTAGATAATGTTCATGCAAGGTATTGTGTGCAGTGCATAAGAAACTAAAAAACTTAAATAATGAGAATTAAAAATTAAAAATGGCAATAAAAATAATAATAATAATTTCAATCAAGCATGATTTGATTCTGTGGATTTTTTTGAAATTAAGATCAATTTAACCGTGGAGAAATATGCAAAGCAATGAAATTATTATTATTATTATTATTATTATTATTATAAAAGAGCAACATTATCTGAATACCAATCAGATCTTCAGGTATCATATAAATAAACTAATCTGATGTCAAAATATAATAGACGATTTGATTAATGATTTCAAATATGAATCAATTTTAATTAATTGTCTCAATTCAATTTTTCGAAATAATTTCCTTCCTCGAAGAATATGAATCAATTTTAATTAATTGTCTCAATTCAAATTTTCGAAATAATAAATTTTTTTATGAAATTACCTATCTACCCTTTTTGTTGGAGGGAAAATATTTTAACCACTACCTTACTTTTATATATATTAAGATTTTTATGTGAGCTTATATTAAATATTTTCTTGGTATTGAAATTATATATAGAAAGGGAGTATATTTAGGAGAAAATATTTAAAGTTAAAAACCATCATCAAACCAATATCATTCATGTCAAATAATACCAACATGGTGTGCCACGGTTGGTAGATAACCGAGTCCCTTAAGCGTGTGATCATTCCTGACACATGCGTATAGAAAAACATCTGTTGGGAGAGGTTCTAGAATAAATAGGGTAAAATTAAGGGCCCATTTGTTATTGATTAAAAAATAAGTGATTTTGACATTCAATAGTTTGGAATTTATTTTTAAGAGATTTAAAAAAAAAACATAATTTATTTTGTGTTTGTTTACAATCATAAAAATTATTTTTTAAAAGTAGTTAGTTATAAAAATTGATTTTTTCCAAAAGCTAATGAAAGTAACTTTTCATTTAAATATTTTTTTCTTGCTTTTCATTATTTTTAAAAGCAAAAACAAACATACTAAAAGTTTTAAAAAATGATTATTTAGTTAAAAATGAATTTTTTTAACAAAATAAATAATAACAAACGCACTCTAAAGTGTACCCAAATCTACAGGGAAAATTTAGGTAAATACTTCAGGGTTCTTGAATTTTTTTTTATAGGCACAATGTCTATTAGGCAAAACTAATTAGATATTTAGTTATTCATTAAAGTAATAATTTTAAAAGACAATAAAATCTTTATTATAATCATTTTAAAAATTATCAAAAAAAATTTGATTGATTGTGCTCAATAGATACATGCTCAAACAAGAATCGCTCTCATGATTTTCCAAGTCTATATGCACAATTCTTGTTAAAGAGTAGAAAACCTATCCCTTTCTGTGATGAGATGTTAGAAAATTAAATTGCACACATCACTTGAGATTGTTGGAAGTCTCATATCGCCTGCCTCTAATCCTGTGGTGCAGTTTATATACTTGTTGAGCAACTTCACTACTTAACACCAATTGGTTTTAGGATAGAATCTAACATGGTATCAGAGGCCACAGCCCATTTTCGTTGTTTATCTCATATATATGGCAATATTCCTGGGTATCGTCATTCCAGTTAACACCAACTGGTTTTGACTTGGAATCTAACGGGAGCATATCTTTTATAATAAGTACATCTCCTTCCATGAAGAGAGATGCATGTTAAATTTTCTTATTTCTGCTTTAACCCATCATACGATTAGAAATAAGACTTTTTGATATACATACATTAAAATGTTCATCCTAAAATAGAAGACTTTAAACCCAATACCTTAAACCTTAGAAATCACTTTAAATGGGTTATTCCTTTAAATAGCTCCTAATATATGATTAATGATATTTGTAAGCCCTAAATATCCAATTATATAATTTGGTGGCGTTTGGAAGAGCTTATTTAAGCTCCTTTTGACTTATCTGGTGATATAAGCTATTATACAGTGTGTTTGGTAGAGCTTATAAAAATAACTTATGTCATCTCATATGGATATTTTGACTTATTTTCATAAGTCACTGGGAGAAGCTTATGGAATTATCATAAGAGCTTATGCACTAAACACCCTCTCCGTATTTTTCACTATTCGAATCCTCTCATGTCATTTTCTTTCTTTAAGCGCTTATGGTATAAACTCTCATGCGATAAGGTCTTATGTGATAAGCTCTCAATTAAGTTATTTACCCAAACGCACCCAAAGTGATTTATGTTTCTCGACTTCCTTTACCATTCCTTCTGCATTAGTGATGGCGAGGGAGAAGAAAAGACCTTATTAATAGGAACATGACCCGTTTTTTAATGTATGCCAACCCTTTTATATACTAATATATTTTATAATAAGTACATCTCCTTCCATGAAGAGAGATGCATTTTAAATTTTTCTTATTTCTGCTTTAATCCATCGTAAGATTAGAAATAAGACTTTTTGATATTCATATATTAAAATATTCATCCTAAAATAGAAGACTTTAAACCCAATACCTTAAACCTTAAAAATCACTTTAAATGGGTTATTTCTTTAAATAGCTCCTAATATATGATTAATGATATTTGTAAGCCCTAAATATCCAACGTATCTAAAGTGATTTATGTTTCTCGACTTCCTTTACCATTCCTTCTGCATTAGTGATGGCGAGGGAGAAGAAAAGACCTTGTTAATAGGAACATGACCCGTTTTTTTATGTATGCAAACCCTTTTATATACTAACTTCTATCAAATTAGTGGGTCTTCTTTTTTTACACAATTAGTGGGTCTTCTAGAAACTATAAATCTCCCCTTTTTTTTTTTATCCAATTGTGATTTAACCTCCTATCATTTTATTATTTATTTATCAAACTCACTACAAGTCACATGACCTTGCCTTAATATCATCATTGACTCAATTCAACCTTAATTTTATGGGTCAAATTAGATCAAAACCCTATGGGTTCAGGGATCCAGACACAAATTACATTTAAGTCCAATAAGCTAACTTATAACTTATTTGATTAGCTTATAATTTGTTTGACCAGCTCTTAAGCTTGTTTAACCAAAATGGAAGTGTTTGATAAACAAGTTAGCTTATCTCATTAGTTTATATATTTTTTTATAAATTATTTTATTTAGCTTACAACTTATTGCCGTAACTTATTACCTTTTCAATCATTTTTACTCTTATTATTTTAACGAAATTTCTACTTTATCTAATCCCTACCGCATAGAATAAAATTATGTATAAAAAAATCATATAAACATTTCATTTCATGTATATTATTTAATAAAAATAAATTCAAAATGAGATAATTAATATTTTAATTATAAATCCTTAGTTAGAATTTAAAAATAATTTATCTAAAAATCATATAAACATGTCATTTTATGTTATTTATATTTATAAGCTAAGTCAACTATTACAATTGTCAAATGCATCAATTCCAATCAACTAGCTTTCAACAATTAGTTATCAGCTATTTAGCTATAAGCTATCAATTATAAGTTTTCAGCTAAAGATTAATATATTAATTATAAGTTAGCTTATCAATTATTTTTAACAAACAGAGACTTTAAGTATCTCAGCCTAATATATATGTGTGTGTGGAAATATTTTTCTTTTAGTAATCTTTGTCCAAAAAATTGAATTAAATGAAAATAAGTTAATGATCAATGGGTTTAGTTATAATAACTATTAATTAGTAGATTTGAAATACACTTTAAAAAGAAAAAGATTTAAATGAAAATAAGTAATGACATGCAGATTTGATAGTAATAATTATTAATTAGCAAATTAAAATATATATTACAAAATAAAACATTAATAAATTTCTAAATGTAGGTTGATGCCGCTTTGCTTACTAAGGAGGAGAGGGGTTATGAAGGATGACATAGGTTCTAGAATGCGTGTAAACTAATTAGTAATAAAAAATTCAAAAATTAGTACTACTATTAAACAAGCAATTTTTTTTTAACATGTATTACATTGCACATGATAAGCCTAATTAATTACCTACTTTTTTTCTTATTAATTACCCACTTTCCTATTTATTTTATGAATTTATCTCTATGTAATCTCACCCTCTTCCTACCAAATAGGAAAGTGAGTAATTAATAAAAAAATGGATAGTTAATTGAGCTTATCATCTGCAAGGTTGCAAACCTTACAAAAATCGTTAAACAATTGATACACGATTTTGAAATTAAAATTAGTAATAATAATTAGAAATATTTATCCTCAAAAGAAAAACGAAGGTAAAATAAAAAAAGCGTACGTGGATTTGATAATCATAACAATTGATTGCTGAAATTAAAGTAATTATTGTAGTTATAGTAATTAAAAATTATTGAAAAATATAATTTAATATATAAGGATTATATATATATATATATATATATATATATATATATATATATATATATATATAACCGTTATATATTAGAAATAAGTGATAAATTCAATTTAAAATATAAAGATTAATGATTAATGATCCTTAGCCGCCTCTCCCTCACAACCTTTCTTCCACTCCTCTTTTCTTTCTTCCTCATCCATCGGAAGAGGTGGTTTTGGATTCTTTTTTGGCCTGGAATCACCCCTCCTACATCATTTTTTTCTTTTTCTTTTTTATCTAAATTAGTGGTTTTTCCACATAGATCTGGTTTTTATTTGGTATTTTTCCGTGTTTTCGTCGTTTGCGTGCGGTGATGTTTTGTTCGTCGTCTTATTACGGCGTCGTTTGGTTTCCCGTCTTGTTGCGGTGTTCGTTTGGTTCAGGTTGGCAGATGAACTTCGATCCATTATAGATTCATCCTTTTCGATTTTCAGCGACGTTGAATTTGTATTGTTTTCGATGTATTTTTTCAATTTGAATAAATGAATATTTTTTTTAGTAAAAAAAAATATAAAGATTAATATATATATATATATTTACTTCCATATATGTATATAACATTTATATATTTTGTTAAATATGCGAATAAAATGAAATCGATGCTGAAAAAGAATTTCATATGAATTTGCTTATTCAAACTTTCATTCCCGTCACCTCATGGGGTATCTAGCATTAGAGAAGACACCAAAAAGTATGATTTTTTTTGTTTTTTGGATAGACACCAAAAAATACTCCCTCCTATCCTTATTGGAATTGGCAAAAATCCTAAAACACGCGTACTAAAAAAATATATTGAAATAAATTATTTTAAATTAATATTTATATAAATTTATAAAATTATTCATTCTAATCTTAATAAATATTTTAATATCTTATAATTAATATATTATTTTAAACTTATAAACAGTATATTAAACAAGAATAAAATTGCAAATAAATATTTAATATTTATCAAAATATATACATATTTCTGGTATTTTAATAAAAAAAATAAATATTTACCTCTTATAATAAGGATGAGAGGGAGTATGATTGAAATGTTATTCAACTGTGGAATAAAATAGCACTGACCTTTAAAGGGAAACCACAAGTCAGATCATGAGTCACCCCAAATCATACGATACTCTTTTAATGTACCATGATTTTCCATAATTAATTAATTCTCTGTATGTCTCTCTATCCTTCTCTATGGGTTCTCAGAAATAGAAGAATATAATACGCATTCAAAGCCAATGAACACACGTATATCATTGCTGCTTCTTCTCTTGTAATATATATATTCTAAACAAAACAAGCCTACTTAAGTTTAAGGTACTACTACTCTACTACCGCCTCATTCACGTGCCATTCACCTCCTCCACCACTCTTCTCTTCCATACATGAATGGATTCTCTCATCTTTGCATGCTGATCATATGTATTTGAATGAGATTCTGATATATATGATATATATAGTCCAAGTTGACCAAAACTCTTTTTGAGTCCTTTTCATTTTCTTTTGGATCTTTGCACACAAGAGGTTTCTGGGTTACACTTGGACTACACAGAATGTTGTTTCCAATGAGGTTCTGGGTAGCTTTGGTATTCATTACATTAGCAACTCTTGGAGCTGTTTTGCATACTGTGGAGGGAAGGCCCCGCCGGATTCTTTTGGATACAGATGTTGATACTGATGATTTTTTTGCTCTTCTCTACCTTTTGAAGCTCAACAGATCAGAATTTCATTTGGAGGTGAGAGCAAATCAAAGCAACAATTGAGCAAACAGAAGTTACCTTTGTTTGTTCCCTTCTCTTTTCTTTATGCTTTTCATTGTGAAATATCATTACTTTGACTGAGATGAATATTTGGAATCATTTACTCCTCAATTAGAAAAGTTATTTTCAAAGCAAATCTAACTGGTGAAGATTGACTGTTTTTTCTGTTGGCTTAATCAATTAACTGGCACAGTGAAAAGGGTGTAACTTTTCTTTTACTTTTTTGTATTTTTTATAAGGGTATGATTTAAAAGTTTTCATTTGTACTATTCCTCTTAAGTGGGCCAAGTGGCAAAGAGTTTGGTTAATGGAAAAAATAGGTGTCACAAGAGTTTTGTCTCCTTGGGTTTCTTGACTTCACTAAAATTAATCGGTGTCCAATATGATTTCTGGCTATTGAGAGCGTCTTGTACTATGTTTGTCTCCATGTGTTGTAAGGCACATACATACAATGGTACCATTTATGCTTTAGTTTATTATTCAAGGATTCAATTGTATATGTGTTGTTTTGAGTCTTCAGGCAGTGACCATCAGCGCAAATGCTTGGACTGATGCCGGGCATGCTGTGAATCAAATTTATGACATACTTTACATGATGGGGAGAGATGATATAGCTGTTGGAGTGGGAGGTGAAGGAGGCATACTCCCAAATGGTACCATACTCCCAAATGTGGGTGGATATCTTCCAATTATAGAACAGGTATGTACTATGTGGAGTTTGTTTTTGATGATATTGTAGTTAAACTCAATAGTCTGCTAAGCCATGCCTTTATGATAATTTGGAGTTTGGAATGGTAGAATGAAGTGAATAGCTGCAAGCAAAGAGTGACTTATGATAATTCTATTTACATTCTTGTTCATGATATTTGATATGTCATATTCCATTTGATTGAATCAGGGAATGACAACAGCAGGAGGTTGCAGATACAGGCAGGCCATTCCTGTAGGTCTTGGAGGACGCTTGGACATTGATTCAAACAATGGCATCCGGAAAGCTTTCCTTCCGCAGGTACAATATTCCTTGTAAATATCATTCCACCAAAATAGCATCATTTTCTTTATAAGTGTTCAAATATTGATTGATAAAGAGCTAAGATAACATTAGTTACTAAGGACTTAAAACTGTTTAAAATAACATTGCAAACTATTATGTGAATTGATGTTGATCAGTTAATTCATTTGTTTCAATTGTGTGTAGTGAGTCTAATCAGTGATACTCATTTTCTTGCTGATTCCATCATGAAAATAGGGAAGAAGGAAATATGTTCCTCTAAGACAACCAACTGCTCAGCAAGTGCTGATTGACAAGATATCTGCAGGTCCCATAACTGTGATTGAGATTGGAGCACATACAAACTTGGCTATTTTCCTAATGAATAATCCACACCTAAAGAAAAATGTGGACCATATTTACATCATGGGTGGTGGTGTAAGGTCAAGAAACCCAACTGGCTGTTGTCCCAAAAATGCATCCTCTTCCTGCATGCCTAGGCAGTGTGGTGACCGTGGCAATTTGTTCACAGATTATAATAGCAACCCTTATGGAGAGTTCAATATATTTGCAGACCCTTTTGCAGCATACCAGGTCACTCTTTTGTATTCTTGCCTCAAACTAGCCTCCAACTGTTTTAGACTTCTAGTTTCACTTGTATAATACACAAACATTGCACTAGTTTCTGTAAGCTTCATAGAATAATTTGTTTACATTTTATACAAAAAGTCTTGAAATTCATATTGTAAATCATATATAATCACATTAATGTTTCATTTATTTATATAATGTTAAAGAATAAAAAATACTTTATTTAGATTCATTTTAGATAAATAATGGTCATTACTGTTTAACTATCCCTTGATATCAACTAAACATGCATCTTATCTAGGTTCAGATTTGTGTGCTTATATGCAGAGATAAATTTATAGGTAGTTTGGTTCTTGTGACAAAAATTTTCCATCTCATTTTAGGTGATTCATTCTGGTATTCCTGCTACCCTTGTTCCTCTTGATGCAACAAACACAATCCCCATCAATGAAGAATTCTTTAATGAATTTGAAAAGAGTCAACACACATATGAGGCACAATACTGTTTCAAGTCTTTGAAAATGACTCGTGATACTTGGTTTGACAACCAATTCTACACGGTAATTTCTTATTTAATTTGTACATGCCTACATTTTCACTAACTAAAATAATTTGTGTTTTTGATGGAATAAAAAAGAAGTTAGTATAATGACTTTGTTAGCAGAGTTATTTTATGTGGGACTCTTTCACATCTGGTGTAGCAACATCAATCATGAGAAACTCCAATAACCATAATGGGGAAAATGAATTTGCTGAAATGGAGTATATGAACATAACTGTAATTACTTCAAACAAACCCTATGGGATATCTTATGGCTCCAATCCATTCTTTGATGGCCTCAAAGTTCCCAAATTCAATCTAAAGAAAGGTGGGGTGCATAGTGGTCATGTTCAACAAGGACTTAGAGATCCATTTTGCTTTGTGAAGAATGGGAAAGGGAGGTGTCAGGTAAGTAAATGCTTTTATTTTTTTGTTGCAACTTTAATATTTTACTAGCACATCTATAATGAAATGTTTATGTGTCATGTATTGCAAAATGTTGTATAGGATGGTTATACAGCAGAGGTGAAAGGTTCAGACTCAGTGAGGGTACTAGTTGCCACAAAATCAAAGCCTAACAGGGATATTAGGAGCCCACTTGACAGAGAATATTTCAAAAGCTTCTTGAATGTAAGTTCACCTTTTCTTATTTTATTAAAACTCACTCAAGATTAAATAATCACTCTGTTTTATGGTATGTGAGGTGAAACATGCACTAACTTGTCACTGAATTATTTGTGCTCTGAGTGTGATTAGATTTTTAAAATGATGAGTATCTGAATTTTGTTCTCTGGTGGGTCACAGGCTCTAAATCAACCGCAACATTCAGGGAGATTCAACTTCACTACACAATTTCCTTACTACAAAGAAGTATTTTACAGGCCAGATTTTAGAAATAAAAAAAAACTGGGGAAACCTGTTGTGTTTGACATGGACATGAGTGCAGGAGATTTTCTTGCTTTATTTTACATCCTAAAAGTGCCTGTTGAAGTGATCAACCTTAAGGTATTTCTATCTGTCATGCTTATTGTTTCTTTGAATTAGGTGTTCCACATTAACTCACTTATGGACCCCCAAAAAAAATGTGCCCAAATCAAAGATTTCTACTTATTAACTCTACCGAAATTCATCTCAAATGTAACTTAAATTTAAAGTTAGTTTTTCTGTTATTTGTTAGTTGACAGATAGTTGTAATCAGTTATTAAGGCACCGTTGAGTTAGTTACTTTGTGTATTTAGCCCTTTCTTACTTGTATTAATATAATACACTTTTTCAGCAATTCATCATTTTTCTCTATTCTCAATTACAAGTTCAATACTACTTGCTACCTGCTACTTAAAACCCAAGATTTATTCCGCTGAGTTATTATTGTTTGAACAACTGAATTATGGAGACAGACTCACATAGGATAGCACCTTTGATGTTGGTTTTTCACACCTTTTGGTTCAGGCAATCATTGTGAGCCCAACTGGGTGGGCAAATGCTGCAACAATAGATATCATCTATGACTTACTACACATGATGGGTCGTGATGATATCCCAGTTGGTATAGGTGATGTTTTTGCAATGAATCAGTCAGATCCAATCTTTCCACCTGTTGGAGACTGCAAGTATGTTAAAGCCATTCCTCATGGAAATGGTGGGTTTCTGGATTCTGACACTCTTTATGGTCTTGCTCGTGATCTCCCTCGTAGCCCCAGAAGGTGCTCTTTTGAGTTTACTTTCATGATTTACAAGTGCTTGTCAACTTTATGATGCATAAGAAATTATTGAAACCATGATGCCATTATTTCCACTAAAGAAATAATGGGATATGTTACAAGAATAATTCTAGTCTATGTATACCACAGAAACTCAAATTATTATTTGACATGTGTAAGGTTGTAGGAGCTATAATAGTTACATGTATCTTCAAAAATATTTTTATACATGTCAAACAATTATTGAGTGCCTAAGAAATTATCTTGTAAACAGTGTCTAAGTAAGAATTTCTCGTGGGGTAGACAAACATTAAAATATGAGGACGTGCATAAGTGTTATTAGTACCACTTTTGTGATGTAAAAGTTTCATCATTTCAATTCCTACACAGGGTTCACTATCTATGGAGCTTATGCAAGGAAATAGTGAAAAAAAATGTGAAAGAACATAATAATCAATGAATTCGTGAGATGTCATTCCTTTAATTTTCTCATTAGGAGTTACTATCTGTATTTTACACTCTAAAGTGCACACCTTCTAACTTAGCATGTTTAAATAGCAAAGCAATAACAGTTTGACACGTGTCTCAGGTATACAGCAGAAAACTCTGTGAAGTTTGGTGCTCCTCGGGATACTGATCACCCTGAACTCAGACAACCACTAGCTATGGAAATTTGGGGGTCAATATTGCAAACAATGAAACCAGGGTCCAAGGTTACAGTATTAACCAATGGACCCTTGACTAATTTGGCAAAGGTTGTATCAGTGAAAAACATAAGCTCTAGAATTCAGGTAAGATATTGTTTTACACCCTTTTGAAATAGTGATTGCATGATCATAATTTGCATAGTAATGACATGACATAACAATTCCAAAATGTTTCAGGAGGTTTATGTAGTGGGGGGACACATCAGCAAGAAAGCCAGTGACAAAGGAAATGTCTTTTCTGTTCCTTCCAACCAGTATGCAGAATTTAATATGTTCCTGGATCCTTTAGCAGCCAAGACAGTGTTTCAATCACAAGTTAACATCACACTCATTCCACTCAGGATCCAGCTCAAAGCAAGTTCGTTTTCAGCTATTTTACACAGGTTGCGTAGGATTAAAAAAACACCAGAAGCAGCATTTTCCAAGCGTCTGCTAAAAAGACTATACCGTTTGAAACAAAGCCACCATAGATATCAACATATGGTATAAGTTCATATTCATAACAAACTTCTTGCCCTCCTTCACATCATAACTTCAACATTGATATTAACAATTTTTCATTGCTTGTCACAGTAAAAAATTGAGATTCGACCAACTCTAGAATTATTTTAACATAACATCCATAGTAGTAATTTTAATTGTTTCTAGTGTTTAACGTTTATAATGTTGCAGGATACATTCTTGGGGGAAATTCTTGGTGCGGTTGCGTTGGCTAATAGCCCTTCAAGTCTTGATGCAAAATTTAAGGTCAAGCCCGTTAAAGTATTGGCCAAAGGTGTTGAATCCACTGATGGACAAATTGTGGTGGATGAGAAACATGGAAAATCAGTCAGAATTTTAAGCCAAGTGAATACCAAAGCTTATCATGATCTGTATGCTAAGAGGCTTGGTGACAGGAACCAATCAGCTAAGGTAGGAAGCTTTGAAGAGCAGAGGAGAAAATGGAGTGATCCACATGGTGTTAACTAGAGGACACTTGTTTATGATTCTCTGCCTAAAGTGGCCCATCTTTTCTTATTTTATACACTGTAGAAACTTCCATTATGTGGCTGATATTCTTCAAGATAGTCTTTCAAGTTTAATATTCAGTAAATATCCAATTTGATCTCTGAAATTGTAAAGTAGTATCAACTTGATTTATGAAATTATCAAAATTCTAAAAACATTTTTGAATGATAAGTTGGTATCAATTTGGTTCCTCATTTTACTCACTTAATATCAATTAAGTCACCGACACTGCAAACTTAATATCAATTAAGTCACCGATACTGCAAACTTAATATCAACTTAGTCCATATAATTTTTAATGAAAAAACTAAATTGATCACCGTTTTACAATTTCATGAACTAATTTAAAATTTCGATAATTTTACGGACTATATTAACATTATTTTATAATTTCATGATCCAAATGAGATGTTTATTCTTTAATATAGGAAAACATATGGTGCTTTTTCTCTGCCTCTCCTTTACCAACCGAGGATAGAATACTTGAAAGCAAAATGCAAGTGACAAACTGACCTCGATTAGATGTCCACCTCATTTGGTAACCATCTTGTAGCTGGTACTTGAGAAAGATTATTTCTAGGGATAGCAATGGATAGGATGTAGTAGAATATTATACTGTCTGTTTTTATTCCTACGTTTGAAAAATTATCCGTATTCGAATCTGTACTCTCGTGGGTAGTAATTTTAATATTCTTATCCATATCTTTTGGGTATTTAAGTATCTGTATACGCATCCGTTACCCGCTCTTTACCAGTGAAAAAGCAATAAATAACAAAAAGAAAGTTATAACAATTAAAAAACGATCTATAGGTCTTTTAAATCTACTAATAAATATTACAAATCAAAATATTTAAATAAATAAAAACATCCAAAAAGGAATTATAGATGCAACTAGGTTTAGAAAGTTAAGAATCTTTAGATTAATTTTGATTTTAAAATTTTTATTATAGTTAAAATTATATATATTAGTAATATCAATAATAAATAAATAAATAATTATATATACATATACATATGTGCAGGTATGGGTGTGGGGTGAGTACCATAGTACACATACCCGTATCCGCACCCATTCAAATTTATGGATAATTACCCGCACTCGGACCATTACCCATCATGCAGGTAATTACCCTACCCATTGTGGGTAATTTTTGTAGATACCCAATGGGTATGGTATAAATTGTCATCCCTAATTATTTCAAGATAAATAGTTAGTTATTTTTTAAAAGATTTCTCACATAAGTCTAGTTATATATAGTTATATACTAATTCAAAATACACAAATCAAACTTAAATCGTGCAATGTACTGCCATATATTATAAATTGATAAACTTTATAATGCCACTCATAAAGAAGAAAAGAACATAAACTTTTAGTAAACATCAACTTAGGGTGATTTTAGTAGCATGTGTTAGAGAATCAGGTCTAAGTAAAATATCACCTAGAATATCCCATCCAAAATGTTAGTAATGTAATTTTTTTAACTTCGAACATGAAATGTGAAGCTACCATCTTTCACGTAACGTTGAGCTTTGACATGGTTCCAAACATAAATCTTTGAGAAATGCTAGCTGCATATCACAAAGGCCAATATAATTATGGAAAAAATCATAATTAGTAATGTTTAAATTTTAAGAAATAATTTTGATCAAAAACTTTTTTTTAAGAAATAATTAATTTTTTATTTAGGTGTATGAAAAAAAAATACAATTAAGGGATGTCCCAAAAAATCAGTCTCTCATCAATCAAGTAAATTATAAATTATTTAAAATACAAATAAACAAATACACAATCCAACTATAATCAAATAGAAGAAGGAAAATTAAAAACTACACGTATACAAAACATGGGTGTAGGTGAGGATGTGTTAGGATATGGGTAAATATATTTCAACATAAAATTTAGATATCTTGTATAGACATCATAAAATTTATAAGTATCTTGAAAGTGATAAAATATATGATAAAAAAAAAATAATAATAATAAATAAGTATGAATAAATATTTTTATATGATATGATGTTGGATATTATTTTTATATCAATAGGAATAGGGTATATAGGAGTGTTTACGAACTTATCTGTTGGTGAGTTGACAGTACACCATTGTTTGGCAATGGCACGTCTTATCTTGCAAATGCAGATGCGGCATCCTAAGAATTTCAACATCAAAATCGACCATTTTTGCTGTGACGAAAGTAAGGGGCACCATTAAGGAGCAGACACAACGACAACGCCACCACATTCATGATTTGACTTCTACAGAATCATATCTTCTCATCAGGATTTCTCTCATCTTGCACACCAATTTAAAATAGTTAATTGCCGTCCTTACCACTTTCTTATTCCAAAATAAAGTAGCTTTACAACTCCATTAGCTTAGGGATTATGTTTTTCTAACAACAAATTGGGGACTTTGTTTTTGGGTGTCCTCTTGATATCCATGTATATAAAAAATAAATGAAAAATAAAAATAAATATATATAATATCATATTTAATATTTAAAATTTGATATTCAAATAAGATAACTCTCGACTTAACTCACTATATTACTCTTTACAAAAAAGACACCAAGTAATCACTTAACTTATAGAACATGCCTTGAAATCACAACATCATTATTAATTCAATAGTGTTATTTGAACATGACAAATTGGCACCTACAAAACCTAATTAATAAAATTCAAAATCATTATTAATAAATATAATTATGATAAATGAATAAGAAGAATCTTAACAAGTATTCTTGGGATATTGTTTAAGGAAATAAGAAAGAAAATTTTGTATGAAAAATAATATATTTAACATTTTGAAAAATGTTACACTCAATTTCTCAATACAAACTTTCTTTTTGTGGGTTCCTTAACCAATACTCTAAGAACACTCGTTAACATAACTCAATGAATAATTTGTTAATGAACAACTTGTTAATAATATATAAAATATTGATTAATAAAACCTAGTTGATGATAAGTGAGTTATCCGATCTTTATATAATAGTTGATCAAACTCAATATGCTATTTACTAGATGTCAAATTTTCGGATTTTCAAATAACTGATTTGTTATTCATTACCATTCCACCCCATCACTACAATTTGTGATCAAAGGACCGAAAATCAGAGACTAATATGTCGAGATACTGAAATTCATTTAAGGGATTGATCTCTTCCAACAGATGCTTTTTCGTACACACGAGTTTCAAGAGTGTCAAATCACAATTCAAATCGTGAATCGCTAGTCTAGTTTTTGAATCGTAAATCGTATCGAGATTCATAAACATAATAAAAAATAAGTTGAAATATATAATTTGAATAATGCATCATACATATATATGCTTATTATATGAATAAAAAACAAAAAAATAAATTCATAAGATGCATTTTTTCTCTAATTCAAATTGTATATAACTTACTTAAATCTTAAAAGATTTTTTTTTGAACAGTTAAATCTTAAAAGATTGAAACTTGAAACACTTGAATAAAATATATATTTTTATCATCCATTTAATGGATTGACGAAACTGAATAAAATATTTACTTTTATATCTAAATTAAAAAATCCAAAACTTCATCAGATAGAGATTAGAACAGATTGTGAAAAGTGAACAAAATATTATTTATTCCTATTTACTAGATGATAAGCACAAAGTCACAATCTGATATTTATTATTACTTTCTTTTGTAACTAATCTAAACGGCACCGAAAATGGGAAACTCACGAACAAGTTCAAACCACTCAACAAAACGCAGTAAAACGACGAACTACCACTCAGCGAAACCCATAAACGAATCGTAGTGAAAAACAGTCTTCGACCCGACTTTCAGACCCGCGAGAACAGAGCATAGAATCACGATTACTCCAGCAATTCGTAAATCGCACCGGATCGCATGATTCCGGTGGCGATTCTAGCTCCTCCACAATTCTCCTATCGATCTATATCCTTTTCTCGTCGTATGGTGGGACCCGATTATCTATCAAACATGCCACACCATATTGAAGGGATTGGTATCACATTATCACTACAATTTTTCCTCCTTGGGTGGGAGAAAAAGAGGCGATTTGATCAGTGCTATCAACTTTCATTAATTCATCCAAGAGATTACACATTATGAAGTACTTTCTTGTGAAAGAGGCACTTTGGATGAAAACTTCTCTACTAATAAAAATCCATACATATTCACCATGGACATAAGATATAGGAGAATCTTTAACGAAGAAGAGGGTCACTAGACAAGCATCTCTACAAATCCACCCCTTAAAAACGCAGTTCCAAGATAGGGATTGACCCACCAGCTGCTACAATCTGCTGCTCAAGCTGCAATAAACATCCAAAAATGAAATGCAAATTACAAATAAAAAATGTAACAGATGTTCTTCAGCTAAAGTTTTTTATAAAGTTACCCTGAACAGTGTTTCAAGCTTATTCTTGACAAGGCAGTACTCTTGCTTCACTTGTTGCAGACATCGGAGGCACCTGCAGCAATCAGAAACTTTTCATGACCACACCATGAAATTACCAAAATTTATGTTCATTCCTCTAGCACTTAAAACAATTAAGCTATGCCCTAGTGGATTGTCATTCAAATTTTTTGCACTCATTCTTCCGAGGGATAAAAACTTACGCGTCTACGTTCTGTTCCTCACAGAAGTTGCGAAAAGCAATGCAGGCATTTTTAACCCTTTGTGCACCTATGCTGTGGACCAGATACACAAATTTGTCAGTAAACTTTTAACTGAAAACAAAGTGATCATACCTCTTGCTTTATCCTAATTAAGGTTCAGATCTATGCTTGAATAATCTTTTTCTTTTATGAGTTATTATAGAGAATAAAACTCTACTAGTTTAGGAACCAATAGCCAATAGCTACACCACACAAGCATTGCAGAGGGAGACCAAACAGACCTTAATGGCACAAACAGTCCTATTTATTCTGATTTTGCAAGGTTTATTTTTTCATATGAACATTTTTGGTTGGCTTTAATGAAATTTTATACCTTGAGCTGCTACCCTTTAACTGGTGAACACGAGCATCAACTTTTTTGAAGTCAACACCTTTCTGATCTCTGCACATGAAAAAAAAAACCCCCAAAAAACAAGCAAGATCAGTACTTTTTCAAAGTGATCAATTAACAGTAAAAGTTGTTCATTAAACAGCATTCTAACATACAAAATGGAGATAATGGAAACAAAACAAGAATACTAGTACTCACAGAGTAAAGGTGAGATCTTTGAGAAGCCTCTCAGAATCTTCAAAAAAGAGAGACACAACTTCAACAACAAAATCAGGGTTGTTCTCATCTTGCAGCTGCTGAAGTTGCAGAAATTGACCATCCAGGAGACCCTTTTCTCACAATAAGAAAACAAAGAACAAGTGAAGACCCACAAAATCAATAATTGAAAACAACCCAACAGATCTATCAAAATTACAACATAAATTGAACAAGGATTTGTGTGTCTGTTTGGATTACCTCCATGAACAATGATTTGGTGTAGTCCACCCACTGTCTTTGCATCTGACCCACCTCCATGGCTGATGGTTATGTAACACAATAATATAGCTGCCCAGTACAGTTTGGGCCTTCAAGTTTAGATCTTTGAAAGAGATTTGATGAAATTCCAAGGATAGTGTTGTGTTGGCCCCGGGAGAGAGTAGCGAGTGTAACACCCTTTTTATTCACCCTTTCGATTACCGCTTTCCTTTGTTTGTTATTTTCTTGCAGAATAAGGGACCCCACTCCATCCATCAATGCTATGTATGATACTTCATGGCCATGGCCCATGCGGCGTTAAATGCAGTCAATTTTTTTTTTTTTAACAAAATTAAAGGCGAGGGGAGATGGTGTCTCCATTAAACATTTGAGTTTTATGAGCATTTATAAAATATTTACATCATTTTAAAAAGATTAGTGGGGTCTCGAACTTGCAATATATCGTATACGACAGTACACTAACCCCTTGGGATAAAATGCAAGTCTTATCTATAATATATACAAAGTAGAATGTTTCGTGAACCCTATATATGGAAGGTTTTCCACGTGGCGGCCTATGATAGTCTAAGTGTAATAGTATACCTGTCACTCTCTGTACAGAATTCCGGCTTATTACTTACCTGCTACATGGATCACATTTTGATTTATTTATTTTTCTTTTTTTGATAAAAAGATCACATTTTGATTTTGATACTTATTACTCTATCAACATTAATTTGATTTGCTGGACATATTAGCCATTAATTAAAATTGATTTTTTTTTAGATCAAATCACAAATTAATCAAATTTTATTTATTTTTTTTGAAATCACATCTTCTATAAATATTGGATCAAATTCACGTATGCCCGGTCTATGTTGAACCCATTTTCTGCCTCCTTCATATTTGTCTCTCTCTATTATTTTTTCTCATTCAACATTTTATTCATATGTAATCTTTCATCTCTCTTTTGAAGTTTTCGCAAATCTAAGAAATCATGAAGACGGGGCGCTTGCAATTTTAGATCACTACCAGACACAACCACCACTTTGTAACTGTCTTCTATGTCTAAGGTACATTTGTCGTTATTACACCTATTGGATCATCCAAAACTACATTCTCAATCTCTCTTTCAATGTCATTATATGTGTCACTTGATTTCGGTCAACTTTTTCTGGAACATCATTTGTCCATCTTTTAACTTTCTATTTCTTTTTTTTTTTATTCTAACAATATTCCTCTATTATTATGTATTTTCTCTCTCTGGCTTCAATATTTTTTGTCCAACTCTCTTCAAGTTTAATCTCAATCCTCAAAGCTCAAAATCTCTTTCTCATTTTTTTGGTGTTTTTTTTATTGTTGTATGTTGAATATCACTAAACCCCTATTTTTTTATGTCATATTTTCTCCATCAAAATATCATTTGAAAGTCTGAATTTTTTTGGAGATTGAATATTTTGATATAAAGACATTTTAATCTTGAGTTTCTTTTTAACAAAAGTCATAAAGATTAAATAATTTATTTTATATAAGTAAATTAATTTTTTTAAACATTAATATCTTTATATAAAGTGAATAATATAAAATTTATAAAAAACAAATATAACATGTGATTAACTTTGAAAAGCATTTAAATACACTTATATTTCTTTTTTACTTTATTTTCCATATGGTTGAGCATACATTTAATAAAAATGATTTGTTTCCTTTAGAATAATTTGAAAATTTAAAAGGGAAATAAATTATGGAGGAAGTGATTTGTTTGATATTTAATTGGCAAGAAAAATGATTTCTTTCCTCTTAAGCATTGAAAATTTAAAAAGGACATAAATTGAATTTATTGAAATTAATCATGTGGATTTGATTACATTGTTAACCTAGTGAATTTTTTTTCTACATATGCATGCATATACTTGGATATGAAGAAGGGAGGACCCAGAGAAAAAACGCATAGAAAAAAGAGGGCATACTTTGAGTTCTATTTTCTTTTCGTTGGGAGAAGGTTCGCCGTCAAATCCCAGGGCTCAACCCTGGACATTGTTTGTTTAAATTCTAAAAGTATAGGCAATTTGAGAAAAAATATTGCGTCTGAAACGTAATCCCTTTTTGTTTTGTTTCTCTTCTTCTACCATTATCATGTTGAAAAGGTTGAACCTTGAGAAACATGTATTCTATTTCCGAATATTACAAGCATGACGTTGTATGAACCTTATCGCTATTGCATGTAATGTGAAAGGAATGTCAAATTTTATTTTTTTGAAAAGAATTCCCAGCATTTGCATCTCTGTTTCATCTTCACGGCCTATCCATATCCTTTGATTCAAACTCTGCACCATCATTATGCATGCTCAACTACTTCGTGGCAGCAAGCAAAGGTAAGTTTCTTACTTTATCAAGAAAATAAAAATAGAAAAGTAGAATTAAGGTAGTTTTTCAAAGTTTTTCTTATTAATGTTTATTTATTTTTATTTTTTGTGGTTATCGAAAATTAGAAAGAAAATAATAGTGTTTAGTTTTTATTAGAGTAGATCTCTTGGTTTGAGCGGCAATTAGTCAATAAAACATTTTTTTTACAAAATTAGTTAATAAAAAATTAAAACAATAATAAATTAATTCTTTTAAAGTATTTTTTTAATGACATGATCCTTTTTCAAATTCATTTTATAATAATTAGGGTAAGATAAATATTTTGAAATTTATTGGTCATTTGCACAACTAGTTTGGGTAAGCGGTATATCGGGGTGCAGTGGGGTTAAGTCCTCACCCTCCCCTATGTGCAATTAAGTCCTCACCCTCCCCTATGTGCAACCGGCTCCCGAACTCGATTTTGGTTCCAAATACCAAATTTAAAGCTTTTCCAATTTTTACCTAAATTAAATAAAATTGATGGTGACTCTACTCTTTTTTCAAAAAACTTTTTTTTATTGGCATCCTGATGCGATTTCGATCGCGACAATTAGAAAGAGAAGAAGTTGCATTGTGTGTGTGTGTTTCATTATAATAAATTTAATTGAACATATCTTTTAATATTTTTTCTTATCAATATAGAATTATGTAATATTCTCCGTAAATTCCTCTCATGTATGCTCTATAGCATTGTGTTGCATCCTCATGCATCTGATGTCCATAATTATTGTTTGTAATTAGTCTATCATTTTTTTAAGGGGGAGTTTTTATTTATTTATTGTATTTATGGAATGTTTAATTTAGTTGCATGAATTTGATTTTAATCTCTGATTTAAAAAATGTGGGAATAATCAATGTAATAATAATATTTCTAAAGATAGGGGAAAAGATGGGAAATAGTCAAATAAATTTTCAAGTGATAAGAAAAATTGATATGATAGCTAAATATGTTTTATAAAAAGGGTTAATTAGCCCAGGGAAAATAAAATAAACAAATAAAATAAACTTTCAAGAGAAAAAAAATGATATATAAATAAATATATTTTTCAAAAGTGATTAACTTTCACGAGAAAAGAGGAGAAATAAATCACAATATTTCATGAAATAAGATTTTTTTGGTTCATATGATAGATAAACATATTTTATGAAAATGATTAACTTAGACGATAAAAAAATGATAAATAAATCTATTAGGTTGCCAACAGAGAATAAAAAATAATATGATAGGTAAATATATTTTATAAAAATAGTTAACTTGCACGAAAAAATTGGATAAATAAATCAAATTGATTTTCAAGAAATATTTATAATAATATGATACATAAATATATTTTCTAAAAATGATCAACTTCAATAGGAAAAAGAAGAGGAAAAAATAAATAGATTCTCAAGAGAGAATAAAAAAAAATGCGATTGATAAATATATTTGCTTAAAATGGTTATCTTGCATGGAAAAATAGGAGAAATAAATCAATAGATTTTTAAAGACAATAAATAAATAATATGATAGGTAAATATATTTTATAAAAATAGTTAACTTGCACGAGGAAAATAGAAGAAATAAATCGAATAGATTTTTAGGAGAGAATGGTGATAATATGGTATATAAATATATTTTCTAAAGATTGTTCACTTCAATAGAAAAAAGAGGAGAAATAAATTAAATAAATTTTCAAAAGAGAATAATAAATTTATATGATTACCAAGATATTGGAAAGAGTTTGGCATTAGAGTTTAAATAAATAACATGTAATTGAGAAATAATTAATTAGCTTCAAATATTGTTGTAGCTTTCAGAACATATATTTGCTATTGAATATATATATATATATATATATATATATATTATTTTTTATTTTGAGCAAAAGAGGTATGCAAGAGCATCACCGCCAAGCAAGACATCCCAGCTAGGCTGGCACCTCAGGCAAAGCCAATCACCTGTAGCACACCCAATTTATTGATAAAAAAGAAAAATGTAAGAAAACAAACACGTGGGGGGCATCAACTTGACCCATAGAGCTAAGAAAATCTAAAAGTAGGAAGACCCATCCTATTTCTGCCAAAATCCTCTGATAAGAAGGTCGGCAATGAGTTCCACCAACATAAACCGTCAAGACGCAAACCAAAATTGGCCAGCTTGTCAGCACAAGCATTACCCTCCCTATACAAATGAGAGCAAAAGAAGGACATATCTCTAGTAAGCGCAATACAGTTTAGCCATCTATTCCTGAGACGACAAGGAACCACACTATTAGAGTTGAAGGCATTAACAACTAAAGATGAGTCACATTCTAACCAAAGCTTCTTCCAACCCTTCTTGTGAGCCAGTTCAATGGCAATAATAGCTCCAAGTAATTCTGCATGGAAAGCAAACGAGACACCAACATTGAAAGCAAAACACCCAAGAAAAGAAGCGTTTCCTCCTCTGAAAATACCACCGCAACCTGCCATACCTGGAGCTCCCTTAGCAGCGCCATCAGTATTTACTTTAACCCAATTAAAGCTAGGAGGCAGCCATAGAATTTCTTTAATGGATGGGGCCTTCGAAAGGTTAACCTGGATGTTAAATGTCTTAAGGATCATCAATTGATGGACATTAGAATAAAAGGCTCCCTTACAAAATCTCCCAGCAAAGGAGACATTAGCAGCGGTTGCATTGCAAGTGGCTTCCACTGAGATTGTCTTAGAATCAAATCTGAGGTTGTTCTTACAATGCCAAATACCCCAAAGAGTGAAGCAAATGGCAGACAATATGACCTCTTTAACTTGAGGGCACCAGCCACGGTTTAAGATTGAGAGGAGAGATTGGACTGATAGAGTGTCAAGGTGGCAACCTAAGCAGCAACTCAACCACATCCAAACTTTACCAGCGAAGGGGCAGGAGAGAAAGAGATGGTCCGAGGTCTCATAACTGCAGCTACAAAGAGAACAAATGGAGACTACATGGCAGCCTCTAGACCAGAGATGATCATCCGTTGGGACCTTATTGTGGAGCAACCTCCAGAGAAGGAAGCTTTTTGAGGGGGGAATAGCCTTTGACCAAATCAACTTCCCCCAGGGGCAAGAAGACCTGCCTGGGTTTAAGAAGCCTTAAGCTTCCTTGGCAGAAAGGCAACCAGAGTCAGTGCTTCCAAACTAGAAGATCAGGAAACTCAGCACAAGGGATAACCATTTTACCAATTTCAGTTGCAACAGCAGGGAACCGGAGAATAAGCTCACGGGGGATACACCATTTCCCATCCCTGATGAAATCGCAGACAGTAGCAGTAAGGGAATTATGCTGGAAAGCAGGAATGTTCACCAAGTCAACAATTGGTTTGGAAAGCCATGGATCACACCAGAAGTTTAGACTTCTGCCATCCCCTAAAAGCTAGGAGACATTGTCAAGAACATTGGAGAGGAACCCTTTTAAACTAGACCAAATTGAGGAGGAAATGTTGTAGTTAATGAAGGATTTATGTTTGAGCACTCTAGACCTCAGAAGAGTAGACCAATCCAAGTCTGAAGAGATCAGTTCCCAGCATCTCTTTAGCATGAAAGCCTCGTTAATAGATCTCAAGGACCTCAGGCCAAGGCCACCTTCAGGAGTGGGACAGCAAAGCTTTTTCCAAGCAACCGTGCAGATCTTCCGAGTCTCAATGTTGCCAGCCCAGATAAAGTTCCTTATGTACTGATCTAGAAGCTTGAGGAGGGCAAGGGGCCAAAAGTACACCTGGAAAGAGTAAATCAAAGAGATTTGGACAACAGACTTTACTAATTCTACACGTCCCATGATAGAGAGCATACTGCCTTTCCAAGAGGAGAGCTTTGCTTTAATCCTGTCCACAAAAGGCATGAAGTAGGCTTTCCTAGATTTCCCTTTGAAAATGGGAACACCTAAGTAAACAAAAGGGAGTTCGCCAGCTCTAAACCCCCAATTGCTAAACAAGACAGCCAACCTAGAAAACCTTGAAGAGCCAGCAAAATAGGTTGATTTTTCCTTGCTGATAATCTGACCAGAGGCTTGAGCATACTGAGAGAACAAAGACATCAAGTTATCTAAATTCTTCTTTGTGCCTCTGCAAAGGATGAGGACATCATCAGCATAAAGAACATGGCTAGGAACATTGAAACCCCTAGGACCGGCTATAGGAAGCAGTTTGTTATCTTGGACAAGCTTTGAGATACCTCTACTAAGCACCTCCTCAGTAATGCAAAATAGAAGAGGGGAGAGGGGATCACCTTGCCTCACCCCTCTTTTGCAGGAGAAGAAGCCAACAACTTTACCATTGACACCAATAGACAATTTCGCAGAATGGAGCACTACATGCACCCAATTACAGAAGACAGGATCGAAACCAAATTGATGCAGCACTTTAAGGAGAAAATTCCAATCCAGTGTGTCGAAAGCCTTCATAATATCAATCTTTAGAGCAATGTTACCCCCAAAAGATCTCTTGTCCAATAGGTTAATTGCTTCAGAGGCAACACTTATACAGTCAGAAATTTGCCTGCCTTTTATAAAGCCCCTATGCTGTTTGGAAACAAATTTAGGAGCAATATTGGCCAATCTGTCAGCTAAAATCTTTGTGATGATTTTGAACTTGAAGTTGGCCAAAGCGATGGGTCTGTACTTATCAATGGAGTCAGCTTCCGGATACTTAGGGACCAGCACCACAAGGTTGGAGTTGAAGTTAGGGAGAAGCCATCCCTGCTGGAAAAACTGCAGGACAGCATTGCACACATCATGACCAACAAACTCCCAGTAGGTTTGGTAGAAAAGACCACTGAAGCCATCTGGACCTGGAGCACCATTGGCATTCATTGAGAACACAACATTCCTAATTTCCTCAATGGAAGGAAGATTAGTTAGCATCAGGTTATCTGTTCTACCAACACAATGAGGGATGACCTGTTCGATAAAGCCATTATCCTGGCAGGAGTTCTCAGAAGAAAAGAGATTTGAGTAGAAGTCCAGCACATGAGCTTCTATGTCGACAGACTTATCCAAGATATCACCATCCTTTCTCAGCATGGACATTCTTTTTGATGAATGTCTAATCTTAGTTACTTTGTGGAAATAAGATGTGTTTCTGTCCCCCTCAGTATGCCAGTTAACTCGAGCCTTCTCCTGCCAAAACAGATCCTGAAGATGCAGGGCCTGATTCAAATCGCGTTGAGCTGCCCTCTCCTTAACAGATAACTCATCAGAATAACCTGAGTTGGCAATCTGATTCTGAATGACAGCTAAAGCATCTTCTGCCAGTTTAACTTTGTCATTTACATTCCCAAAGTGTTCCTTATTCCAGCAGTTCAAAATACCCTTCAGGTGCTTTAATTTCTGACTAAGAATGTGCATAGGACAGCCATGAATACGGATTTTCCAAGCATTAGAAATGACATCAAAACAATCTTTGTGTTCAGTCCAAATCTGCATAAATTTAAAAGAGGAGGGATGAGGACCATCATGCTTATCAAGAGGCATCAAAATAGGATAATGGTCCGAGTGATTCGTGACTAGAGTACAGCCGGTGAGATTTGTCCAGGATGCAAACCAGGCATCATTACAGCAGACTCTATCAAGCCTTCTTTCAGACATAGCAGCACCACGTCTGCCATTGCCCCAAGTGAAAAGGGCACCTTTGGTTTGCAGGTGGATTAAATTACAGTTATCAGACCATCTTTTAAAATCATTGCAAGAGATCATGTTGGGGACCCCACTCCCTCTATGCTCATGAGATCCTAAAATAGCATTAAAGTCACCAATACAGCACCATGCTCCAACGTGAGACTGCTGCAAACTTTCCAATTCACCCCAAAGCTGCCTTCTGCTGGAATAATTAGTGGAGGCATAAATTGCAGAGAAATAAAGAGTCTGGTTATCCAAAAAGATGGAGAAAGAGACGTGCTGAGAGGAAGCTGCAATAATATTAGGACAGATAGATGTCTTACAAATGCACCAAAGGTTAGGTTTCAAGTTACCTCTACAGTTAACTGCAAACAGTTTCAAGTTTAACCTTTGCCAAAACCTAGCAGGAAATTGATCCGAGAGGATCCAAGGTTCAGCAATAAAGAAAAAGTCAGGGTTATTGACAATAATCAACCTCTTTAGGACCAGTCTAGTCTCAGGGTTGGCAATCCCTCTAGCATTCCAGAAAATTACTTTCATTAAGCAAAATTTCTGGGACTAGCCCTTGACTGGGCTCCAACCACAGGCAACTGTTGTTTCCTATTCTTCTGATTATTTGCCCTCCTAAGTTTCTTCTTCTGCGATTTGGAGAGGAATTTTACATAGCTTGAGCTTGAGCCAGTATCAGCATCAACACTATCATCCTTATGAGATTCATGCAGATTGGCCTGAGGGGGAGAATCAACCTCAATTTCCTCATCAGTATCATCAGCCCAAAACCTCCCTAGAATTCCCATATCACAAGCTACATTAGGACTGGAAATCCAATCTGTAGGAGTTAGTTGACTAACTTCAGCCAGACCATTTAAATTATGCTGAGGGGGCAAATCTAGATGGAGACCTGCCCTAGCAATTGTGCCTTGAGGGGGACCAGGAACCTGATCAGTGGAGTGATCAACACCAATGGTTTCAAGAGCTGCAGATACCTGAGGAATGTCAGATTGCCCATGAGCTGGAGCAGGATAAACCAACCTATCATGGCCGGGGAGCTCCTCAACCACATAAGGCACATTTATAGGCAGAAATTTATCAACCTGATCATTAAAGGCAATTTCCTTTTCAGCACGAATATGAACCATGTCATCATGCTGGGAGACAACATCTTTCAAAGCAGGTGGGTTGGTGATGAGTGTGATTTCACCTCATTTTCCATGTACATTTCTGCATGCATTTGCATATAGTTAGGCCAATTTAGTGTTGATTTTGTATAGTTTTTCCTTTAGAACGGATGAGGTGGTTTCTGGTGTTGTTTTGCAGGATTTAATGGAAAAATGCCCAGAAATCAGCCTTGGTGGAGCTTGGATGAAAAAAGAGCTTAAAAGTGAAGATTATGAGCCAAGAAGAGAGTATCACGGCCTGGCCGTGATGGCCCTCACGGCCGTGAGGGAGCGATGAGTCAAGAAAGATTGAGCCAAAAGTCGGAAGTCGTCACGGCCTGGCCGTGATGGCTATCACGGCCGTGACCTGCTAGTTGGAAAAGTCGGAAACGATCACGGCCTAGCCGTGTGATGGATATCACTACCGTGATGAATAAGTGAATGAAGAGGCACCCAAGTCGAGAGACCATCACGGCCGGCCGTGATAGCTGCCACGGCCGTGACGGGGCGACGGACCTATAAATAACAAAGACAAAGACAGTAGAAAAAGGTACTAACTTATAACCTAAAATATTCTTTACTTGGAGGCAGGCGAGGCTGGTGGTCGGAGAGGGTTTCTACCCAAAAAGGGGGCGTTTTCTCTTCTCTTGGATGGAGAGAAGATTGGAGGAAGCTTGTCTATGAGTGTTCTTCATCCCTTCTCTTTTTCCTTTTTGTATTTCCTTATCATGAGTAGTTAAATCCCCATTGTTGGGGTTAGATGTAACTTTTCTGAACTTGTTGTAATTGATTTGGTATTTTAATACAAGTTTCTATTTCGTTATGAGTATGTGATTCTGTGTTTAATGCTTTCCTTGGATTAGCTACCCATAGGAATGATTTGTTGCTTTGATAGATGACTGGAAGGTTGGTATTAAGGCATGCTCATGAATCATATGCCAAGTAGGTCAAGAATCTAGACATAGGTGTTGGCTGCTTGCAATCTTATAAGTCTTAACTTAATGCAAAATCTCAAGTTATTCCACCTAAGACATTAGGGTTTAATTTGGGGTTTTAGGCTCAATGCACCTAAGACATTAGGCTTGAGTACTTTAGAAAAGGCTTGATTGGCATAATTTAATTAGGACTTGTGTTGATTACCATTTCATTGCAATTAAGGGAGGATTAGTGTAGTCTAAACCCGACAATTCTAACCACATCCTTGTTTGCATACCAAGTGTTTGACAAAATTACAAAAAGACAAAAATATTTTATTTCTTTAGTTTTAATCTCTCATATTTTAGATTAGTCTAGATAGTTGTTGAATTTGCGAATTGGTAATTGACATCCAATCCCTGTGGATACGATAACCGGTCTCACCACCGTATTACTTGATTGCGACGAGGTGCACTTGCCTTTAATTATATTTCTTAAAAATACACGCATCAAGTTTTTGGCGCCGTTGCCGGGGATTGGTTTTGTCAATATCAGTAGTAACAAATGAGACAACTAGTTTAGACATTTTTTTTTATTTTATTTTATTTTTCTGTATATATTTGATATCTTTCTTTTGTTAGTTTTGTATATATTTGTTTTTGTGTTTCTTTGATCTTGGGCTTAATTGTTTGTGAGGTGAAAAAAATTGATTAGATAGGATCATGGACTACAATTGGTATCAACCACCTGATGCAGAATTGGAGATATCTGAGTTGCAAACCATGGTAGATATGCTGCAATTAGCCGTAAAAATCCAACAAGTGAGTAATGAGCTGTCAAGGGCACAAATCTCTCCTCCACCAATGGTAGGTTGTTCTGAATGGGGAAATCAATTTCCCAACACTTCTACTCCATGGTGGGGGAACCCTCCAAACAATACTTTGATGGATGAAGGGGAACATTGGGAATCTTCCACACCTTGGTATGATGAGCCATCCCCATTGGAAGTTGCTTGGGAGAACTTCAAATCCGCATTCCCAGTCGAGGTTGAGCAACCTATCCCGGATAGTCAACCTCACTTAGAGGCCGTTTTGGAGAACTTCATGGCAACAACAATGGAAGAATTAAAGAATCAAGAAGATGCCATTCGAAGTCTCGGGGTACGTATTGAGGAACTCTCTAACCTACTATCCAAAATGCCAAATGAGGACTTGATGGATGATGATGAAAATGATGCAATGATGGATGAGGAGGAAGAAGAAGAAGTGGGAGCAACCGAGTCAAGAAGTGAAGACCCTGTTTTGGAGAACATAGTTGCACCACTCCCCATTGAACCCTTGACTAAAGAGCACGAAAAGGAAGAGGCATTTGGAGGATAGCTATGTCACCATGCTCGGGGATGATGAAGAACTTGTGAAATTAAATGATGCTATTGGCCCCTATGCATGTGTGGAATGTGATGGGAGAAACACTTGTGTGGTTTGTGCGGAGATTTCTGCATATTTGGAAGGTGATGAATTTGGCAATGCTGAGAGTGGAGATTGTACAGAAGCCAGAACAGCATCAATGATCCTCTCGAATTGTTTGCCACCTCACATTTTAAAGCAGTCAACAATGGAGTTCATGCCTCTGCCTGAGGTTGAACCCCACTTTTATTGGGAAGATTTTGTGGATGAAGGGGTCAATTCTGACCCAAGAGGGAGTGGGAAGTTCGCCACATTTGGTGAGGTCACCATGATTTTCAAACGCTCACTCCCATATTTTTGCTGCAAACCGTGGGATCCAGGTGAAGGATCTCACATGGTTAGCATTCCTTGGTCCTTATACCACAGGTTATGGGATCCAGGTGGATGCTTCTTGATGAGTCAAGCTAGTGACGTTAAAGAAGCGCTTATTGGGAGGCAACCCAACTTTTCTTAACCCTTCTCTTTAGTTAATTTTGTTTTTGCTTTAACCTCTTGAATAATTTGAGAAGCTCAAGAGGTTTGTTAATAATTTTGTTAAGTGTCTTCAGATTTTGAATAAAGGAAGGAGAAAGAGAGCAGGGAGAAACAAAGCCATAAAGCATGTGAGCCAACACCCGCTACCGCCTCGGTAAGCCGTTCCAATTATTTGTTTTATTTTATTTTCCTTTCTCCCCTCTCCAACTTGATTGTTTACATTGGGGACAATGTAAATCTTTAAGCTTGGGGTAGGGGTAATCTTTTTGCTTGCATTGTAAATATTGCATTCATATAGGCTTAAATTTGCATGATCGCATGATTCGGTTACCCCTGCTTAGATTGAGCTTATGATTGTTAGAGCTAAGTGCCAAATTTGTTGTGATAGCGAATTCTTGAACCCAATTCTGTTTATTCTTGTGATATGGCTGCAAATGAATATGCTTGAGATGATCTTGGATAGTTGATGATTAGCATATGTTTCTTTAGACTTGTGTTTCTCACTGGTTCTTGAACTGATAAATGTGAGCTTTTGAGCCATTAGGGGGTACTCACTAAATCTGCCCCCATTCTTTGTGTAGAGTGTTATTCCTCTTGGTTTGTTTTCTCTAGAACTTGACTTGAAACCATTTTAAAGCTTAAAATTTTTTGAAAACATTTTTGAAAATGATTGAGGCAATAGGTATTTTTCTGGCCTTCTGAGCTTTGAATGTGTAAATGCTACCCTTAGTTGCCCAATTTTGAGCCAAAATGAATAAAATGCTTTTCTTGGTTCCCTGAAAAATTTTGATACATATACTTGATAAGGGACCTTCTAAAGTATCACAAAAAGGGTGAAAAAGGTAGTTGAAAGTTTGGGATGAAAGAATCAGTAAAAAAAAAAAATAAATAAAAAAAAATAAAATAAAATAAAATAAAATAAAAATTTCTCCCCTTCTCCAAATAAAAAGAAAAAAAAAGAAAAAATTAAAAATAAATAGAGAAGGGGATGACAAAAAAAAGAGAAGTTAGAAATAAAAGAAAAAGAAAGAAAAGAAAGGTGGAAAAATATATTGAAAACCCAAGAAGGTATTTTAGAAGGTGTCTTGGTTGAAATGTTTGATACTTGGTTTAGCCTTTTGAAATATCCCTTTCTTGTTATCCCCACCTAAAGATTAATCCCATGGCCACGTTACAACCAAATAAAAGACCTCTTGATTCTTAAGTGTTTTTCATAAATAAAGTGGAGATTTGGTTGATAGTCAAGCATATGGTAGGAATCATGCCTTGAGGAAAATGGAGCGAATTGTTATATATACTCGAACACTTGAGTGAGTGAGGCAAGAAAGAGAGCCAAGCAAATAAACAAGCTTGGGGTGAGCTTCAAGTGAGCAAGAGTGCCCGAATCAGTGAGAATGTGAGTCTAGGAAACTTAAGCCCCTAATTGGACTTGAATTGATTGTCTCTTGCTGAATTGTTTGAATTGCCTATTGCTTGGATCATTTTACTCGGGTTCTTGGTTCACTATCCATGCTTTGACTGTTTATCTCTTCTGGCCTTAGTTTTTGCTTGAGGACAAGCAAAGTCTTAAGCTTGGGGTGATTTGATGAGTGTGATTTCACCTCATTTTCCATGTACATTTCTGCATGCATTTGCATATAGTTAGGCCAATTTAGTGTTGATTTTGTATAGTTTTTCCTTTAGAACGGATGAGGTGGTTTCTGGTGTTGTTTTGCAGGATTTAATGGAAAAATGCCCAGAAATCAGCCTTGGTGGAGCTTGGATGAAAAAAGAGCTTAAAAGTGAAGATTATGAGCCAAGAGAGTATCACGGCCTGGCGTGATGGCCTCACTACCGTGAGGGAGCAAGATGTCAAGAAAGATTGAGCCAAAAGTCGGGAAGTCGTCACCGGCCGGCCGTGATGGCTATCACGGCCGTGACCTGCTAGTTGGAAAAGTCGAAAACGATCACGGCCTAGCCGTGATGGATATCACTACCGTGATGAATAAGTGAATGAAGAGGCACCCAAGTCGTGAGACCATCACGGCCTGGCCGTGATAGCTGCTGCACGGCCGTGACGACGGGCGACGGACCTATAAATAACAGACAGCAGAGACAGAAAAGGGGACTAACTTCTAACCTAAAATAATCTGCACTTGGAGGCGGTCGAGGCTGGTGGTCGGAGAGGGTTTCTACCCAAAAAGGGGGGCGTTTTCTCTGTTCTTGGATGGAGAGAAGATTGGAGGAAGCTTGTCTATGAGTGTTCTTCATCCCTTCTCTTTTTCCTTTTTGTATTTCCTTATCATGAGTAGTTAAATCCCCATTGTTGGGGTTAGATGTAACTTTTCTGAACTTGTTGTAATTGATTTGGTATTTTAATACAAGTTTCTATTTCGTTATGAGTATGTGATTCTGTGTTTAATGCTTTCCTTGGATTAGCTACCCATAGGAATGATTTGTTGCTTTGATAGATGACTGGAAGGTTGGTATTAAGGCATGCTCATGAATCATATGCCAAGTAGGTCAAGAATCTAGACATAGGTGTTGGTCGCTTGCAATCTTATAAGTCTTAACTTAATGCAAAATCTCAAGTTATTCCACCTAAGACATTAGGGTTTAATTTGGGGTTTTAGGCTCAATGCACCTAAGACATTAGGCTTGAGTACTTTAGAAAAGGCTTGATTGGCATAATTTAATTAGGACTTGTGTTGATTACCATTTCATTGCAATTAAGGGAGGATTAGTGTAGTCTAAACCCGACAATTCTAACCACATCCTTGTTTGCATACCAAGTGTTTGACAAAATTACAAAAAGACAAAAATATTTTATTTCTTTAGTTTTAATCTCTCATATTTTAGATTAGTCTAGATAGTTGTTGAATTTGCGAATTGGTAATTGACATCCAATCCCTGTGGATACGATAACCGGTCTCACCACCGTATTACTTGATTGCGACGAGGTGCACTTGCCTTTAATTATATTTCTTAAAAATACACGCATCAGTTGGAAACCTGGGCCAAATCCATTGCTTTGGAACCACTCTGACCAGCATCCATAGTTCTACCTCTCAAATTGGAAACTAAACCAGTAGAAACCACAACCTTTCCTTTATCGGGAATGCTTGGAACCTCCTTATCCCCCAGCATGGCTTCCTTTTTTTTCCCCACATATTTAGCAATCACTTTCCTGTTAGTTTTTGGAATTTCCACTGTAACCCCAATGGATTGTTTGGAGAGGCTTCTTTTACAATTGGACAAAGAGTGACCAATGAGTTTGCATGAAGCACAAAAAGACGGAAGGAACTCAAATTCCACTCTCACGTGAAAGGCAAAACCTTTTCTAACTACCATGATTTGGTATCTAATCTGCCCAGCAAGGTCAATATCCACCAAGATCTTGGCATAATGACCTAACGATCTGTTCTTTGTAGCATCATCTAAAGACAGTGGAGTTCCCACCCCTCTTGCAATAGAGTAAAAAATTTTTGGTCTCCAATACTCAAGAGGGAGGTTAAAGATTCTTATCCAGCATTGCGCGTTGGTTTGATTAACAAGAGAGGGATTGAAATCTGGCGTCCATGGAAAGAGTCTAAGAACCCCCGGATCAAGACTCCAAGAACCCGCTGCCAACACTCTACGCATATCCTCAAAAGATGCTAAAGAAAACTCGAAGAAGACTCTACCAATAGGCGTCAGTTTCCAAAGAGCTATTGGGTTCCAAAGCAAAGAAAGCTTGGCTCGCAAGTCATCAATCTTTATAGGTTTTTCACCTTTGGCCAGAAGAACTCTGCCATGGAGATTGTTTTTTGATGCTTCCAGTCCAGCCATGTATTCATCCTCTGGGATTTCGATCAGGAGATCATCTCCCTTAAGGCAAGGGACCGGAAGTTGACTCAGAGGGAAGCCGCACACATTCTTAAGGGCATGTGCAAAAGACTTCTTCTGGTTGGATTGCGGCTGATCAGCGCAGGGATCAAGAGAAGGACCAGAGGGGAGGGGCTGAACCGCAAGGGGGGAGGAGAAGAAGAAGGCAACGGAGGGGCAGGGGCAAAGGATTCCGGGAATAGGAGTTGCCAAGGTGGCGCATCCATGATTCAAGATTCGCAGAACCCTAAGCCGTCATGCATGCAAACCCTAGCATAGCTCTCAACTCTAGGGTTTTTATGAGAATATTAGTAACAAAATCATATTTGCTATTGAATATGATACAAAGGTAGTGGAAGAAAGAGACAATATCTTTTTTATTAACCACAATATTTTTTATTTTGTTTATATACCTCCTCATATTTTTGTATTATCATTGAATTTAATTTATTTTCAAATGAACCTCTTTTTTCAAATAATAAAATTTATCCTTTATTTTCTTCTTCACATGCAAATATTTTTTTATATCTATCTTTTTATATTGCATAAATTTTGTGATATTCCATGTGCGTCACATGGATAACAGGCTAAAGTACATATTTACAAGGGGAAAAACTTAATAGTACGAAAAAGATTTCGTAGAACGACGTGCGAATATATATTTAATGAACAAGATCATCTGCGTTTTTGGTTTACCATTTTTTCTCTTTCTGCTCATATCACATGGTTCAATATGATTGGTTATTAAAGTTTCTCGCGGCATGGTTTCGTACTATCTAGCACCACTCATTTACAAGACAACGCGATCGACGACAAAGACAAATTAATTTCTTTACCAATTTTTGATATATAATTTCAAAAAAAAAAACATGAAATCATCAATTACATTTTTTTTATAAAATTCTAAAAAAAATAATATTTACCCGTGCATGACACGGGTTCATACACTGGTCTTTATTAAAGTAGGGAATTTCGTGTGTTTTTATAAATGACATCACATTATTATTCCAAAAAATTGTGATATTTTTTTTTTATGAATTGTAAGTTTGAAAGAATAAATTAATGCAATCGTAAATTTTATAATTAAAATATCAAATTCATGTTTATTTTTTAATTACTGAATTAATGTAAGTTTTTTTCTAGAGAATTAAATTAGTATCAACTTTTATAATTAAGAAACTAAATTGATCTTAGTTTTCAGAAAATGTTTAGTATGTATCTTTGATGTTTGAAAATCACTTTCAACACCCACTAATCTAAGCATATATTTGAAAACATGTGGATTTCAAGTTTACGATAAAATTATTGTGAGTAGCTTTCATGTTTGAAATATAATTTCAACAGTGTTTCACATGGTTCCAGATATACTATAATAAGTCAATCCAACAAAATTCATTCACTCAAGTAAATTTCTTTCAATGTCTTTTTTTTCCGGTTGACATTGTTTTAGAAAATTAAAGTGACTCTCATGTATCTCTTGATTTATAAAATGAGGCGGAGAAGCCTAACCTCTTAGATGAGGTTGCACACCTCTATTTATGATGATATAAGTCGCTTGTCATCTTGCTCAATCACTTTGAGTATTCACATATTTAATTTTAAATACTTGTATACTTGTAAGTGTTGGGAAATACCATCATAATTTCCCTCCTCTGTGAACTCAAAAAATAGGCACTAAGCGGAAGCGTAAAAATAAGTATAATAACACCAGATAATTTTTAGCGTGGAAAAACCTCCTCAATGTGAGCAAGGAAAAAACCACGGGACCCGTAGGCCGCTTAAACCTCCACTATAACAATAATGGGAATACAAAAATACAAGAATATTGTATCCTCAATTTGTGGATAACACTCTCACAAATTGGCTCACTATTTTTCTCTCTTAGAAAACTCTCTCTAAGGATCTCTCTATTTTTCTCTCACTTTCTCTTGTGAGGCTCTCTCTCTATTATCTCTCACTCTTCTTAGTGAGGATTGGTGTGTCTTCCTTCATCTCAAATGCTTCTATTTATAGAAGCAAAAAGAGATGCATTGAATATGAGTGGTTGGAGGTTGGACAACTTTCAACAATTTGCATTTAATGATTTGGACTTTTGGCTGGATCTCCAACAATTCTCCCCCTCCAGCCAAAGGGAAAAATATCCTTGGATCAGTTTGGGATTGATACTAAGCTTGCAACTTCTTCACAGACTCCTAACTTCTCTTTTGGTAGAGCTTTTGTCATCATATCTGCCCCGTTATCTTTTGTGTGTATTTTCTCAATCTGCAGCAGTTTACTTTCCAACACATCACGGATCCAGTGATACCTTACGTCGATGTGTTTCGACCTTGAATGAAATGTCGAGTTCTTGCTGAGATGGATTGCGCTCTGACTGTCGCAATCGAGAATATAACTTTCCTGATCCTGTCCTAACTCTTGTAGGAACTTCTTCATCCACAAGATCTCTTTGCAACCTTCGGTGATTGCGATGAATTCTGCTTCTGTAGTGCTTAAAGCAATGCACTTTTGTAGTCTTGACTGCCATGAGATAGCTCCCCCTGCAAAAGTAATTAGATATCCTGATGTAGACTTTCTTGAATCCACATCTCCTGCGATATCTACATCTGAATACCCAAGAAGCTTTAAATTTCCATTTCCAAAACACAAGCAGCTTTTGGCAGTTCCTCTCAGATATCGTAGTATCCATTTCACTGCATTCCAGTGTTCCTTTCCTGGATTTGATAGGAATCTACTCACAACTCCAACAGCATAAGCAATGTCTGGTCTTGTACAGACCATTGCATACATAAGACTACCCACTGCAGAAGAATAGGGCACCTTGCTCATTTCTTCTTTTTCTTCTTCATTCCCTGGACATTGAGTCCTACTCGGTTTGAGGTGACCAGGTAATGGAACATGCATAGGTTTGGCATTATGCATGTTGAACCTTTCAAGAACTTTCTTGATATAGTCTTCTTGTGACATCCACAACATTCTTCTAGAACGATCTCTAGTGATTTTCATCCCATGATTCTTCTTCACTGCACCCAGATCCTTCATGGCAAAGGTCTTGCTCAGCCTTCTTGAGAGCAGCTATTTTCGCCTTGTCTTTCCCAACAATTAGCATATCATCAACATACAACAGAAGTATGATGGATTTACCATTCTCATAGTTCTTCACAAACACACAATGGTCTGCGGAGGTCTTCTTGAAATTGTGTTGGGTCATGAAGAGATCAAACTTCTTGTACCATTGCCTTGGAGCTTGCTTCAGACCGTAGAGGCTTTTCTTCAGACGACACACTAGGTGTTCCTTGCCTGGTTCTGCAAAACCTTCTGGTTGCTCCATATAGATTTCCTCCTCTAGGCCTTCATGTAGGAATGCTGTTTTTACATCAAGTTGTTCAAGCTCCAAGTCTAGTTTTGCAGCTAGACCGAGAATTGCTCTAATAGATGTCATCTTCACCACTGGTGAGAAGATTTCCTCGAAATCTATGCCTTTCTTCAGGTTGCACCCCTTTACAACAATCCTTGCTTTGTATCTGGGGTTTGGGTTGTTCTCTTCAGTCTTGAGCTTGAACACCCATTTGTTTTTCAATGCCTTTCTCCTGTCTGGTAATCTCACCAGGTCATACGTCTGATTCTCCTTCAGGGACTGCATCTCTTCTTCCATAGCTTGCAACCATTTATCATTATCATTCATCTCAATGGCTTCCACAAAGATTTGAGGTTCCCCTTCATCAGTGAGAGTGACATATTCATCTGAATAGTATCTTCTTGATGGTTGTTTGGCTCTCGTTGATCTTCTGATTTGAGGTTCTTGCTCTACCTCATCAGTCTCCATCTGTTCTTCTTGCATTGTCTGTTCTTCATTGTCAGGTTGTTCAATCTGATCAGGTTCATCATTTCTTTGAGTAATCTCTCCCCCTGAATTGGGTATCACAATGGGACTTGAATCAGAAATCACTCTGTGCTTTGGCTTCTCAGATTGCTTGATGTCTTGGATCGTCTGATCTTCAAATAACACCACATCTCTGCTTCTAACAATCTTCTTGTTTGCAGGATCCCATAATCTGAAGCCAAGTTCATCTCTTGGTGTACCAAAGTATATACACTCTTTCGTCTTAGCATCAAGCTTTGCTCTTTCATCTTTCGGAATGTGAACAAATGCCCTACATTCGAAGACTCTCAGTTGACCGTAGGAAGCTTTCTTTCTAGACCATACCTCATCGGGTATCTTTCCATCTAACGCTCTTGAAGGAGTTAGATTGATCAAATCAACAACAAGATTTCATCGCTTCGCCTGAGAATGACTTTGGGAGTTTTGCGTGAGAAAGCATGCTCCTGACTTTCTCTGCAATCGTTCTGTTCATCCTCTCCGCTACACCATTCATATGAGGTGTTTTGGGAGGAACCTTCTCGTGTCTTATCCCATGAGCTTTACAGTATGCTTCAAATGGGCCAAGATACTCTCCGCCATTATCTGTTCTCAAGCATTTCAGGTTTCTTCCAGATGCTCGTTCTACTGAAGCATGAAACTCCTTGAAAGCTTGAAGAACTTGATCTTTCGTCTTCAATGGATACACCCACAACTTCCTGGAGTGATCATCAATGAAGGTAACGAAGTATTGAGCACCACCAAGGGATTTTTCAAATGTTGAGCAAACATCTGAATGGACAAGATCCAGAATCTGTTTTCTTCTTCTTGCATTATCTGATCTTTTGAAAGATACTCTGTGTTGCTTGCCTGCTAAGCAGTTTTCACAGGATTCAAGTGGTTGCCCATTTATTTTTGGAAGGTGATCTTTTGCGAGGATCTCCAAATTTTTCTCGCTCATGTGACCCAAGCATTTGTGCCACAATTCTATGCTTGCGTCTTGCGCAACATTTGTCTCCCCCATGCATATCTTTCCCTGCATGATATACAAGGAGGCTTCCTTTCGGCCGCGAGCAACAGTCATGCTTCCTTGACTGAGTTTCCATCTGCCGGCACCAAATTGGTTTATCATCCCGGATTCATCTAGCTTTCCAACTGAGATAAGGTTCAGACGCATCTCAGGTACATGTCTGACCTCCTTCAGCACAAGCTTGTTTCCATTCTCTGTCATCAAAGATACTTCGCCAATACCGACGATTTTGCTTGTGACATGGTTTCCCATCTTCACCGTACCAAAATCTCCTCTTTGGTATGATGAGAAGAATTCTTCATGAGGTGTGACGTGGAAAGATGCTCCTGAGTCAATTATCCATATGCAATCATCGGATGCAATATTTAGATAATTTTCTTCCCCGACAAGAAATATATTCTCATCATTCGAGGTCACTGCAGTAGTTGATCCATCTTCTTTCTTCATCTTTGAATCAATCTGGTCAGGGTGGACTGCTTCCACCTCTTCGATCCTCTTCAAGAATCTACACTCAGGCTTTATGTGACCTGGTTTGCCACAGTAATAACAACCTAGCCTGGTTCGAGATTTGGATCTACCTTGTGATTTTCCACGGCTTCCTTTTCCACGATTATTACTCCTTCCTCTATTTTCAACAACATTGGCTTCGAACTGACTGTTCAAGCCTCTCTCCCTCCGTCTTGACTCTTCATTTAGCAAGCGATCATGTAATGAGAATCCATGCTAAGTTTTCCGTCCGGGAGCGAATTGCTGAGAGTGACAACTAGCGTGTCCCAACTCTCGGGTAGAGAACTGAGGAGTAGAAGAGTTTGCAACTCATCATCAACACTCATGCCTGCCTTTGTTAATTGATTAACAATGCCTTTGAATGTGTTCAGATGCTCGATCATATTTTGACCGTTCATGTACTCCAGCTTTACCAATCTTCTGACAAGGTGGGCTTTGTTCCTGGGTGTCTTTTTTTGAATCAAGGATTCAAGCTTCGTCCACAACTGATACGCATTGGTATAAGTTGATACATGCTCGAACAAGCTTCGATCAATATATTTTCGGATCATAGCCACCGCTTTCCGATTCTGAAGCTCCCAATCTTTATCAGTCTTCACTTCTGGCATATCCTTCGGCATCTCCTTCTGGGTGATTGGAAAATACAGATCTTTACAGTATAGATGATCTTCCATCATCGACTTCCAATAGGAGTAGTTATCTGCAGTCATCTTGAACATATCTCCATCATGAGTGACAACTCCCTCCATCTTGAGTTACACAGGCCAATAGCTCTTCCAATCAATTGGGTTCCGACGGAAAAAAAAAAGGAGACTAGGACCGAATGCTGGAATTTATTGTACTAGGTGAAAAACGTACCGAGGAAGTTCCCAGGAAAGAGAGGTGGGTCAAAAGACACCCTTAAATACCAAGTCTTTCCTTAGCCAGAACTTACCTAAGCATGCACTTTCACACTACCACACTTTATTTCCAGCAACAAGAATAATTCTTTTCTGATGTGGAAGATCAGACAATGCTGAAGCCACAGAGCATACTAAGAATTTTCTTATAAATCCGGCACCTAGTATTCCAGAGCTCTCAGAGCTCTGATACCACTATTGGGAAATACCAGCATAATTTCCCTCCTCTGTGAACTCAAAAAATAGGCACTAAGCGGAAGCGTAAAAATAAGTATAATAACACCAGACAATTTTTAGCGTGGAAAAACCTCCTCAATGTGAGCAAGGAAAAAACCACGGGACCCGTAGGCCGCTTAAACCTCCTCTATAACAATAATGGAAATACAAAAATACAAGAATATTGTATCCTCAATTTGTGGATAACACTCCCACAAATTGGCTCACTATTTTTCTCTCTTAGAAAACTCTCTCTAAGGATCTCTCTATTTTTCTCTCACTTTTTCTTGTGAGGCTCTCTCTCTATTATCTCTTACTCTTCTTAGTGAGGATTGGTGTGTCTTCCTTCATCTCAAATGCTTCTATTTATAGAAGCAAAAAGAGATGCATTAAATATGAGTGGTTGGAGGTTGAACAACTTTCAACAATTTGCATTTAATGATTTGGACTTTTGGTTGGATCTCCGAGAGTAAGTTGGGACGTAGAAAGGTAATAATATGATCATAGCACTCCCTCGTTTTACTTACACCACTCATCCTCCAAAATGTTATCAGCTTTCTGCAATCATCTAAATTTTAGCAGTTGGAGTCATGCTTCCATCGCCAAACTGATAATAATCGTGGCGTAGGGACTCATCACTCTTAAGCTCACCCTCCGTCAACTATGACATGATGGTCCAAGACATCATCTCTATCATCCACAGAGGGTTTCTTTTCATTTTATTTTAGCCTCATTATTTATTTACATCAACTGTAAAATGATTGATGTATTTTTAAATTTTTAAATTAAAATCATCAGAAACCTCTATCACGTAATCATGTTTAAGTGAATTAAATTCTTATCTTTTGTATTAAAAAATGCTTAAGTGGATTACTTGTCTAAATTAAAATCACATAATAGTATTTGGCAAACAAATAAAATTCAATAGATCAGTTCATATTTTGTAACATAAAAAAACTATTTTTTGTAACAAAAAGGGCTAGCGCCCAAACAAAAACAAATTAATTAACAAAACGAAGCAACATCATGAGATATATAGAAGTTCCTGAAAAATCATAACTAGTTTACCGACTCCCTAGAAAAGAAGTAACCACAAGAATATCATGATTTTGAGAAAGACTCCGGTAATCCTCGTAGTTGGCTATTAGTAAGAATTGTAAAATAAATAAATAAATTAGGTTTACCTAAATTCTCTCTTTAGTGTGTATTAGAAATTTCTTTTAGTACCTGTTTAATATCTGGATTTAGTATAAAATTGAGGTCTGAAATTGAAATTAAGTTTTAGAAGTCTAATTTTCATTATTTTGTTTTAGTCCTCCCTAATATTATTCGCAGCATCTACCAAAAAGACCGAAATAAAAGAGAGATAAAAAAAAATGTTAGTTATGGAAGTAGCCATCAACTGGGATGAAAATGCAATGCACTTGGAGCGGCATGAATCTTTTGGAGTAGTCACAGGGACACAAGGACCACAAAACATGGATGGGCGGGCATCTTTCTCATTCCTCTGATTTGACAGGATTCTTTGTGATCCTTTCCTTTTGGGTCCGCCACCCTCTCAATTATATACTCCCAGACAAAACGTCCCATTGAGAATGGGAAGGCCAAGCTCACACCAATTGTCTCTATTTCATTGATTCACCATATGTTTTTGTATTTTTCTCTCATAATAATTAGAACAAAAGTTTGTCTTGGCATTTACTTTGGCCAATGTTTCGACCAAATGTCTAATAAAAAACAATCTATTGTTCTTTTGCAGCAAAAAAGCATGCCTTTAAATCCGTTGGTTAATCTCCATGCATGTGGCAGTTTTTTTTTTGAAATGCAAACAAACTAATCATTGAAATAAAACAGAAGGATTACAACTTGTAATAGAGTCTAGAGATGGGACATGCCCCAACCAAGACTTTGAGCCTACAGTTTTTGCTACCCCTATCATGTTATGAGCTTCCACATTAAGCTGCCTACCTATGTGAGAAACTGTAACAGAACCTATCATGTTCATCAGCACTTTACAGTCTTCAATAACTAAGTCAATTGCAGCTATAAAAGGACTTACCATTAATACAATTTACCACCATTAGTGCATCAGTTAAAATAATAACCTCTTTCAATTGTTCGTCCATAGCCATTTGGAGACCCCATCTAACGCCCAGAGCTTCAGCTAGCAGAGGATCAGTTGCTATAGCTTCTTTTCTTCTGGCTGCGAGGAAGACTCTGCCCTCCCTGTCCTTTGTAACACAACCCCACCCGGTATTGCCATCAAGAAAACAACCAGCATCCACTTGTATGGTGCAGCAATCAGGGTTAGAGGCTTGCTGACTTAGCATGATAATCTGGTGGTCTTGGTTGGAAAGTCTTGGGTTGGCTTGATTGAACTCAGAGACAAAAGACCTGGCTTCCTCGGACACCATCTCTGGCCTAGTATCTTTTTGATTGAAAATTACTTGGTTGCGAGCCTGCCTTTCCAGAGGATTGTACTGAACAATTGGGAGCCTAGAGTGTCCTTGCAAGTCAACCATTTCAGCAGCCACATGTTTAAGTCCATATGGTTTGGAGCATGGATTCCAAGAAGGGATGAGAACCAGACCAGTTTTACAAATTGGCAATGCATGGATAGATGGTCATTTGTTTCAGCAGAGTCATTACACAAGGGACAACAGTTATCAATATTCATACATTTCTTGCATAAATTGCTGCGAGTGGGGAGGATGAGTTTATCCAATCTCCACAAGAAATTCCTGATGCTGTTAGGGACAGGGGAGTGCCAAATCTCCTTCCAAAGTGGATCAACCAGGTCATTTGAAGGGCCAGGAAGGAGTCTTTTTTTATCATCACACATCAGGTGGTATGCTGACCTCACGGAGTAATCGCCATCTTTCTCCCAGCGCCAAACAAGTTTATCCTCAGGCATCCTATAGGAAATAAGGATACTCATGATTTGCTTTGCTTCAAATAGGTTGAAACAAGATAGGATTGTTTCCCTCTTCCATTGCTTTGTCTGACTATCGATTAGTTCACTAACTAGAGCATCAGGGCTCAAGTTTCTCACTGGGCTTATAGCCTTGAAACCTGCGACACCCCATTTTCCAGGTATCACATTTTCGTAACATGGTTCAAAACATCAAACTTAATAAAGATACTAATTTGCTGGTTTCCTTCGGAAAACAAGATTCATTTTCTAATTCCCTAAACTTCTCAACAATGGTGATAAATTTTTTTTCTTTTTACTGTACACACACTCGAACACCCGTAAAATAATATACATCGTTATATATATTACATATGCCTCAACGTTTTACAAAAGACCTTTTTCTTACCAGGTCACCATCTACTATCACACATTTTACACTAAATGAAACATCATAACTATGTCATAGTGGGAGTCTGAAAAACACAACTCAAAAGATGGCTCTCAGTAGCCACCAAGTCAAACTAACCTAAAATTCCCACTCTTTCCGAAAACTACATCCTAAGCTGGTCATTACTACAGAAATCCATTGGGGAGTCCAGTATAAACTCCCCCACCTCCGGGAGGTGTATCTGGAGAGGATATAACAGCCCCCTCTCCAACAGCTGGAGATCCTTCGTCCCCTAAAGGAATATAGTCTGAATCAACCATCGGATCCTCCTCGGGGTCCTCCTCCATTTCCACCTGGACGTCCTCTGGAATCAAGACTGGGTGCAGGAGGTGACTCAGGTGCTACTTGCTATAACAGATGAACAAAAGGATGTGGTTGGTGCTCCAGATTTCCGTGTTGTACCAGATATCGTAGGATCATCCAAATGGGCGGTAATGAAACTTCAATCGTCTCCCTACTATGAATCAACTGCTGTGATCCGTCTGCTGCAGTACCTCGGAGCATCCTCATAAGACCTGTGTAAGTGGCACTCCGAGCTCCTGGGTTAATCACCCAGGCGTTCCCCTGATCAGCATTGTCGAACATCAGGGCTCGAACCCCTGAGTAGTTCAGGTCTGCTGCTCCCGAATCCATCTGAACACAGATATATATATGTAGATTCCACATAGTAGAGGAAACCACAAAAGAATGTGCAAGGGTGAGTTTCCAATATATGAGTCTTGATAAGACAACCCCATGCACGACACACAAATAGCAAATAGCAAATACCAAATATTCATAGCATAATAAAATTATTTCGAAACAGCAGAATAATTTAATTCAAAGGGTTTCATACCCGACGGTCATCGTCATTTTATAAAAATGCATGACACTTCAATATTCAGGCTCTATTTTTAATACCTAATATCCGGAGATCCCACAACTTTCTGTTTCGTTTTGAGCTGATCAAGCTCTACACATGGCCCATTGTAAAAACGAAATAAAACAATGTCCAAGAGAACACATAACACACTGGTAACACTCAGTACACCAAGGTTATTGTTCAAAAATGTAACTCATTGACTCACACAGAACACAATGGTCACTGCGAACAATGGAGTTTATTGTTCATAACCTATTGCATCACTCAGAACCTCAATAGTTATCGCATAAAATTTGACACACAGTCCAGTAAAGATACATTGGCTCACACAGAATCCCAATGATCAAATGGAACATAGTTCATAACAGATACATTGATCCACTCCGGACTCAATGATCACAACACATGACACATTTGCCATCTATGCATAAGAAAAACTTTTATTCTCGATTTGTTTTCTTTGTCGTAATAATCTTTCCTTGTCGAAGTACAAAGCTAACGATCATGCTTAATTTCTTATTAAGACTTTCCCCTTAAACAAACACAGGACATACAGTCCAAATGTTTTAAACTCAACACAGGACACACAGTCCGAGTGCTCAATCACGAGGCCCTTAAATCGATGCACCGGTCTTGGGCTTCGCAGATATGGAACTCACAATTTCCACATCAACTTAGGACACACAGTCCAAAAAAAATCATTGCAGTACACTCTGTCCAATGACACAGATCCTTGATCTACGTGTCCATAGAACACTAGAACCTCGACGTTTCGGTTCCTAGGTTTATTTATCTGCTTGTAAAACATTTCGCTCAGCGAAAAACAAATACAAAACAAAAGCTCCGAAAACTTATCCAAGTTTAACGGAATAATTTAATGGAATAAAATACTTTTACTGAAATCCTTTTTCTGTTAAAACGTTGATAAAACCTGAAAATCATTGATAAATTCTTTTATTTCTGAAAATAATTCTTAATAAAAGTCAACTTTTCAAAAAGTAATCAATAAATAAATTTATAATAATAAAATAATTATATATTTAATCTTTTTCCAAAATTTTTAATAAAATTCTTTTTATAACTTAAATCTCAGAAGTAATTGTTCTGGCTGCTATATAACATTATTTTCGGAACTTAATCATTTTAAATAACATTTTATAATAAAATTGAATTTATTTTACAAAAATTAGAGCCTGTGAAAAAATTTCACGGTTTCGCTCTTATTATCACTTATTTACACAGTTTCAACAAAATAATATTAAAATAATAATTTTTTTTCATTTTTCTCAAATTTCCCAAATTAATCCATCTGATTAATTATCTAAGCTTATTAAGCTTTTATCCTCAAATTAATTTTTTTAAACACTGACCAATGTCAGGTTTCTCAGTCTAACACTCAACAACAGATAAATTTCAATCACAGAATAACATGACATATATCCATCTATAACATGCATCACAATTATAATATAACCAAATAATTATAATCATGTAAATCCACATATCACATAAATTCAATTACTCAGATAAATATCTAATCAATCCAGCAGTTAACAGTAAACAATGCAATATCATAAAATATTTTCTACAGAAAATGAACAAATGACTCCAAAAATAAGCATGTGATTATCTTAAACTCCTCAGGCATACTCCCCTTACCTCTTAAAGATTTGAACTAGTAGTTTCAATTAATCTCCCTGTCCCGATCCGATTCTCCTCCGTCAGCTTAAGTCAAGCTAACTTGAACGATTCCTTCAAACGAATTGTAACCAAAATAAATTAAATCAAACAAAAACATACTTGGATCATGAAGGTTAGGTTTCGGCCTCAACAGATTTTCTAGGTTAGGAAAGTTAAAAATTTTGTTAACTTAAGGGATTTATGATCCATAAGTAACTTAAACATGATTAAGCACTTAAACCAAGATCATGAACCAAGAACATGGAATAAAACTCATCTAGTTCCAAGAACTAGGGTTTCATTTTTCTCAAGATCATAGGCTAGAGGTTTTTAAATTTTTCTCAACTCTTGGATTTAATCAACATACAAAACTTAGAGTTGGATTCAAGTGTCACAAGACAACTTTTGAATCAAAAATCCATCAAATGTTCATAGCTAGGGTTTCGGCCTTTATGAAACAAATAGGTTAGGGTTTGATTTTTGATCTTCTATTTACTTACATACAAGAACTATCAAGGTACTAAAAGATTGAATCATGAATCAAGACATGAAATTGAAACAAAACCCATGAACATCACTTTTTCCATGGATTCGGCCCAGTTCATAAAGTTGGGAAAGAAATTTCTCATGATCATATGCTTCTAGATGATGAAAATTGAGATGATTATGAGATCATAGCAATTGGTTTCATGTTAAAAGGATTTTTCTATAATTAGTTATGGATTTTTGAATTTAGCTTCATGAACTTTGAATGAAATGAAAAACATGATGATTCATGTCATAAATCCACAAAAGTTGTGAACAGAAAGGCTTTAAATGACAAGATGAAGAGTTGTTACCTCTTGATGATCAAAGAAAAGTATGATCTTGATGATATTCTTCACAAAACTCCTATGGTGTTCTAAGTGTTCTTAAGGCAAGTTATGAACTTTGGAGAGAAAGAAGTCATGAAATGAAATGAAGAAATTGCCTAAGTGATGGTGATAATGGTGGAGCCGTGGGTTTAGGGGTGTTTTGGTCAAAATTTACAATGGTCTGGCTTGAAAAATTCATGAAAAGCTAGGGGTAAAATCGTCATTTCCATGCAAAATATTCCTTTGTCATAAATGCGCCATTATGGCCATTATGACGCGGATAGGATCGTCATAAATTCCTGTCACATCAGTCAAATCCATCACCTCAGCTCCATTGCCGACTCACTGGTTCATCTGACGCAGGTTTTTCCTAGAGATATCTCGACGTATTCCCCCGCAGCAAATATAATATTTTAATTTTTTCACTAAATTTTTCAAAACTTTCAGTATCGTAGTAAATACGATAAAAACATTTTTCATTTTGTTCACGAATTAAAATTAGGTTTTATGAGCAGTAAACTTTTACTGTCAGTGAAAATGCAGACCGGGTTCCATCTGAATTTTCAACCTAAAATCTCATCGTAACCCTAAGATATAAAACATGATATGAAAATAACAGTGGTTTACCCAAAATCATTTTTTGAGTCCTGGATTAAAAAATATTTTTTTTTTATATATTTATTACTGACATTTAAAAGCAGCGAAAAATCGGGGTGTTACATTACTACCCGCACTAAAAAAATTTCGTCCTCGAAATTACGTACCTGTAAAAAGTTCAGTATACTATAATCTCATTTTGTCCTCGGCTTCCCACGTTGCTTCTCCAGTAGTTTCATCCCAAATAACCTTGACTAAGGAAATTTGCTTACCCTTGAGTTGCTTAATCAACTTATCTTCGATTCGTACAGGCGAAGTCTCATAAGACAAGTTTTCTCTTAATTGTACTTCATCGGGTTTATTACGTGTGATGGATCAGGAATATACTTCCTTAATTGTGAAACATGGAATGCAACATGAATATTTGAAAGAAAAGGCGGCAAGGAAATTTGATAGGCTACTGGACCAATACGACGAAGAATTTGATAAGTTCCATTGAATTTAGGAGTGAGCTTTCTGGACTTCATAACCCTATCTACCCCAGTCGTTGGTGTGACTCTAAAAAATACATGTTCACCTTCTTCAAATTCGAGAGGTCGTCTCCTTTGATCCGAATAACTCTTCTGCCTACTTTGTGCCGTTCTCATCTTTTCACGGGTTTTTTTTACTTGTTCCGTCGTCTGTTGCACGATTTTAGGACCTAAAATCATGCTTTCCCCATCTTGGTACCAACACACAGGTGTTTGGCATTTCCTTCCGTACAAAGCCTCATAGGGTGCCATCCCTATACTTGAATGAAAACTATCGTTATATGTGAATTCGATCAGCGGTAACAAGTCTTCCCAACTCCCACGATGGTCTAAAACACATGCTGTCAGCAAAGCTTCTAACGATTGAATCGTTCTTTCTATTTATCCATCGGTCTGAGGATGATAAGCTGAACTTAACCTTAACTTAGTTCCTAAAGCTTGATGTAAACTTCCCTAGAAACGTGAAGTAAACTTCGGATCTCTATCTGACACAATACTCGATGGTATCCTATGTAATATGATTACTTCCTTGATATAAATATCAGTCAATTTCTCTACTGTGTAATTGATCTTAACAAGTAAGAAATGTGCCGATTTCGTTAGCCTATCAACAATCACCCAAATTGAATCAAAACCTTTAGAAGTTCGTGGTAAACTTACCACAAATCCATTGATATGCTATCCCACCTCCATTCTGGTATATCTAGTGATATAAGCATACCCCCTGGCCTTTGATGTTCCACCTTCGCTTTTTGACATGTCAGACAAGATGCAACGTACTCTGTTACTTGCTTTTTCATGTCTGGCCACCAAAATCTTTGTTTCAAGTCTTGGTACATCTTCTTCGATCCGGGATGAATACTTAATTTACTCTTATGTGATTCGTCTAAAATCATCTTTTTCATCTCAGTATTATCAGGCACACATATTCGTCCATTGCACCTTAATATTTGATCTGATCCCAAACTAAATTCTTCAATTTTTCCTTGTCTCATTAAGTCCCTCTTTTCTTGAAGATAAGCATCCGTAACTTGTTGTTCTCGGATTTCTTCCATTAATCCACTAGAAATTTTGATCATTCCCACACTGATCTTCTCCTTATTGAATTCCATAATCAAATTGAGATCACAGAACTCCTCTATTAACTTTAGATCCCTTACCATCATAGCTGAGATATGAATGGCTTTTCGGCTAAGTGCATCAGCTACAACGTTAGCTTTTCCAGGATGATACTGTAACTTGAAATCGTAATCTTTTAGAAATTCCATCCAACGTCTTTGTCTCATGTTGAGCTCCTTCTGATCAAACAGATACTTTAAACTTTTGTGGTCACTAAAGTCATCGAACTTTGCTCCGTACAAGTAATGTCTCCATATCTTTAGTGCAAAAACCACTGCAGCTAAATCCAGATCATGCGTTGGATAATTTCTTTCATGTGTTTTTAACTGACGGGATGCGTAAGCTACAACTTTCCGAAGTTGCATTAACACTGATGGAGTGGATTCTGGCAAGTGTATCGGATTCGTCACCAAGTAGTAAAAAGATCGATCCCTCAGAGACCGTGATCTCAAATAATAACTAATTATTAAATCAATTAAACTGGACTATAAAAAATGATTTTGAAAAGATTTGATTTTTGTAATAAGAATTAACTTAGAAAATCATATATTTAATAATGCAATCAATTAAAATAGAAAGGCAAATCAATTAGGGGTTTTTCAAATCTAAAGAGATTCATAGGAATTGGGTTACCAACAAGACTGCTTATGTTACTAAATTGACTACCCTTGTTAATGATCAAAATTTCTTTGAAGACGAATTTATCCTCAAATAGTTAATTCCCCCTCTCGGGTTACTAAAATCGTGCCCAATTAAACCAACCCCTACTCTCGTGGTAATTGAATTTAGATTGAACCGTTTAAGCTTTGTGACAATTCGTTAACCCTCGAAGGATCGCTTCTAACTCACGTGATTTAAGTCCTAAGTTTGATTCCTATAGATCCAATACCTAAGTTCACAGCTAGGTTCCTCCCTAGAGTATCTACGACATGCAAATAAATGCGCACCAGATTTGCAAGTAATTCATGCGATAGAAATCAAATCGAAAGCGAAATCGAAATTAACAAAGGAAAAACATCAATTCATACCATAAAATAGATCTTGGGCATAGCCCCAATCCCTAGAAATAAAGCTATTACTCCAGCATTGCCATGGTGATGACAAGCTTGATTAACATAAACATAAGTGAAAACCTAAGAGAAGAAGAAGGAGAAGAGAAATCCTAATTTTTCCTAAGGTGTAGCAGCCAAAAGTCTCCAAATAGTCCCCTATTTTCGAGCCTAAGTGCTCTATTTATAGATTAGGATAACTTGGATCCCAAGCAATCACAATTTCAGATCAAATCAGTTTCTAAAGATCCATATATCACGTGTCACGTCCGTGACAGATTCTGCCTTGGAGGTTGCCTTGCTGGTTGGTCTGTCACGACCGTGATGCTCATCACGGCTAGGCCGTGATCAGTGCTGCCTGTGAGGGTCTGATTCAGCTGACATGTCACGGCCGTGACCAGTTCTGACTTTTCCATTCTTTCTTTTCAGCTCTACTCGATCACGGCCGTGATGGGCTCTGTTTGGATGGTTTTCTTTACTTTTCAAGCCCCATCTTCATGCAAGCTCCATCATGGTTAATCTTGATCATTTAATCCTTAATTCCTGCACAACAACACCACAAAACCGCCTTACCCGTTCCAAGGTAAAAACTAACAAAAATCAAATTAGAAATGCCTAAACTATATGAAAATGCATGCAAAATGTCAATGAAATATGAAGTGAAATCACACTCATCAAACACACATCCTAAACCTTGATGAGAAGCATCACAATACACTTCGTAAGGTTCATTTGGTTCAGGTAATATTAACACTGGTGAGGTTGTCAATTGTTCCTTAATCCTCTAAAAACTTTCTTCACATTTGTCTATCCATACAAATGGTTGATCTTTCCTCATAAGCAAGGTTAACGGTGCAACTATCTTGGAAAATCCTTCAATAAATCTTCTATAGTAACCGGCTAGACCCACAAAACTTATGATCTCCGTTACTGTCTTTGGTCTTTTCCAAGAAAGTACCGCTTCTACTTTTGCAGGATCGACATCAATACCTTCCTCGGTAATCACATGTCCTAAAAACTTTACTTCCTTAAGCCAAAATTCGCATTTAGACAGTTTCACATACAAAATTTTCTCACGCAGAATCTGTAAAACTTGTCGCAAGTGTTCTTCATGTTCCTCATTACTCTTAGAGTAAATAAGAATATCATCAATGAACACCACAACAAACTTATCAAGGAACGGACGAAAAATTCGGTTCATGTAGTCCATGAAGATAGCAGGTGCAATCGTCACTCCGAATGGCATTACGAGATATTCATAATGTTTGTAATGAGTTCTGAACGCAGTTTTTGTAATATCTTCACTTTTTACCCTAATCTGATGATAGCATGTCCTCAAGTCAATTTTTGAGAACACGACAGCTCCTCGCAGTTGATCCATCAGATCATCTATACGTGGCAATGGGTACTTATTCTTAATCATCACTTTATTAAGTTGCCGAAAATCCATGCAAAGCCTTGAACTTCCGTCTTTCTTTCTCACTAGAAGAACTGGTGCTCCCCATGGAGAAACACTTGGTCGAATGAATTCTTTTGACAAAAGGTCCTCCAGTTGGGTTTTCAATTCAACAAGCTCTGTAGGCGCCATCCGATATGGAGCAATAGAAATTGATCCTGCTCCTGGTATCAAATCGATGGAGAATTAAATTTATCTCACTGGCGGCAATCCAGGAACGTCATTAGGAAACACATCTGGAAATTCTCTTACTACAGGCATCGTACTCAAATCGATCTCCCTCTCGACTTTTAAGTTAGTTAAAAGCATGTATCCCTGATCTCTTTCTCTCGAAAAAGTTCTTATATGGCTGGTAGATAAAATTCCAGAAATCTCAGGATTAGGAAAAATTAAAGTCTTATTAGCACAATCCAACATGATATGGTTGGCAGATAACCAATCCATGCCTAAAATTACATCTAACTGTATTAAAGGCAGGCATATCAAATCAACAAGAAAATGTCTATCCTGAATAATAATAGGACAGTTCAGACATATAGAATTTACAGTAACTGGCTCAGCAGTTGGATTTGAAACAATCAAGTCATATGATAAAGAAGAAATAGGTAATTTCAAATGTTTCACAGAATCCATCGCAATAAAGGAATGCGTTGCACCCGAATCAAAAAGTACAGTTAAGAGATTACCAGTTATGTCGCAACTACCTTGTATGAGATCGCCAGAATCAGAAGCCTCAGCACCACTCATGGTGTAAACCCTCCCCTTAGCTGTCGGTTTATTGGTCTTGACAGTATTGACAACTGGTGCAGTCTTTGGCCTACCACAGTCTCTAGCTAAATGCCTCATTTGACCACAATTGAAACACTTGGGTCCTCTTACTGAGCAATTGTTCCCCAAATGATTTGTAACTCCACACTTGTAACATCTTCTGATTGGGTTTTGATTTTGATTCTTCTGGCCTCCAACACCCGATGCAGTAGTGATAATGTGATTTTACATCATGTTTTCTATATACTTTTGCATGCATTTTTCATATAGATTAGGCATTCTTTAGTTGATTTTAGTTATATTTTCCCTTGGAACGGGTGAAGCGGTTTCTTGGTGTTGTTTTGCAGGAATTCAATGTAAAAATGATCAAAATCAGCCTTGGTGGAGCTTGGATGAAAAAGAGCTTGAAAAGTGAAGAATATGAGCCAAACAGAGCCCATCACGGCCTGGCCGTGATGACCATCACAGCCGTGATCAAGCAGAGCAGAAGGCAAAAGTCAGAGACTGTCACGGCCTGCCCGTGACAGACATCACGGTCGTGACCTACCAGAAATTCAAGTTTCGCGTCGCGAATCCAGGGCTCGCCTCGCGAGAGTTAAAAAGTGAAATGACGCCCACTCCAGAACGCGTCACGGCCTGGCCGTGATGGCCATCACGGCCGTGACGCGCAGCAGACCTATAAATAAGAACGCAGCAGACAGAACTTGGTAGTTTTTTGGGTCCAGAGGGAGGCATTTGGAGGCACTTGGAGGCTATGGCTGGGCTAGGGTTTCAACCCTAGAAGGGAACCAAGAGAGGTTGCTTTGAAGAAGAAGGAAAGCTCCCATGGGGGCCTCTTCTCTCCTCTTCTTCTATTTCTCTGGTTTGGTTTTCTTTGTATATGAGTAGTTAAATCCCCTATTGTTGGGGTTTATATGTAGCTTTTCTAAACTTGTTTGTATTTGATTTGGTTTTAATGCAAGTTCTTATTTCTTTATGAGTATGTGATTCTGTGCTTAATGCTTTCCTTGGATTAGCTACCCATAGGAATGATATGTTGCTTTGATAGATGACTGAAAGGTTGGTGTTAAGGCATGCTCATGAATCAAATGCCAAGTAGTTCAAGAATCTAGACATAGGTGTTGAATGCTTGCAATCTTATAAGTCTTGACTTAATGCAAAATCACAGATTAATCCACCTAAGACATTAGGGTTTGATTTGGGGTTTTAGGCTCAATGCACCTAAGACATTAGGCTTGAGTATTTTAGAAAAGGCTTGATTGTCATAATTGAAGTAGTGCTTGTGTTGATAACCATTTCATTGCAATTAAGGGAGGATTAGTGTAGTCTAACCCTAACAATCTTAGCCACATCTCTGTTTGCATACCAAGTGTTCGATAAAATTCCCAAAAGACCAAAAATATTTTGTTTCTTTATTTTCTGTTTTAATCTCTCATACTTTAGTTTAGTCTAGATAGTTGTTGAGTTTGTGAATTGGTAATTGACATCCGATCCCTGTGGATACGATAACCGGTCTTACCACCGTATTACTTGATTGCGACGAGGTGCACTTGCCTTTATCTTAAAAATCACGCATCAAGTTTTTGGCGCCGTTGCCGGGGATTGGCTTTGTCAATATCATTAGTAACAAATGAGGCAACTAATTTAGACATTTTCTTAATTTTTATTTCCTGTGTATATTTGTTTTTTTCTGTATATATTTGATTTTTGTTTTGTTTTGAGTTCTGTTTTTGAAAGGTGGATGAAAGTCATGGAAAATTTTTATTATCCACCTAATGAGGAAGCTTCTAGTCATATTTTGGAGGATAACTTGTGTTGGGAAGACGATATAAATTTGGGAGAATTCTCTGAGGAGTTTTCTCTATCTCATAATATTCCCTCACGAGTCGATCCTATGATTAGTGAGCTTATATATATATTCTCCGAGGAGGATTGGGAAACCTTTTTGTCATATTTACCACCCCCACCACCATGTATGATTCCCATAGAGCCACATGAAGTAGAATTTGAGAAAAATCTGGTTGTGGGAATGGATCAAATTGAAGATAAAGTGGTGGCGGTAAGTAAACCACAACAAGAGGGATTACCTTCCACAAATCCTTGGGGAGGAACAAGTGAGGAGGTAGGGCATTTGGAAAGCATTCCCTCCACCATGTATGCTGAGCAATCTGATTTTACTGCATTAAATAATTATGTTGGCTTGCATGCATGTGTGGATACTGGTAAGTTAGCCCCTTCCACTTGTCTGTCACATTTCCTCCTGAAAATTCCATTTGACCAGGGAGGAAGTGAGTTCATAATTGCAAAGGTCAATGGAGTTTTCACACCATGGCTGGGTGGAATGGAGGATAAAGTCATATTACTGCTACAATCACCACTCCAATTTCCATTTGATCCGGGAGGAGGATCCAGGTGGATGCCTTTTAATAAGTCAAGCTAGTGACATTAAAGAAGCGCTTATTGGGAGGCAACCCAATATTTCTTTTCCTTTTTCCTTTTGTTTTTTTGACTTTTAAACTCTTGAATAATTTGAGAAGATCAAGAGTTCTTTTACTAATAAATTTGCCAAGTGGTTTTAGGGAAAGAAGGAGGGGAGAGCAAGAAAGCAAAGTTAGCACCCCTCACAGCCGTGATGCATTTTCCAACAAGTTTCTGACTGGAATGAAAGTCAACACCCGCTACCGCCTCGGTAAGCCGTTTCATTTTTATTTTATTTTATTTTTCTCCTCTCTCCATCTTGATTGTTTACATTGGGGACAATGTAAATTTTTAAGCTTGGGGTAAGGGTATTTTGCATTTGCATTTTTCATGTTGCATTCATATAGTTTTGCATGATAGCTTTGCATGATCAAACAATTAGATTGCCCTTGCTTAGACTATGAATCCAATTGTGAGAACTAAGTGCCAAATAATTTGTGATAGTGAATTTTTGAACCCAATTTTTTTTTTCCATTCTTGTGATATGGCGGCAAATGAAAATGTTTGAGATAATCTTGGATAGTTGATAATTAGCATGTGGTTCTGTGGATTTGTGTTTTTCATTGATTCTGAACTAAAATGTGAGATTTTGAGCCATAAAGGGGTACTCACTAAATCTACCCCATTCTTTGTGTTAGAGTGTTATTCCTCTTGGGTTGTTATTCTCTAGAACTTGACTTGAAACCAATTTGAAGCTTAAAAATTTTGAAAACATTTTTGAAAATGATTGAGGCAATAGGTATTTTTCTGGCCTTCTGAGCTTTGATTGTTGAAATGCTACCCCTTAGTTGCCCAATTTTGAGCCTACATGGATAAAATGCTTTTCTTGGTACCCTGAAATGTTTTGATAAATATGTTTGATAAGGGACCTTCTAAAGTATTACAAAAGGGTAGAAAGGTAGTAGAAAGAGTTTGGGATGAAAAGAATCAATATTTCTCTTGAGTTGAAAAATTTCCCCTTCTCCAAGCAAAAAGAAAAGTAAAAGAAAAAAAAAAGATAAAAATAAATAGAGAAGGGGATGACAAAAAGAAAAAAAGAGAAATAAAAAGAAAAAGAAAGAAAAGAAAGGTGGAAAAATAAATCGAAAACCCAAGAAGGTATTTTAGAAGGTCATGTTTGCAATGCTTGATGTTTATGTAGCCTTTTGGAATGTCCTTTTCTTGTTATCCCCACCTAACGATTAATCCCATGGCCATGTTACAACCAAATAAAAGACCTCTTGATTCTTAATTGTTTTCATTATTAAAGTAGAGAATTGGTTGATAGTCAAGCCTATGGTAGGATTCATTCCTTGAGGAAAATTGAGTGAAAAGTCTTATCCCCTAAAACACTTGAGTGAGGTGAGAAAAGAGAGCCAAGCAAATGAATAAGCTTGGGGTGAGCTTCAGGTGAGAAAGAGTGCCCAAATCAGTGAGAATATGAGTCTAAGGAACCTAAGCCTCTAATTGGACTTGAATTGATTGTCTCTTGCTGAATTGTTTGAATTGCCTATTACTTGGATTATTTACTCGGGTTCTTAGATCACTATCCATGTTCTGTTTATTCTTCTGGCCTTAGTGATTGCTTGAGGACAAGCAATTGAATAAGCTTGGGGTGATTTGATAATGTGATTTTACATCATGTTTTCTATATACTTTTGCATGCATTTTTCATATAGATTAGGCATTCTTTAGTTGATTTTAGTTAGATTTTCCCTTGGAACGGGTGAAGCGGTTTCTTGGTGTTGTTTTGCAGGAATTCAATGTAAAAATGATCAAAATCAGCGTTGGTGGAGCTTGGATGAAAAAGAGCTTGAAAAGTGAAGAATATGAGCCAAACAGAGCCCATCACGGCCTGGCCGTGATGACCATCACGGCCGTGGTCAAGCAGAGCAGAAGGCAAAAGTCAGAGACTGTCACGGCCTGCCCGTGATGATGGACATCACGGTCGTGACCTACCAGAAATTCAAGTTTCGCGTTGCGAATCCAGGGCTCGCCTCGCGAGAGTTAAAAAGTGAAATGACGCCCACTCCAGAACGCGTCACGGCCTGGCCGTGATGGCCATCACGGCCGTGACGCGCAGCAGACCTATAAATAAGAACGCAGCAGACAGAACTTGGTAGTTTTTTGGGTCCAGAGGGAGGCATTTGGAGGCACTTGGAGGCTATGGCTGGGCTAGGGTTTCAACCCTAGAAGGGAGCCAAGAGAGGTTGCTTTGAAGAAGAAGGAAAGCTCCCATGGGGCCTCTTCTCTCCTCTTCTCCTATTTCTCTGGTTTGGTTTTCTTTGTATATGAGTAGTTAAATCCCCTATTGTTGGGGTTTAGATGTAGCTTTTCTAAACTTGTTTGTATTTGATTTGGTTTTAATGCAAGTTCTTATTTCTTTATGAGTATGTGATTCTGTGCTTAATGCTTTCCTTGGATTAGCTACCCATAGGAATGATATGTTGCTTTGATAGATGACTGAAAGGTTGGTGTTAAGGCATGCTCATGAATCATATGCCAAGTAGTTCAAGAATCTAGACATAGGTGTTGAATGCTTGCAATCTTATAAGTCTTGACTTAATGCAAAATCACAGATTAATCCACCTAAGACATTAGGGTTTGATTTGGGGTTTTAGGCTCAATGCACCTAAGACATTAGGCTTGAGTATTTTAGAAAAGGCTTGATTGTCATAATTGAAGTAGTGCTTGTGTTGATAACCATTTCATTGCAATTAAGGGAGGATTAGTGTAGTCTAACCCTAACAATCTTAGCCACATCTCTGTTTGCATACCAAGTGTTCGATAAAATTCCCAAAAGACCAAAAATATTTTATTTCTTTATTTTCTGTTTTAATCTCTCATACTTTAGTTTAGTCTAGATAGTTGTTGAGTTTGTGAATTGGTAATTGACATCCGATCCCTGTGGATACGATAACCAGTCTTACCACCGTATTACTTGATTGCGACGAGGTGCACTTGCCTTTATCTTAAAAATCACGCATCAAGTAGCTACAGGATGATATGGTTGTTGATTTCGACTGTTCCCCGGTGCTCGATAATAAGGTTTATTCTTGATCTGCTTCCCATTCCGGTTCTGATATCGACCTTTAGATTTTGATGGTCCTCCCACATATCCTCTGTTATCTCTTCCCTTCCTCATTTGCTCTATTTTCCAACACTTCTCAACCAAAGCTTGGAAATTCCTTATCTCCAATGGAAGTACAGATTCCTTGATCTCGAATCGTAATCCTACTTCGAAACGTTCAAACTTCCAATCCTCATTCGGATTGTTTTGGAAAAAGCGGAATTACTTGGCCAGTGACTCAAACTTGGCTGCATACTCTCCTTCAGATAAATCCCTTTGATACATATGTAAAAATTCCTGCTCCTTCTCTGCTCGAGCGCTCTGTGGAAAATACTTGATTAGAAACATGTTCTTAAATATCGCCCAAGTAATCACCCGATTCTCCACTTCTAGTAGTTGCTTAGTACCTCTCCACCAATACTCAGCATCTCCTAACAACAGATGTGCAACATACCGCACCTTTACTCCTTCTGGAATATTGAACAACTCAAAAATCTTCTCCACTTCCTGAATCCATAAGTCAGCCTTGATATGATCCACATCTCCATGAAATTGTGGAGGATTATAGCGTCTAAAAGCAGTAAGACCTCTGGCTTCAGCAGCCTGTTCCGCTCGAATTTGTTCCTGCAAATTCTGGGCAGCCATTGTAGCAATTTGCTGTATAATAGCAGCAGCTACATCCGCCATTGCTTGTGCAGCAAAGTCCATACCTCCTTCTTCTTCATAATTTTCCTCAAAATTCCCTTGGCCATTAACACGACCACCTCTACGACCTCTTTCACGACCGCGTCCACGTCCACGTCCACGTCCACCTTCTGGTTCCATAACTGACCTACAAGACACAATCAGTTAAATGGCAACCAGAAAATGAAACTTGAATCTAATAACTATCACACATTACTTCTAAGAAGTAATTCAAACAATTTCCTTCAGAGATCACACAACATCAACACAACAGACCTACTCCCAAAGATATCCCAAAAGACTCGACCAGCTCTGATACCACTAATGCGACACCCCATTTTCCAGGTATCACATTTTCGTAACGTGGTTCAAAACATAAAACTTTAAGATACTAATTTGCTAGTATGCTTCGGAAAACAAGATTCGTTTTCTAATTCCCTAAACTTCTCAAAAATGGTGATAATTTTTTTTTCTTTTTACTGTACACACACTCGAACACCCGTAAAATAATATACATCACTATATATATTACATATGCCTCAACGTTTAACAAAAGACCTTTTTCTTACCAGGTCACCATCTACTGTCACACATATTTTACACTAACTGAAACATCATAACTATGTCATAGTGGGAGTCTGAAAAACACTACTCAAAAGATGGCTCTCAGTAGCCACTAAGTCAGACTAACCTAAAATTCCCACTCTTTCCGAAAACTACATCCTAAGCTGGTCATTACTACAAAAATCCATTGGGGAGTCCAATATAAACTCTCCCACCTCCGGGAAGTGTATCTAGAGAGGATACAACAGCCCCCTCTCCAACAGCTGGAGACCCTTCGTCCCCTAAAGGAATATAGTCTGGATCAACCATCGGATCCTCCTTGGGTGAGTTTCCAATATATGAGTTTTGATAAGACAACCCCATGCACGACGCACAGATAGTAAATACCATATATTCACAGCATAATAAAATTATTTCGAAACAACAAAATAATTTAATTCAAAGGGTTTCATACCCGCTAGTCATCGTCATTTTATAAAAATGCATGGCACTTCAATATTCAGGCTCTATTTTTAATACCTAATCTCCGGAGATCCCACAACTTTCTGTTTCGTTTTGAGCTGATCAAGCTCTGCACATGGCCCATTGTAAAAACAAAATAAAACAATGTCCAAGAGAACACATAACACACTGGTAACACTCAGTACACCAAGGTTATTGTTCAAAAATGTAACTCATTGGCTCACACAGAACACAATGGTCACTGCGAACAATGGAGTTTATTGTCCATAACCTATTGCATCACTCAGAACCTCAATAGTTATCACATAAAATTTGACACACAGTCCAGTAAAGATACATTGGCTCACACAGAATCCCAATGATCAAATGGACCATAGTCCATAACAGATACATTGATCCACTCCGGACTCAGTGATCACAACACATGACACGTCTACCATCTATGCTTGAGAAAAACTTTTATTCTCGATTTGTTTTCTTTGTCGTAATAATCTTTCCTTGTCGAAGTACAAAGCTAACGACCATGCTTAATTTCTTATTAAGACTTTCCCCTTAAACAAACACAGGACATACAATCCAAAAAAAATCATGTAAATGTTTTAAACTCAACACATGACACACAGTCCGAGTGCTCAATCACGAGGCCCTTAAACCGATGCACCAGTCTTGGGCTCCGCGGATATGGAACTCACAATTTCCACATCAACTTAGGACACACGGACCAAAAAACATCATTGCAGGACACTCTGTCCAATGTCACAGATCCTTGATCTACGTGTCCATAGAACACTAGAACCCCGACGTCTCGGTTCCTATGTTTATTTATCTGTTTGTAAAACATTTCGTTCAGTGAAAAACAAATACAAAACAAAAGCTCCGAAAACTTATCCAAGTTTAACGGAATAAAATACTTTTACAGAAATCCTTTTTCTGTTAAAACGTTGATAAAACCTGAAAATCATTGATAAATTCTTTTATTTCTGAAAATAATTCTTAATAAAAGTCAACTTTTCAAAAAGTAATCAATAAATAAATTTATAATAATAAAATAATTATATATTTAATCTTTTCCCAAAATTTTTAATAAAATTCTTTTTATAACTTAAATCTCAGAAGTAATTGTTCTGGCTGCTATATAACATTATTTTCGGAACTTAATCATTTTAAATAACATTTTATAATAAAATTGAATTTATTTTACAAAAATTAGAGCCTGTGAAAAAATTTCACGGTTTCGCTCTTATTGTCAAGCCATTTACACAGTTTCCACAAAATAATATTAAAATAATAATTTTTTTTCATTTTTATCAAATTTCCCAAATTAATCCCTCTGATTAATTATCCAAACTTATTAAGTTTTTATCCTCAAATTAATTTTTTTAAACACTGACCAATTTCAGGTTTCTCAGTCCAACACTTAAGAGCAGATAAATTTCAATCACAGAATAACATGACATATATCCATCTATAACATACATCACGATTATAATATAACCAAATAATTATAATCATGTAAATCCACATATCACATAAATTCAATTACTCCGATAAATATCTAATCAATCCAACAGTTAACAGTAAACAATGCAATATCATAAAATATTTTCTACAAAAAATTAACAAATGACTCCAACAATAAGCATGTGATTATCTTAAACTCCTCAAGCATACTCCCCTTACCTTTTAAAGATTTGAACTAGTAGTTTCAATTAATCTCCCTATCCCGATCCGATTCTCCTCCGTCAGCTTAAGTCAAGCTAACTTGAACGATTCCTTCAAACGAATTGTAACCAAAATAAATCAAATCAAACAAAAACATACTTGGATCATGAAGGTTAGGTTTCGGCCTCAACAGATTTTCTAGGTTAGGAAAGTTAAAATTTTTGTTAACTTAGGGATTTATGATCCATAAGTAACTTAAACATGATTAAGCACTTAAACCAAGATCATGAACCAAGAACATGGAATAAAACTCATCTAGTTCCAAGAACTAAGGTTTCGGTTTTTCTCAAGATCATAGGCTATAGGTTTTTAAAATTTTCTCAACTCTTGGATTTAATCAACATACAAAACTTAGAGTTGGATTCAAGTGTCACAAGACAACTTTTGAATCAAAAATCCATCAAATGTTCATAGCTAGGGTTTCGGCCTTTATGAAACAAATAGGTTAGGGTTTGATTTTTGATCTTCTATTTACTTACATACAAGAACTATCAAGGTACTAAAAGATTGAATCATGAATCAAGACATGAAAATGAAACAAAACTGTTCAGAAAGTTGGGAAAGAAATTTCTCATGATCATATGCTTCTAGATGATGAAAATTGATATGATTATGAGATCATAGCAATTGGTTTCATGTTAAAAGGATTTTTCTAGAATTAGTTATGGATTTTTGAGTTTAGCTTCATGAACTTTGAATGAAATGAACAAATGATGATTCATGTCATAAATCCACAAAAGTTGTGAAGAGAAAGGCTTTAAATGACAAGATGAAGAGTTGTTACCTCTTGATGATCAAAGAAAAGGATGATCTTGATGATGTTCTTCACAAAACTCCTATGGTGTTCTAAGTGTTCTTAAGGCAAGTTATGAACTTTGGAGAGAAAGAAGTCATGAAATGAAATGAAGAAATTGCCTAAGTGATGGTGATAATGGTGGAGCCATGGGTTTAGGGGTGTTTTGGTCAAAATTTACAATGGCATGGCTTGAAAAATTCATGAAAAGCTAGGGGTAAAATCTTCATTTCCATACAAAATATTCCTTTGTCATAAATGCGCCATTATGGCCATTATGACGCGGATAGGATCGTCATAAATGCTTGTCTCATAAGTCAAATCCATCACCTCAGCTCCATTGTCGACTCCCTGGTTCATCTGACGCAGGTTTTTCCTAGAGATATCTCGACGTATTCGCCAGTAGCAAATATAATATTTTAATTTTTTTACTAAATTTTTCAAAACTTCCAGTATCGTAGTAAATACGATAAAAACCGTAGTAAATACGATAAAAACATTTTTCATTTCGTTCACGAATTAAAATTAGGTTTTATGAGCAGTAAACTTTTACTGTCAGTGAAAACGCAGACCGGGTTCCGTCTGAATTTTCAACCTAAAATTTCATCGTAACCCTAAGATATAAAACATGACATGAAAATAACATTGGTTTACCCAAAATCATTTTCTGAGTCTCGGATAAAAAAATATATTTTTTATATATTTATTACCGACTTTTGAAAGCAGCGAAAAATCGGGTTGTTACAAAACCAGCTTGTGATGGTATCCAATTGTCATGCCAGATTTTTGTCTTCCCACCATTACCAATCACCCACCTGACCCCCTTCCCAAGCACATTCGTTGCACTCATAATACTCCTCCAAGCATAACTGGGTAAGTGGCCTTCAGTTGCTTCCAAGAAAGAACATCTTGGATGGTACCAGCTCTTGAAAACTCTCCCTACCAAAGAATTTCCTCCCACAAGGAGTCTCCAACAGTGTTTTCCTAAAAGGGCTTTGTTGAATTTACCGAAACCTCTAAATCCCATACCCCCCTTCTTTTTTGCCTTAGATAATCTCCCCCAACTCATCCAGTGAAGCTTCCTCTCTCCATCCTTTGATCCCCACCAGAATTTTGCTAGCATGGCTTCTATCTCTCTGCAACAGCCTTCTGGGAGCTTGTAGCAGCTCATGATGTAGCTGGGAATGGCCTGGGCTACAGCTTTAATTAGAATCTCCTTCCCGGCTCTTGATAAGCATTTTTCTTTCCACCCTTTTAGTTTCTTCCAGACACGATCAATGACAATGGAGAAAATCTCCTTCTTGGACCTACCAAAAACAACTGGGAGTCCCAGATATTTGGTAAGAGACATAACAATCTTTATTCCCATCTGATTACAGATCATTTATTTATCCATATCATGCACATTTCGACTAAAAGATGCCTCTGACTTGTCCATATTGACCAATTGTCCAGAAGTTGTCTGGGAGGTAGAAAGGACTCTCATTATACTTGCTGCTTCAGTCAGATTTGCCCGAGAGAACAATAGGCTAGCAGATGTGAAATCTCAGGGGCACTCCTTGCAACCTTAATACGGTGTATCATATTCTTCTTAGATTCTTGAGACAACAGACCTGATAGCACATCTGCACAGAGAATGAACAGGTAGGGGGATATGGGATCCCCTTGCCTTAATCATCTTTCGGGAGAGAAACATTTGGTATGCTTTCCATTGATAAGAATACGGTAGGAGACAGAAGATATACATCTCACAATTAGGCTAGTGAACTGACTTGGGAAACCCATTGCACTAAGGACACCTTTGACAAAATCCCATTCAATCCTATCATAAGCCTTAGCCATGTCCAGCTTCAGAGCCATCATTCCATTTTTCCCCTTCTTCTTTTTCTTCATCCAATGAAAGCATTCCATGGCTATCAGAGCATTGTCCGTGATCAACCTCCCCTTAACAAAAGCACTTTGTTCTTCATCGATGATATTTGGAAGGATGGCTTTAACCCTATTAGCTATCACATTGGTTACAATCTTCATCACCACATTGCACAAGCTAATTGGCCTAAAATCTTTTAGGGAAGCTGGATTCTTATTTTTTGGGATTAAGACAATGAAGGTTCTATTTATCTCATCCGGAGCTTTCTCCTGATTCAAAATTCCAAGAACAACTGTTTGACATCTTCCCCCACTATGTGCCAATATTTCTGAAAGAAAAGGGCGGGTAGGCCATCATGGCCCGGAGACTTCAGAGGGTCCATCTGGTTGATCACTTCAATAATTTCTCACTCCGTGAATACCCTTGCACACCAACTTCTATGGTCATCCGAGAGTTTCCCTTTAACCACCTCACAGGTCCTCTCAATATCATTCAAGAATGAAGTAGAGAAAAGCTTGGAAAAGTAATTAGTGAGGAGCCTCTCAATATTATCCTCTCCATGCCACCACACACCATCAGAGTCCTTCAGCTTTTTAATCACATTTGTTTGTCTCCTTTGGCTTGCCTTACCATGAAAGAACTTGGTATTTCTGTCCCCCTCTTTCAGCCAAGTAGCCCTGCTCCTTTGCCTCCAAATGATTTCATCTGTTTTGAGAAGCTCGACATATTGTCTTTCCAGGTCCTTGTACATTTCCACATTCTCCCTAGAGCTGGACCACATACTATTATCCTTAAACAGCTTCTCAATTCTTCTAATCCCCTTTCTGATTTCCCCTCCTCTATATTCAGCAAAAACCCTGTCCAGAGATTTCATAGCACCCAGTTTTTTGGGACACTGTGACCCCCCACTAATCCATTTACTTCGGACCACATCTTCACACCTCTCATCACGGGACCAACAGTCTTCAAACCTGAATATTCTGTCTTTTTTCGACCTCACACCATTAGTCATAGCTTCTAGCTCAATAGAATGGGTGCATGATCAGAGCCAAATCTTGGTAGGTGAAGCACATTTATAAGGGAGAATCTATTTATAAAAGACCGAGAGCTCAAACCTCTGTCCAACCTGCATTGGATGTTCTTGGCTCTTTGCCTACCATTTGTCCAAGTGTAGGGGTGACCTGTAAAGCCAAGATCAATTAGTCCACAAAGTTCCAAAGTCTGCCTACCAATTGAAAGTTGTAAAAAACTTCTAGAAAGGCCTCCCATCTTATCATTCGTGGATGTAATATCATTAAGATCCCCAAAACACACCCACTTTTCCCCCACTTGGGAAGCAATTTGCTGAATGAGTTGCCAAGTCTTCCGTTTGTTTTGTTCCTCTGGATTGCCATAGATTCCAGAAAAATAGCATTGCTCTCCCTCTTGATCATCCTCATAAGAACCCATGTTGTGATTAAGAGAAAAGACATAACACATTTACCTTCATCTGTTACTTCCACAATAAAGAGATGCCACCCGCTCTTTCCCGACCATTTCCTCTACACTCCACAGTGAGGCATGAATTGAAGCCACACTTGATTCTGATTCTTTCCATCTCGGACTTCTTTAATCTAGTCTCCATCAAGAAGACTATTTGGGGGTTTTCCAACCGGATGAGCCTTGACAAGGCTCGAATTGCACAGGGATTCCCCAACCCCCTGCAATTCCAGCTAAGGATCTTCATTGATCTAGGTGGTGTTGGTTTTCCAACACCACCTCTGGGTTTGATTCATTAACATCCGCCATCACAATATCCTGTCTTCTTTTCTTCTCCCCTCCCAGGAAGTCTTCGGTTCTACCTTATGAAATGATCACATCTATAAGCTGTCTTTTCCCCAGTTCCTTTTCAAGAGTTGGGGTTTTAGGGACCTTTGTCTTTCTGGAATTTTTCTGCCTAACCCATTTCTTCTTCTTACCACCAGACTCCTTTTCTTTGCTCCCTTTCTCTATCTCAACCAGTTTTGAAAGAACCACAGCTCCTAGGGATTTAGCCACACTCTTGATATCTTCATTATTCTTACCCACTTCCACATTGATCTCCTTTTGTGGGTTTACAGTTCTTCCCTCAGAAACTGCTACTTTCCTCTACTCTACTTCAGACTCCACCTCTTTCCCCTTTGACGAGGATTCACACTTACTGTGGCTAGAGTTAGCAAATAGACTTTTACTGCAAGACCCCGAACTGTTTTCCTTCCTTTGTTCCCCAACAAATTTCGGTAGTGGAGATGCCCTTAACCAGGGTCCAAAGGCCATTTATTTTTCATCCAGTTCTTCGTACCCTCCCTCATCATTATCTCTATTTCTTCGCAATCTTTGAGTTGGTGCCCTATTCTCCTGCACATAAAACATAAAGTAGGGAGTCTTTCGTATTTGAAGTAAACCCTCAAACTCCTACCCTGGAACCTGATGACAATACCCCGTTTGAGGGGCTTCCTTAAGTCGATGGAGGCCTTGACTCTAAGAAAGCGACCCAGCCGGTTTCCTTCCTTGGGATCAGTTTCTTCATGGGATCCAATGATATCCCCTAATTTTTTCGCCATGGAATCCGACCTCAACTTCAAAGGGAGGTCATAGATACGGACCCAGAAAGTTCCATAGTGCATTTCCAAATCGGAAGGTTGCTCTTCCCCTGATACCCTCTCGAGAATGAGGAGGTTCCTATCAAAGCTCCACGGACCCTCTTTAAGGACGTTATCAGCATCCTTCTTCAATGAGAAACAAAACAGATATAGATTTTTGCTCAGATCTTGAATCTCAACTGGGTTTTTGAGACGTCAGGCTTGGACGATTGTGCTTTTGAAAGCTCTAACGTTGTAGGGATTATCCGACCAACGTTTTCCAGCTAGAGTGCACCAGAAAACCTCCCCTCCATAGCCTTCGTTTTCTTCCACTGTGATGCCCTCTTCTTCCTCCTTTGATAGATTGACATCCTTCCACTGGTCCATGTTACAACACCGAAGAAACAAAACGACAAAGAGAAAGAGACAAGGAACCGGGATAAGCCGGGATGAGAAACTAGGATGAAAACCTAGGAAGAGCCAACACGAGTTGGGATGGGACCAGAATGATGTGGAGGGGGGACCGCCACTAAACCCTAGCGGAGCTTGGGTTGGGAGAATAGACTTGTGGCAGTTGTTAAGTTGCTATTCACCCAAAAAAAAAAACATAAAATAAAATAAATTGTTACCATGGGTTATTCACATTAATAACGCAATTGTTTGCCTTTTATGTATATATCTGTTCTCCAGCACGTGAGTTTTTCCCCTCAAGTTATTTCCCTGGCTAATGGTAATGTTAAAATGGACCTGTAAAAAGGCATCGAAAATCAAATTTTCAACCATACGAGACATAATTAAGTTGAGCATTGTGAAAATTTATTTGAAGGGAACTAGCTACATCCATGAGTAGATTTTTGTGTAGGTGAATGCAAGAAGTTAGCTAGGATTAAATTTCAGTGTCGCCACTCGGGAGTGTACGAATCACTTACTGATGGGAATTTAGAAAATTTTTCATATTAATTATTCATGACAAAAAAAGTAGTAAAAATAATAATTAATTAAAAAATATGACCAAAAACAACTAAATCCTTATGAAAATAATCCACAATTTTTAATGGAAAAAATAATCAATAATTGATTAATTTATAATTTTATTCTTCATTGTACTTGCTAATAAATAACAGTCACTGTTCTATATTAATTAGTAATTTCTAAAATCGTCCAAAATATTAATCACTGACCCAACCCACAACGATTTATTTACTTGTATTTATATTTTTTCGATTTCATCATAGTTGCCAAAAAATGCTTCTCCTTTGAATAAGAAACAGGAAGTTACTATAAATTTATATAATGATTTATGATTATGATGCAGACTTTAAAATCCCTAATATGACCAGGATTTAGTTACAAAATGCTTTTCCATCTGCTTTTTGGCTTCTTGTTTACCTTTTTTTGATAAACTTCTTGTTTACCTACTTGTGATAATAAGCTAGTATTCTACTTCTGCTGTTCCATTTGTAACCCCAACTGAAATAGGAGTAGCTTGGCTAGTTATTAAAAATAAGAACAGATACTTACTCTGAAACCTATTTGATAAACCTTTTAGAATTATACTTACACCATTGAAGTGAATTATTGTTTAAAATAGTATAAAGTAAAAAAATAAAAATATAACTTGATAGACCCCAAAAAGTTAAACAACTCCAATGAATTACATAAGAGATGCTCTTGTATCGTTTCAATATATATTTCTCTTTCCACCAATGATTGCAAGTTGCAACAATTGACCGCAATAAACTGATAAAAATGAGAACGACGGGAAGCCATAACGGGGGAGAAAATATTGTATGCTTCCTCTTTTGTTGTTTTACATGGTAACCAATGAAAAAATGATTATCCCGCGTGACCTACCATCACAGCTTCACAACTCACAATACACCTCTTGAAGTGAAGCCATGACACTATAACACTATCTGAAACTAAACATTATAATGAGACATAAAATTACATTACAACCCACGGAGAAAAAAACATAATACAAATCAAGAACCAATAGAAATTTGAAAGCCAATGCCTGAAATACCACGTGGAATCTGGAAAGCATTCAGTAACATTTCTAACATGCCTTGCAACTCCTCATACAGTAGCCAGGAAGACCAGGAGATCCAACCATATACTCAGGATTATTAGTGCATTCTCCAAGGGCAGCCCATCTCTCACAGCTTTCATGCTGATCAGTGCAGTCCCCTCCAGCTCCCACTGTCTTATCAAAAGAGTCCACATGAATCCATTTTGTTGCAGACCATTTCTCACGTTCGATTACAGGGCACCCTGCATGGAGACTGCTAGGGTCTGGGGTGGCATTTGGGTGCAGACTAAAGAAAAGAAGTGCATCCCCTCTTCGCGGTTTCACTATGAATTGCTCGGGTGAGGAAGGAAAGAGAAAAGCAATTATTTAACATTAATTTGATTGGCAGCAAATGTGACATAACACACAATATACAGAAAGAACCCATAAAAGTAACTATTTGTCCATTTGCCCACCTGCTATTCCTTTTTTGGCACACCCAGAAAGATCATCATTTGTTTCAGAACCTTTGTCATGTGGAGCTTCCTGTAACCAGAGTGAAAAATTATTTAAGACGAGAGAAATTCCCACGTAGACATAATCTCAAATAAGACATTTTGGTTCACTGAAATATTGACCTATTCATACTGATAGGTTGTTTCTAGGGGACTGTACTCACTCTCCCGAATCTCAACAATGCAACCCACTCATCATCTTATTCAGAGATGCTAGAATAGGTCCTGGATAGGCTCTTATCATATCTGTTAAACGTGGTCCAGCATACTTTTTATTGAGATTTCTCCTTCAAATCAGGATTGTTAAACCTATATATACTATACATGTATATCCATTCAATTCAATGAAAAATTAGCTACATTCAATGAATTGAGCGCTGTATAAATGAAACCAGGGATTCGAATTATGGTTGTGGTTGCGGTCGTGGTCGTTGCAGCCTGATGCGGCAAATGCAGTCCACAATTTCATCCTGATGCAGTTGCCGCAGCCGAGATGCATTTTAAAACACTGGCAGCATACATAGGATTAACATCCCTAACTTGAAGAAGAAACTTAAATAAAATGATAAGTTGTACAATGTTTAACAGAGAAGAGAAGAGCCTATCCTGGACCTATCCTACAGCATCTTTGGTTAAGATACGTTAGTTGCATTGTTGAGATGCTGGAGTGTGAGTGGAGCCTTGTACACAGTTGGGACAAGAAAACTGAACTACTAATTACTAAATAACGATCCCAGCTGGACCCCAAGGCTATTTAAGGATATACCAAGAAAAATAAATTGGCAAAATTTATAACTGCAACGATTACCAACAATACATTTTTAATTCAATGTAAGTACTGCAAATACTAGACAAACCTCTGCATTAGGGAACACTGTTTCACCACCCTTGGTCACATCACTGAGATACATAAGAACTGTGGCAACTCGGTGTCCGCCCCGAGCTATATTAACTTTATCAACAAAGTAATCATAATGTGGGTCATATTTCTGCCCGTGCTCATATCTTAATACTTGTATGTCTTCTCCGTTTTCTGGAATTCAATAATCAAATACTGTAAGGGAACTAATTATTGCTTCCTTGTTCTTTCTTTTTTTTTTTCCTTTTTCTTTTCGGCTATAGCCTATAGGGCAGGGAAGAGAAGCTGAAAATGCACTTTCATTATTTAACTGATCGTACAAATAGTTTTTAAATTTAAATTTAAATTTATGAAGATAACTTCCTAATATGGAGAATAATCTGAGGCGCTAAAAATGGGGTGCTAAAAACTTCGATTTTTATGAAATCTTAATAGCTCTTACACCTAAAATTTGCACCAAGTTCAGTTCTGAACACATGTGCATGAGCTATCCAACAATAGCTCAAGTTTTAGGAAAATCGTGGTTTGCTGCAAATGATTGTTAGGATCATGGGTGCCAGCATAGTTGGGATGTCTGATTCTATAGTAATGCAATAGCATACCACTAAGTTTTATATAAAAAAGCTATCCAACAAGCAAACATTTTCATGATTAGTATAGAGCTAATTTCTTATAATGTCTTGAGTGCTCTTGTATAACAGACTTCAATTTAAAACCAAAGACAGCAGCTATTGAAGCAACAAGTGATGAACGCAGAATACAGAGAATAATAAAGCCATCTTCTCACTCATTTTCAATGTTAGTATATCAGGCTGAAACAACTTGTTTGTGTTTGAATCAAACATTATAGAAAGATAACAACCAACAAATTGGTGATAACAACAGACAATCATAATTACTGTTGACCAATCTACATGCAAGTAAAAACCATACAAACCAAAGCATTAGGTATCAAGAGGCCAGAGATATAAGTTCTACAGCTATTACAAAGATACAACACAGATTTCATGATGATTATATGCCATACCTTTTGGAAGAAAGGTCCATGATGAAATCTTGTCCTCAATACCAGCAACTATGGGATCCTATAAAATAACGAAAACGAGTAAACAAAAAGCTCATAAAAGGTACTCAGCACATATTTTCTTTATTGTATGAATTTAAAATACATTCCATCAAACAACAGCATTACAATCCTTAATCACAGCATTACTCTTTCAGTAAAGGAGAAGACAAGAGCTTATGTACTTGTCAAACAAAATCAAACAAAATTCCAGGAGCACAAATTTTATGTACTTGTCAAATGTAAAAGCAAATAAAGAGGTTTTGGAACAAAAAATGAGTCGTAGAAGCACCACATTATACAGATTGTACACCATATGAATTCTTGTCGACTTCATAATTGGAATTGACTTTCCAATTCAGTTGATTGATAATTTGGTGCAATTATTGATAAAAAATCAAGATGTAAATCTCAAAATGCCTATTAGGGACATTAAATAAATATTCCTCATAGTCATACTTAAACCCTTACTCACATATACTACCAAGTAACAGTTGCTCTCCATAAAGAAGCTAACCATTGATTTGACGCAGACTCGCATTAATTTCGGAAAAACTAACATTAACCAATGGTAGAAATGTTTACGGAGCATGCATTTATGAAGAAGCATACTAGAATTTGTAGGCATATAAGATAGATCTAGCTTCAGAGCCGCTAATTGCATGAATCAAGGGACAAATATTACTAATTATAGAGAAGATAATGTGAAATTAGAATGAATAGTGAATGATAAGAACCTTGTTCTTGGAAATAAACATGCCAGAGCTTGTTCTAACTTGGCTTAACTTGCTTTCTCCGGACAAATTATCGGCAACTGCAGATCTCTTCAGCTCTGATCTCGCAATGGAAATCAAATGCTCGCATTCCAATTCCGTCAAGAAACCTTGGTAAACGAAAGCTCTGCAGTTGTTACAGTTATTACAGTTGCAGTTGCATGAAATTGAATATGATGATGATGGTGTTAGTTAAGGTTACCAACCTTGGCTTCCAGGAAACCTGTTTGACCTTGGAAGGGTCGATGACAGCGCTTGCAGAACCAGCGTAGCCATTGGAGGAAGCACACACGTTATGGTGATGAGATTCGAAGGTGATGATGATCGACACCATCAATACCAAATTACAACAAACCCTGCTCATCATTGACATTTCCACTCTTTCGCTTTCTCCGATTCCAAACTAACATTAACGCCTTATCTTCTTATTAATCATTCTTATCTTCTTAACTTAAGCAAAACTAATTATCTATTTCTTTTTAAGTAATTATTGATATTGATTACTCATAGAAATAGTTAAACTCTTTAAATAATATTATTGAAAAATGAAATAGGAACCTATACTGAAATAAAAATGTTTATAGCTAGTATGCCATTTCTTTTTGAATGTGCAGTTGTAAAAGAAAAAAATGGTGTTTATTTGCTTTAAGTGGTTGATTTAAATTTATAAAAACAAAAATTAGAAGTGTTTTCATAAAATATGCACTAGTAGTGTTTTTGGAATCATGATAGAAAAGCTCTAATTGAGTTTTCCCCGTGAAAGTGCTTTTGTTACAAATGTTTTTGAGGGAGAGTAAAAACAGGTCCAAACATACACTAAAAGTGTTGATGCTTGAATATTAAGTTTTGAATATTATATTTATTTTTATTTTTCAATTATTTTTTATTTCTAGCTATATGAATTTTAAAAATACATAAAAAATCAAATAAAGAAAGACCCTTTAGTGTCCTAATCGTCTTGTTAAAGAAACAGTTTCCTTAAACATAATTGCACAACTTTCAAAGCTAATTAAGACTTACAACCGTGATTTCTTATATGTAACAAATCATTAAACCCAACATTCAGTGGAAAACATGTTCCATCTTTGTATAAATCACTAAACACATAACAGGAATTGAACAGTGTCAGGAAATTTTCTTGCATAGAACTGCTAATGTTACATTAGAAAGATTAAACAACTTGGTGGTGATGATCATTGAAGCTGTGTGGATAAGATGGCTGTAATCCCCATTTAAGACAACCTTCCTGAATTGTTAACTGGGGCTCACAAATTACACCCTAACTCATCACCATTTTGGTTAAAATATTTTTTGACAAACTTGTACATGATGAGGTTCTGCCTCATTGTCTTCAGACATATTACCCTCTTCAAACCCAGCTCTAGATTCCCAAGTGGAATCACCGAATCAGTACATGTTCCAGCAAATAAATCACTGCTCCCTCAGTTTCAACTCATGTATGGATACTGGCACATTATGTGAATCACAGGCCATAATCTAGTTTTGATTGCCTTTTTCTTCTTTGATGGAGTTACTGGAGCCTAGAATAGTCTCCATATGTCGATCCCTCTCATTCAAGAACTTGGTTGAGTTGTACTCTTCTGCATCAAACAGTTCTACTGAGTATGTCCTCTGAAGTTTTGACCTCTGACGTTCTTTTATGTCTTTCAAGCTCTCTTCTTCACCTCTTAATATCTCTAATACCTGCATACAACCAACCAGAAAACAATAAATGCTCTTTATCATTTCACTATCATCATCAGCACTATGTTGGGAATACCAGATTCCTCAAAGGGTTCATAAAAGATTTTGTTTATTTATTTTCTTTGCCAAAACCAAACATATGGTCAAAAGTTCAATCAATTTTGCAGCAATGACTCCTTTACATCATTTTTTATAGAAATACTACTAGTTAAACACTGGATTCTATTAATGAGTTGAGATAAGGGCTGCATATCTTTTATGTTGACATTTTTTCTGAGTTATATGCTGGTAGCCTGAAACGGACCCCTTGCAGTTTTCCAATACTAAAATAGAGCTAACTCTAACACACCATGTTCACACCAATAATATCTTGTCATATATATTAAAATTTCATATAAATTAAAAATGTAAAATATGTGATAAGATATTATTCGTGACATATGATATGGTACACCAAAATGGAACAGCAAATTCTCAAATATATATAAAAGAACATGCCTGGCTCATTTGTGGTCGATGAATTGAAGACTGGTCTATGCACAGAGAGGCTGTTAAGATAACAAGTTTCATCTGCTCTTCATCATAAGCATCAGCCAAAATTGGATCAACAAGCTCTTTGATGTTGTTTGAAGATAGCAAAGGTTTGGCCTGCAAAAATTATTTTTGATAGACTAGATTAGAATTGATAGTTTCAATATCAAGACGAGGAGTAAAGAGTTAGTATTAGTATATGTAATGGTAGACCTACCCACATCACCAGACTTTTCTGTGAGCTATCCAAAGCTTGTCGTCCAGTAATGAGCTCCAACAATAGTACACCATAAGCATAGACATCAGTCTTTTCATCTACTATACCATGCATGAAGAATTCAGGAGGAAGGTATCTGTTTGACATCAAAGGTGATTGCAATAGGAAAAAAGAAATCAAAAGGGTTAAATAATAGGTGAATTTAAAAAAATTATAATAATTATTAAATACATGGAAATTTTTTGAAGATGTTACTTAAATATTCATACCCGAACGTGCCTTCCACTTTGGAGACAGTATGGTGAGTCCATTGGTCAGGCAACCACTTTGCAAGCCCAAAATCAGATATCTGATGTAAGATTGAAGTTAAAATTGTACTGAGAAATTTGTAATCTACTTAGAACATTATAAAATCATTAAAAAAAGCATAAGTGCTGAAAAATGCACTTTCATAATCACATTTGTCAGGCTTAAAAGGCACCTGAGGCTCAAAATCCTCTGAGAGCAGTATATTAGAAGCCTTGATATCTTTGTGAATAATCCTTCTTTGACATCCCTCATGCAAATAGCGGAGACCCTCAGCAGTCCCCAAAGCAATCTTATACCTGAGGCTCCAATTCAGTTTCTCTCTAGGTCCTGAAATCACATACGTAAGGGAAGAGACCAATTAATTTTATTTTTGCAAAACTTGTCAGTATTCCAAAACCTTTCAAAGTGTTTTGACTTACCATAAAGTATGGATGATAAGCTGCCATGTGGAGACAACTGAAGAACAAGAAACATTCCACCTTCAACACCATATCCAATCAATCTAGCAATATTGGGGTGGTCCACATGCACTATAATACCCAGCTCAGACAAGAAATCTGCTGTCATTTCTTCTTGGCTCCCTCTTGTCAGCCTTTTAATGGCAACAAAGTTTCCATCTTCCAATTTGCCTAAGTAAACCTCAGCATAGCCTCCCTCCCCAATCAAATTATCTTCAAAATATATATATATAAAAAAAAGAGCAGCTTATCAGCCTAGCAAGCATGTTGTCAATATGTCCATGAAAAACAAAAGGGGGTTTAAAACATTTACATTTACGTCACAAGAGTTTCGACCAGAAAACAAAATGAGAACAAGATGTCATTTTTGTAATAACTAATAAAAACATCTCAATTGAAAATGAAATCAGAAACTTAAGATTAGCCAACAAAGCAGAAGTCTTTTTAACCAACAGTGATTTGATTTCCTCCTAAGAAAAAGGATTTCATACCATGGCTGAAGTCATTGGTTGCAGCCTGAATCTCAGAGAGAGTGAAATTTTTCCAGGAAGATTTAAAACAGCAAAACTCACTGTCAAAAGATGACTGCAAAGCAGGAGAATTCAAAGAAGGAATCAGGTCCTCCCTGATTCTTTTACTCTTTCTCCTAGTTAGTTTTGCTTTTGGAACATTTTTAAGTGGATGAAAGGTTTGGAAAGGCATTTGGGATCCTTTCTTCAGTAACTTAAAGAAACCTGCACGCCACTGATTATTGCTGTTGCTTCTCAAATCTGCAGGGCGACCTTCTGAATCAGAAGTGCTGGCCCTGGAAGAAGGGGTTCCAGATTCTACACTTCTAGGAGAGCACTCAAGTTGGTGTCCCTCCTCAATATCTAAACCTGCCAAGTCTAATATGGTATTCATTCCAGCATTATTAGTACAACAATTAAACAAACCATTGTCTTAAAAGCGTAAGATTCAACAACATATTTCCAAAACTGTTAATGGAGAAAAAGAAAAAGAAGGCAAGTTTACCAATGGTTGAAAATGAATCAGAAAATCCAATTCGTGGTCTTCTGCCTCTTAAAGAAGGAGCCTCATTTTTCTGTATTTGTTTTCTTTCTGACTTGTGGTCGTTATTGCTGCAAATATAATCTTCTTTTGTCAGCAAACAAAATAGAGTCTGACACAATGGACAAGTCCTAAGAGACTAAAAACAAATTCCAATAACCCATATATGATCAAAAGACATCGACCACCGACAATAATAATGTAGGAACAAACCACAAAAAGGGGGCCAAAAAGGCATAATTCTATCCCAAAAATATCAATGTAACATCAACATATGGTTCAAAACTTGCAAGTGATGAAAAGACAAACGAAAAGTTGGATGTTGCAAGAAGTAATAATGTAAAAAAAGAAAGAATCTACTTGTTTGTTCCTTTGAAGGCCATTGACACTTTAAATAGATCACGGTGTAGCGATGCTTTTTTCTCCCAATTACCACATGCGGTAGGTTGAGGAAATTTTAAAATCCCACTGCAGCCATTGGATTATTCTTCTGCACACATCATGGCCGTCGAACTTGGCTGGAGGAGCGCTGGATGGGATTCCCGCAGGAGCGAATCCGGTTTGTTAATAAGAAGTGGAGGCCAACGAAGGTTGGTCTAGTTGATAAGAATACAGCTCATAACCCACAAGGTCGTGAGTTCGAATCCCATTACCGATGTGATCGAGGACCTTGTTGATGGGTAATCTGTAAGTACCTATAAGCACTCATTGAGCCATGAGGCCTGCGCTAGCACCGGTGAGCCCCGAAGCCCCAACTCACCTAAATTTTTTATTATGGGAAAAAAAAAGTGGAGGGGATCATGCATGATTACCAAAAGTGTGGTACTCATATGCGGTAAGAAGGTCATATGATATGAGGTTAGTCATTTTTCATATTATTATTACAAGACTTTCTTTAAAGTAAGTTTGGTATGCAATACATGATACAACAAATTCGGTACATATCAAGTAGGGTTAAATGAGAGAACCTAATAACTATGGAGGGGATAGAAGAACAGAATATGAAAAGAAATCCCGGTTCTTGAAAGTTGAAACTAATAGCAGAAACATACATACATACATATATATATATATATATATATATATATATATATATATATATATTTAGAGAATAACGTGTGCATGCATGAGATGAAAATGTAGCAAAAGTTGCATGAAACAACAAATTAAACACAATATATTGCAAGGAATTAATGAAGGTGAGACTCCATGCAACCAATGAAGACGATGAATGCAAAGGAAGGAAAGTTATTAATTACTTACCTGGAGGAAGGTTGTGGTTCTGGTTCTGGTTCTCGTTCATGGTTCATGGTGATAGGAAAGGGTAGACGAGAACCAAAACGGGAATGACCCGCACGCATAGAATAGAATTAGAATGAGAGAGAAAGAAGAAAACACAAAGAGAGATAGAGACACATGAAAGTAGCGGTTGGCATGATTTTTCTGTGCCTTCCTCCTTCCTAAGATAATATCAAAACGTTGTTCTTACCTTCACACCGAATTTTTATGCCCAAAATACGGCTTTAGTTGGTCCTTCTTTCTTCCTTAATGGATATATTGCATTTTTTCTCCTTGATGTAAAAAATAATTTATTAAATAAAAATAAGTTAGTGCAAAATAGTCAAATTTAATTAGGTATGGCTGTTTTTGGAAAAAGAGCTTTGTTTCGTTGCATGGGAGGAAAAGAAAATAACCTTTACTTTTCATCTTTTATTTAATTTGCAATAGAGAAGGAGAGGAAAAGTTTATAAATACTCTAATCATTCTCCCTTCCCTTCAAAATTCGGGCTTGGATGGGGGCAAAATTGAGGGGACTTAAGCATACGTGAAATCCACAAATCTAATTAATCTTCAACTTCGAAAAGTGTGTTTTTAACTGTAGAACTTTTTGACTTTCTTTAATTATTGTAGTCTTCCATTTTTGTAGTCTTTTAGTCTTCCATTATTGTAGTATTCCCTTCCATTTTTATCTTGCTGGTAGAAGATGACAAATTTACTTTAATTATTGTTGACTAAAAGGACCACAATAGCAATCATTTTCATTTTCAAGGAAGGGACAAAATTCTGAATTATTGGATAATAACTTATCTTGCTCCTCATCTGAATCAAGGGATGAGAGGGTTGCCTTTAACTTCTGCTTGTATTATTCGGGAGTATTAGCAGTAATATTAACTTTAAAGGGGGTTAATGCTTGAGTAGAACTTGGTTGATTCCTGGCTTCCTGCAACTTCAAAGGAGTTTGAGGAGCAGAGATATGCTTATTTGACCCATTTTTATCTCCATGAAATGAACTTCATTTCTACTCCTGCATTGTTAAATTTCTTCCACCGGGAAGAGTATCATATGTAATTAAGTCTAATGTTAAGGGAAATCAATGTAATTATCCTATAATTTTTTAGTTTATTTATTATGGTGAGTTGTCAATGGTCTAGCATTTTATTCCTTATTAATTACTTTTAAACATTTATTATAAAGTTGTTCAGCATTCTCAAATAACATTTATCTTTAAAATATATTTCATTTCTAATTTAGACATTGATTTAAATTATATGATAATTTATTCTTTTGTGTGAAGTATTTTTTTAAGATCTAAATTTTTTTTTGGTTAGATCTAAATGAAATTATCTTTTTTATGTACCAAAAAAATGATGATTAATTATTATGAAACCATAAGAATAACTTAAGACTCCACTCTTGGCTCATGAACTAGAGACATCTATCATGGGGCAGCATATTCATTTTATATACTTGGCCACACGACAAATGGCAAGGAAGATTTAAAGATGGATAACACGAAGACAATTTTACATGCGTGATGGTATTGTTACATCAGGTTTCTTGAGATAATTTTGGTTGATTTTGCCTTTTCCGAAAAATGCAATGCTTTATACGGTTACAAAGTTAACGGTTGATTATATGGCATATCTGAGTCAGTTATTATGCAGTAACAGATTCTGTTATTTCTGTTACTGCATAATATTCTGTTAGTTGGTTAATCCCTTCCCTTATGTATTGCTATATATATAAAACATTCCCTCTACCACTAAAAATGTATGATCAAGTCTAGAATACTTACAAAGGGTCAAGTGAGAATTGGCTAGTTTTACTAGGAGAACTTGGGTGTAATTGGGGCTAAGGGATCAGTGAGCAAGAGGAGGAGAGAAAGGAAGATCTTCTTCCATTTGTAATTGGATTGGCTCTGAATAAGACTGGATTAAGCTTGTGCTTAGTTCCGGAGACGTAGGCATTGATTTGGCTGAACTCTGTTATCAAATCTTGAGTGTGTGTTCTTGAATTGTTTTTTTGAATTCTGTGTATATTGCCTTCTGCCTTAGTCTGTGTATTTTGTTTTCTGGTCTGTTAGGGGCATTTTATCGAACATTAACATTTAACTCGTCGGTCTACAAACGCTATCATGGGATTTTCCTTTTTTTTTTTTTTTCTTTCGAAACACGCTATCACGGTATGATATATTGATATGATGACATTGATGAGAGATCCTTGTAGATATTTATTACGCCGAAATTTGGGGAATTCTGATTACGCAAGAAAAAAAAAAATCTTATTTAGAGTGAGTTTGTGAAGAAGGATATGTCCAAAGAGTGGGATTGCAAAGGAATTCGAAAAATCCTATATATACATCTATTGATCTATACATATCATATACACACAACTCGCATATTGTTTTTTTATCCCCTTTTTCATCATAGTCTAGCTCCTTGAAAATTTCACTTGCTTCCAGAACAACAATTCATGTCGACAATGGCAACCTCCAACGATGCCATGTTTGAGATATTCTCTTGGTTACCAGCAAAAGCGATATACAAGTTGCAGTGTTGAAGTGTATTAGCAAGTCTTTCTCAAAGTTTCCAGATGAGACATATTTTGCATTAAAGCAAGCTCTACATGCATTGTTAAGGGATGACTCTTGCTTCTTCATTCAATCAAGTATCATCCAGAGGCATGATTGCCATATTGAGTTACACCCCTTACCTGAAAATCAGGTATCATCTGGTGTGTCTCATGATGGTCTAGAATTCTTGGCAAATAACCAAGCCAAAGCTCTAGCTTCAAGCAATGGCTTGATTCTTTGTGTCACTACAACAATGAACCAAGTTGATATGTTTGTTGGTAACCCAGTAACAAAATCTTGGTTCCCCATTCCTACCCTAGAGCAAGTGCAAAAGAATCTTTATGGTGAATTCAAGATCGTTTTTGAATGTACCTCAGATGATTTCATGATGTTTCTAAATGGTCTTTATATTTGGATTGTCAAGTTTATTCATTCAAAGAAGGTGTGTGGAAATCAAGGGAAGCAAGTTTCTTCACTGGTATAAGAAACTTGAGATTTGACATGTTGGTGTGTTACAATGGAGACATCCACTTCATCTCAGATTGTTATCCTTACATTCTTAGAAGTAGCCCTTATTTTAGGCCATACATTATGTCCTATAATTATGAGAATGGTGCATCAAGAATGTTGAGGGTGCCCAAAAAAGCAAGGAGAGGTTCTCATGACCATAGTTGTAACATGGGATTTTCAAATAGGGAAAAGTCAATAGTTCAACTCAATCTATTTGTTTGGTGAGATCGAGAAAGAAAGTGTTTACCATATGGGTTTTGACAAATTATGAGTCAAGTTCATGGAGAAGGGTTTTTAAAGCAAGAGTGAAAGCATTGGTTGGGACAAGGGAACAAAATCCTATTGTCACAGGTTACATGGTATTAAATGGTGGATATTTAATTTTTACTTCGGAGAAGAAGGTCTATGGCTATAGTTTAACAAATGAAAAGCATATGAAAATTGAGGAAATATGTGAGCATAAATGTGAATCAGCCGTAATTCACATTGTTTCTTACTCAAATACGCTTGCCCTTGTGAAACTTTGCCACTTCCATGTGATGCTAATGCCACAACAGGTTCTAGCGAAGGAAGTGTTAATCATGTCAAACAAGAAATTAGTTCCTGAAGAACTACTATGTAACTCTCTTTTTCTTGGCCCATTTTTCTTGGCATGATAGCACATTATAAGCCAAAAGATCGAAAAAACAATTTTGTCCCACTATTTAGGCTTAGAGAAATGCTTGGATTTAAGTTTGGGGTTGTTCTATTGCTTAGGGACAAGCAAGTATGGGGTGTGAGTAGGCCACTAAAGATGCCTACTATGAAAAAATAAAATTGAAAAGAAAAGAAAAAAACAAAGTGTGAAAGAAAAAGAAACAAAAAGAAAAAGTCAAAAAGAGGAAAAGAAACAAAGAAAGTATACAAAAGTGAGAAAAATGCAAGAATAGAAGTGATGAAAAAGAAAAGAATGAAAAGAGAATGAACAAGAAAAAAAGAAAACAAAAGAAAAGGAGAGAATTGTAAATAAATAAAAAGAAAAATAGCACAAATTGTGTGCTATGTGCTTGTGTACTAGCTAAGTAAGGGAAGCCTCAAAAGAGTCCACATTCCTTGAAGCCAAAGTAGTCAAGCCTTTATACTTGATGTTATCCACCCCCACCTTAGCCCTATTACATCCAAATAAAAGACCTCATGATACGTGTTGCATTAACATTTGAGATGTGTGTTCTTAGAATCTTGTCAAGATTAGGGTTGGGGAGTGCATTGTGTTTGGAATTGAGAGCAAATAGTACCCAAGTGAGGATGAGTGAAACACTTGATAGAGAGGTTGCAAGGGGCTTTCTTGTGCATTCAATGGAGCTAATTTTGTTGTATGTTTGATTGTTTTAAAGCATGAAGCATGCGATCAATTGGAATTTATGAATGCTTGTGTGATGCTTGTGCATTTTGCAAAAGTGTTAAGGAATTGAAGTCTTGCATGACTAATATATTTCACAAGAGAATTGAACATGGAAATCTATCTCTTTTAGCCCTTATGGATTTAATTGTTTGCTTGAGGACAAGCAAAATCTCTAAGTTTGGGGTTGTGATGAAAGTGTAATATATGTTAGTTTGGAAGTGTAATTAGGAAAGAGTTTGTAAATAATCTTAGGAATCATAGGAAAAGTGATAGGAAAATACATACTTTGATATGAACAAAGTTTGGATTCATTGGATCTTTATTTGTGTGAAAAAGACACCCAAAATATGTTGAAAATGTGCAGGAATGGTAGTCCAGTGCTCAGCTCTGGAATCGAGCGCTCAGCTCGGACAAAAACCGAAGAAATCAGCAGTGCAGAAAGTAGATCCAGTAGCGCCTAGCGCTGGCATGCTGGAAAGTGCCTGGTGCCCAAAAGCTGGCGCCCAGTGCTAGTTTTGACAGCAAGTTGCAGGTTCGTGCGGAAGCAAGTGCCCAGTGTTGGCCAGGGGCGCTCAGCACTGGGCGACGCACAGAAACATTATAAATTCGCATTTGAGCAGAGTTTGAAGGATATTTTGCTCATTTTTACACTTCTCACACTCAGATTCATCATTTTCTCTCTCAATCCTTTGAAGATTCAACCTTGGCAACAAGAATTGGAGCTTCTATGGATTATTCCTTCCACTTCTACTCAAGTTCTTCCTTCTCATCCCTCTCTATTATGAGTTTCTAGATCTCTTAGGTTAGGTTAGGTTGATTTCAATTTGATTCTTGATGTAATTGACTTTAATTTCTTATTTCAATTCAAGTTCATACAATTAGAGTAATCTCTTCTATGCTTAATGCTTTTTCTTGAATTGATCAACATTGAATTGATTGAATGTGTGAATTCATAATTGAAAAATTAGTGTTCATGCTAGAATTGAAGATGATTACTATTGTGATGTTGATTCTATGAATAGAACTTCATTGCAATTCATTCTTATGAGTCTTATGCTTAATGTTTGTGCTAATTCTTGATTCATCTAAGGAATTAGGGTTCTTAATTGGTGCAAAAGCATTATCGCCTAAGGAATTGGGAATAAATCTAGGTTAGTGACTTGAATGTCAGTTGTATGGAATGAATTGAAGTTAGCTAGGATTGAATAAGAGTATGTCAAGTGAAAATTGGAGGATTCCGATGCCTAACCGCTTTTGCCTATATTGAATTCATATTTCAATTGCTTGTTTTATTCATTGTTGTGATAATTCTAAAATCAAATTTCAATCACTCTTTCATAAAAATGCTATTCATTAGTTCAAATATCAGTTGCCTAAGCTACGTTGATACTTGACAACAATCCTCGTTGGGAACGATACTTTACTTTCACTATTATTACTTGTCGCGATTTGGTACACTTGCCAAACTACCAACAAGTTTTTGGCGCCGTTGCCGGAGATCGTTGATTGCAATATCAACGAAGCAAAGGCATTGCTAATTTGGACATTATTTTTGTTTTGTTTTGATTCTCATTTTAGTAATTGGTTTTCATTGTTATAATTCTTTACTTTGGATTCTTGTGTTGTGAGGAAAGTATCCACTATAGACCATGGACATCTTTGAAGCTACTCTTCTTGCTCAAAGAAAACTTATTGCAAAACAATTGGAGTTGACGTCTAAAAAACTTCAAGTCATGCAAGTGAAGGCAATGAAACCATTGCAATCTACATGTGATTTTTGTGGTGAACACCATAAACTTGAAAATTGTGAGGTCCAATTCAATGCACAAGTGAATGCTTATTACATGGAGAACCTCATGAGGGAACAAGATGCTCAACCTTACCATTAATCCAATGAGTCACTAGATAGAGTGTCCAACCTTGAAAATATTTTAATTCAATTTATTGGAGCTACTCAAACGAAATTCAAGGACATACAAGCTTCAATCAAGAATCTTTAGATTCAAGTTGGGATGCTATCTGAGCAATTGGTTGGAATTGTGCAAAAAAGATAGAGTTAGTAAGAAAGCAAGAGTCACATGTTTGGGAAATGGTTGAGCAAGAAGAAGAAGTGCTTGTAGAAATGGAAAGTGAACATGACTCAATTGAAGTGGTGGAGGAAAATCAAAAAGAAAGTGTAGTAGTAGAAATAGATGAAAAACAGAAAAGCAAAAATAGTGACATTGAAGAGAAGCCAAGGGTGATATAAGAAGAGATTCATATGACTAAGACTCAACCCTTGGTGATTGAAGAGAAGAGTCCTATGCAGGATGAGTTTTACATGCTTCAAAAATGGGGGAACACATATCCCAAATGCTTAATTGTTGGATCATGGGAACATTCTTGTCCCTATGCCAAATGCATGGGATTGTTACCTAAAAGAAGAAAGCGGAAGGATGAAATTTTCTTTTTCTCATATTATCCACCCTAATGGGGTGACAATATGTCAAGCTAGTGACGTTAAAGAAGCACTAATTGGGAGGCAACCCAAGCATAGATCTCCATTTTTTCTTCTTTAATTTCTGTTTTTAGCATTCATGCATAAGTAGTTCTTTGAGATGATTGAGTAGTTCCTTTGGGGTGTGAGCCATATATTGTGGTATAATGGATTTGAACTGTTGTGCAGGCACATCTAAGGAAAGTGAAGCAAAGTAAAGGGATAGATGACACAAGAGAATGGTGAAAACGACCCCTCTGTAAGCGCCGGGCGCCACTGTGAGTGCTGAGCGCAAATAGAAGACAGAATCAACATAAAAACCTGCACATTGGGTGCCGAGATCAACTTCCTAACGCTGAGCGCTAGTCAGTGTACAAATAAATAATTTTTTTTTGCACATGCTCATCCATTGTAAAGAAAGGGGGTGTTCTAAACTCTTTACTTTTTAATCCTCCTTAATTGTTAGCTAGTTGTAGTCGAATAAATTGCCCAAACTTGCATATTTTGCACAAACTTGTGTTTTGAGTGGATTTTTGTGTAGATTCTCTAGTGAGCATAGAACTTTTGCCTGACTGAAAGTTCTAACATGATGCATTTTATACTTGCTGAGCATATGATTTCATTGAAACTATTCATCCTTGTGAATTGTTTTTGATAATTTTTCATGCTATGGTTGATGCAACGTTGGATGCATAGATTTTCTCTTGCACAAAATCCTAAATTGTGAGCTTTTGAGCCCAAACGCTCTTGCACATAATCCATGTGACTTATTCTTTCATGTGTGATTGACCATCACTTGCATGTTCTCACTTTTTCTTGCCTTGATGCTTGTCATTGTTGCAATGTTTTTGCATATGCATAAATGATTGAGGCAATAATTCTTTGTTTAAACTCAGGGCCATAATTGATATCTTATCATTTGCCATTGTTAGGCCCAATTGAGCCTTGGCCTATTTTTCTTAGCATGATAGCACATTATAAGCCAAAAGATCGAATAAACAATTTTGTCCCACTACTTAGGCTTAGAGAAATGCTTGGATTTAAGTTTGGGGTTGTTCTCTTGCTTAGGAACAAGAAAGTAAATTAAGTTTGGGGTGTGAGTAGGCCACTAAAGATGCCTACTATGAAACAAATTGAAAATAAAAGAAAAAAATAAAGTGTGAAAGAAAAAGAAAAATAAACAAATATAAAAAGCCAAAAAGAGGAAAAGAAACAAAGAAAGTATACAAAAGTGAGACAAATGCAAGAATAGAAGTGATGAAAAAGAAAAGAATGAAAAGAGAATGAACAAGAAAAAAAAGAAAACAAAAATAAAAAGAGAGAGTTGTAAATAAATAAAAAGAAAAATAACACAAATTGTGTGCTATGTGCTTGTGTACTAGCTAAGTAAGGGAAGCCCCAAAACATTCCTTGAAACCAAAGTAGTCTAGCCTATATACTTGATGTTATCCACCCCCACCTTAGCCCTATTACATCCAAATAAAAGACCTCATGATACGTGTTGCATTAACATTTGAGATGTGCGTTCTTAGAATCTTGTCAAGATTAGGGTTGGGGAGTGCATCGTGTTTGAAATTGAGAGCAAATAGCACCCAAGTGAGGATGAGTGAACCACTTGATAGAGAGGTTGCAAGGGACTTTCTTGTGCATTCAATGGAGCTAAATTTGTGGTATGTTTGATTGTTTTAAAGCATGAAGCATGCGATCAATTGGAATTTATGAATGCTTGTGTGATGCTTGTGCATTTTGCAAAAGTGTTAAGGAATTGAAGTCTTGCATGACTAATATGTTTCATAAGAGAATTGAACGTGGAAATCTATCACTTTTACCCCTTATGGATTTAATTGTTTGCTTGAGGACAAGCAAAATCTCTAAGTTTGGGGTTGTGATGAAAGTGCAATATATGTTAGTTTGGAAGTGTAATTAGGAAAGAGTTTGTAAATAATCTTAGGAATCATAGGAAAAGTGATAGGAAAATACATACTTTGATATGAACAAAGTTTGGATTCATTGGATCTTTATTTGTGTGAAAAAGACACAAAAAATATGTTGAAAATGTGTAGGAATGGTAATCCAGCGCTCAGCTCTGGAATCGAGCGCTCAGCCCGGACAGAAACTGAAGAAATCAGCAGTGCAGAAAGCAGATCCAGCAGCGCCCAGCGCTGGCATGTTGGAAAGGGCCTGGCGCTGGTTTTGACAGCAAGTTGCAGGTTCGCGCAGAAGCCAGCGCCCAACACTAGCTAGGGGCGCTTAGCACTGGGCGACGCACAGAAACACTATAAATTCGCATTTGAGCAGAGTTTGATGGATATTTTGCTCATTTTTACACTTCTCACACTCAGATTCATCATTTTCTCTCTCAATCCTTTGAAGATTCAACCTCGGCAACAAGAATTGGAGCTTCTATGGATTATTCCTTCTACTTCTACTCAAGTTCTAACTTCTCATCCCTCTCTATTATGAGTTTCTAGATCTCTTAGGTTAGGTTAGGTTGATTTCAATTTGATTCTTGATGTAATTGACTTTAATTTCTTATTTCAATTCAAGTTCATACAATTAGAGTAATCTCTTCTTTGCTTAATGCTTTTTCTTGAATTGATCAACATTGAATTGATTGAATGTGTGAATTCATAATTGAAAAATTAGTGTTCATGCTAGAATTGAAGATGATTACTATTGTGATGTTGATTCTATGAATAGAACTTCATTGCAATTCATTCTTATGAGTCTTATGCTTAATGTTTGTGCTAATTCTTGATTCACCTAAGGAATTAGGGTTCTTAATTGGTACAAAAGGATTATCGCCTAAGGAATTGGGAATAAATCTATGTTAGTGACTTGAATGTCAATTGTATGGAATGAATTGAAGTTAGGATTGAATAAGAGTATGTCAAGTGAAAATTGGAGGATTCCGATGCCTAACCGCTTTTGCCTATATTGAATTCATATTTCAATTGCTTGTTTTATTCATTGTTGTGATAATTCTAAAATCAAATTCCAATTACTCTTTCATAAAAATGCTATTCATTAGTTCAAATATCAATTACCTAAGCTACGTTGATACTTGAAAATAATCCTCGTTGGGAACGATACTTTACTTTCACTATTATTACTTGTCGCGATTTGTTACACTTGCCAAACTACCATCTGACTGCTTCTGTCAGTGGTAAGAAATATGGTCTTGTCATAGTAGACGATTACACTAGATGGACTTTGGTTATGTTCCTAACTCACAAAGATGAGTCTTTCAAGGTCTTTTATGTATTCTGCAAACGTGTACAGAATGAAAAAGGCATGTGTATCACTTCAATCAGAAGTGACCATGGGGGAGAGTTTGAAAATGAGTTATTTCATAAGTTCTGTGAATAAAGTGGTATTCTTCACAACTTTTCAATACCTTGAACACCACAGCAAAATGGTGTGGTAGAGAAAAAGAACAGATCTCTTCAAGAGATGGCTAGGACTATGCTCAATGACATCTCTGTCCCTAGACACTTCTGGGCTAAAGCTGTTAACACTGCCTGCTACATTCAGAATATAATATACATTAGACCTATCCTGAACAAGAATCCTTATGAATTGTGAAAAGGACGAAGACCCAACATATCTTATTTTCACCCTTTTGGTTGTAAATGCTATATACTAAATGCCAAGGATCAACTTGGCAAGTTTGATGCAAAAGTAGATAATGGAATCTTGTTAGGATTTTCTGAAACTTCAAAAGGCTTTAGAGTTTACAATTGTAGAACTCTGATAGTAAAGGAAAGTATTCATGTCAAGTTTGATGACAAACAGCCTGATAAGAAATTATCAGAGCTAGATGAAGCTTTTGCAGATCTTGATCTAAACATCTCAGGAGGAACACTAGAGATAAAAGCTGATGATCAAGTAGACGACCCCACTCAACAACCAGACACCTCTGCTTCTCAACAAGATAATGTTCAAAGATCTTGGTACATCATGAATTATCATCCACAATATCAGATCATTGGAAACCCCAATGACAAGCTAAGAACTAGATCAACCTTCAAAGAGCAAGAAGACTCTACATTAGTCCGACTTGGAACCAAAGACAGTAGACGAGGCTCTGTTGGACGATGGTTGGATTCTAGCTAAGCAAGAAGAACTAAATCAATTTGAAAAAAGCAATGTTTGGATTCTGATACCCTTGCCCAAAGACAAATAAGTGATTAGAGCAAAGTGGGTTTACAGAAACAAACTTGATGAAAATGGTAAGGTAATAAGAAACAAGGCAAGACTTGTTGCTCAAGGTTACTCTCAACAAGAATGTATTGGCTATACTGAAACCTTTGCACCTGTTGCTAGACCAGAAGCAATTAGGATTTTACTTTCATTTGATGAACATCATAGCATTGTGCTTTTTCAAATGGGTGGTAAAAGTGCATTTTTAAATGGCTTTATTAATGAAGAAGAATATGTAATGTAACCTCCGAGTTTTGAGAGTGAAACCCATCCAGAACATGTTTACAAGCTTAAGAAAGCTTTATATGGACTTAAGCAAGCACCTAGAGCTTGGTATGATAGGTTAAATTCGTTTCTTATGGAAAATGGATTTAATAGAGGAAAGGTTAACACAACCTTATTTAGAAAGTCCATTAAGTCTAATTTAATAATTGTGCAAATATATGTTGATGATATTATTTTTGGTGCTACTAATGGATCTCTGTGCAATGAACTCTCTAAGTTAATGCAGAAAGAATTTGAAATGAGCATGATGGGTGTCACGACCATCCCATCCGGGAGCCGCGAAAAGAAGGTAAAAACAGAGGAGCCACCACCAATGTTTATTTTGGGAAAAACATTGGAAAAAACCAATTATTTTAAGGAATCCTGGTCTTAAAAAAGAAAGAGATTTGAGTTCGGGAGTCAGTTACGAACAGGGAAGGTGTTAGCACCCTACATCACTCGTTTAAATAAATTGTACCTCAAGTTAATTGTGCAAATTTTTTAATATTTTTTAAATATTTATTTTACCCCAAAAATTATTTACAAGAAAACATTATTTTTATTTTTGATATTTTATTTTTTATGATTTTGCACTTAAAATTAAAATTTCGTATTTAAATTATTATTACTATTATTAAAACTTAATTGAGGTTGAACATGACACACAAATTCACAGAGCAACCTCAAATCTAAGGGATTGAACATGGCACTCAAGTCCATGGGACATCATTAAAATAGTATTGATTTAATTAATTATTTAGGAAAAAACAATACAACATAGGAATTTGAAGAAAAAAAAAAGGAACGTTATTTCATGATTTTATATATATCTTATTTAGGCTACTTTTTGATTAGATGTTAGAAAAAAACTTAAACAATGTTGAACATGGCACATAAGTCCATAGAGCAACTTTGATTATAGAGGACTGAACATGGAACCGAGTCCATAGGACATCCCTAAATAACGAAAATTCAATTGTTCATTTATTCTAAAGGATTTTTATTTTGGGAAACAAATCAATTGAAAAGAATTTAAATAGTCATCTTTTTTTATTTTTGTGTAGTGAATATTTTATTTTATTTTTAACATGAGGAAGCTTTGGGTGGTGATTAAATAAGCATGAATGCCAATCAAAAGATTTATGAAAATCAACCAATTGTACAATTAAATTGATTCAATATTAATGAGATGTTCTTATATTGAAGGAAAAAAAATTGTTTAATAAATAAAGGTTCTAATATATCGACATAACCGCGACTTTGTATTAAAAAAATATTTGGATTTGATTACGGCTCTCTGCTTAACATGTTAGTGCCAAAAGCGTGTATCATCACATTGTGAATCAAAAATCCAAGTCTCATGTTTAAGGTCCTGCAAACTCACATGATTTTGCTATACCTCTCAAACTTTTTATCAAACAGATTCAAAACATATATGTATCAGGCTTAAGAAATGAAACGAAACAGAGTTCTTATGATGGATCAAATCAACAAATATATGTACCTTGATTCAAATTGATAGAGCAGTATCAAAATGTAGAGAGAAAACATTCACCATAATTTATTCTCAGATTTCATTTGCTTTAATCCGAAAATCAATATGGGAAATAAAAAAGGAAAAAAATTATCAACAGACCCAGTTATGAAATATACACATACACAAGGAGTATTAGGTTCTAGCATATCATCCAACAACTAGAGTGGTATATAAAAAAAAAACGTTGAAACATCATGCATGGATCCTATACATTAAAAACATAACAACACTGAATGTAACAGCATAAGTGAGGAAGTTGAAAAATAAGTGTACCAAAATGAAGCTTTCGTTTATAACTACGTAGAATAGGCCAGAATCTCTCTTTGATTTTTCTTCTTCATTCCTGGGTTCTTCCTTTGTGTACAAGCAACAATTATTTTTTTTAACAAAGAAATAAAATACAACCAAATCCCTAAACTACAGAAGCAAAGAGATGAGATAAGAAGCAGAGAAGATGGACTTTTTTTCTTTAACTTTCAGATACCCCCCCCCCACCAACCGCCCGGTCCTTTTCTACACTTTATGCCTCGGTATTTATAGAGGTGGAGGAGGAAGAACCACTTTCTTCTACCCGGAGGTCCGAAGAAGGCTTGAGTTGCAGCGAGCTTGCGTGTAGAGGTGTTGGTTACGCGAAAACAAGGCTTAGGCGGCGTCTTTGACGTGAGTAGGAGGATGAAGGGCTATGATGTGATGAAAGTCAGAGAGGGGTGATTTCATGTGGGGTGCAATTTCCTGGTGGTTACAAGGAGGGGGCGGCAGCTTGGAGAGGAAATAAGAGGATCTGTTTCTTATCTGGTGGGTAGAGGAAGGAGGTGCTAGGGTTAAGTGAGGAAAGGAAATAAATATGGGTTGTGGGTCAAGAACCGGGTCAGGTGCGACCCGATTTAGAGGTGTTGGTCTGGGTCCTTTTTTGTGAGTTAGGGGAGAGTTTTCTTCCTTCCTTTTTGTTCTGATAGGATTTGGGCCATTAGGATGGAGCCCGATCTTCTTCTTTTTATTATTTTTTCTTTTCTGGTTTCTTCTCTTTTCTTCCTTTTTTCTACCCTTCTATTTTTTCTTCATTTTTCCTGATATACTAAAAAAGAAATAATAATAATAATAATAATAATAATAATAATAATAATAATAATAATAATAATAATATTGATAAAGTTAGAATAAAATAAATAAGAACGGACAAAAATAGGTGTTCACAGTTGTCCCTCTTTACTAGTTTCTTATTAGATAATAGATGTAACCGTAGTTAACCTATTATCGTTATAAGAAGCGAGTAATGACATGAACTCCAATTTTGTTCGGGGTGTTGACAAGCAAGAGGATCAGTGACTACAAAATGATTTCTTGTAAAGAACCAGCAGGTTGGATTGCCCATTCAGGTTTACACATAAAGAGCTTGCATGATGGATTGTCTGCTGAGCTTAAAAACAAAGGTAAAGAGTTTACGGGGTGGATTACCCGTCAGAAGCTCGAATAGAAAGATAAAAGATCTTACGGGGTGGATTGCCCGTCAGAAGCTAAAACTGAAAGATAAAAGAACTTACGGGGTGGATTGCCCGTCAGAAGCTCGAAAATAAAAGAGCTTACGGGGTGGATTGCCCGTCAGAAGCTCGAACAAAAAAAGTAAAAGAGCTTACGGGGTAAATTACCCGTCAAAAGCTCGGACAGAAAGATAAATGAGCTCACGGGGTGGATTGCCCGTCAGAAGCTCGAACAAAAAGGTAAACGAGCTTACGGGGTGGATTGCCCGTCAGGAGCTCGGACAGAAAGATAAAGAGCTTACGGGGTGGATTACCCGTCAGGAGCTCGGACAAAAAGTTAAAAGAGCTTATGGGGTGGATTGCCCATCAGAAGCTCGGACAGAAAGATATAGAGTTTGCGATGCTATATAAACAAATGCAATGCATGAATGTTGGTTTTGCTCATTTGACGGTATGATAATGCAAAGACTCAAATAACTAAACTTTCAATTCACACAATGAATGCTGATGATGAAAACCCTTATTAATTTTGGGCACGATGCAAGAGATTCTTGATGAGAAATTATTTCTTATTTGCCGTTTTTCATTGTTGGATCTTTGTCCCCTTCAAAACGTCGATCACAGTCAGCCTTGAGGATGAACTAAAAGAAGGCCCATCTCATCGAGGAAAGATATCTTGAACTCTTGTTTTCTGATGGTAGACGTCTTTGATGATAATTATCCCAGTGGTTGATCTTTAATATTCTTTCCTTTTTCTTTAGTGCCCTTCATCGGGGAACCATCGTGCCCCCATGACCTTTTGAGGTTTTCCAAGGAATTCTAACTACTTAAAAAAACACCAATACTTGTTTCACATTTCAGTATAGACTTATCATGATGAATGCATTCAATTGACAAAACGTAAAATAGAAGGATAAGGATAAACAACAAAATTGGGAGTCAATGTCATTATATCAGGATCGAAAAGGTGTACAAGGCAGATACTACAATGGAATTTGGAATTTCAAAACGTTATGGAGTAGAATCACATCTCTTCAAGTGACATCTCTCTCAATGACTAGTGTTAGTATCCCTCATACAGTCTTGGCTTCTCATCAATTGGCTTCGGAGAATGTTGTTTGTCCGGTCTTCATGTATCTTGGACACTCAATGCCCCGGTTTATCGGCTTGACGACACTTCCTTTGTTATGTTTTTTTCTTTTAACCCTAACTTTTGCCTAGACTACCTTTTCAGGTTTTCAGTCTCGTGGGTTGCTCTAACTTTTGCCTAGACTGTCTTTTCAGATTTTCAGTTTAGCGAGCCTTTACTTTTCTTTTTTCTTTTCATTCATTCTTTCTGATTTTTCTCTCTTTCTTTTTTTTTTTTTGGGAAGTACGTTCAAGCATAGTACTTTTTGACTGCATCTGAGTTTACAGGGAGTGGCAAATCTTCCCCATCCATCCTGGTGAGAATCAAAGCCCCTCCAGAGAATGATTTTTTCACTATGCAAGGTCCGTCGTAGTTCAAGGTCCACTTCCCTCGATGATTCTTTTGGATTGGTAGGATCGTTTTGAGCACTAGATCACCTTCCTGAAACTGTCGGGGGCGTACTTTCTTCTCGTAAGCTCTTATCAATCTTATCTGGTACAATTGACCATGACACTGCCACCAATCTCTTCCCTTCAATGAAGTTCAATTGGTCGAGTCTATCTTGGACCCACTCGGCTTCTTCCAATTCTGCTTCTCTCAATACCCTTAATGAGGGGATCTTTACTTCAATCAGGAGTACTGCCTCCATCCAATAAACTAAAGAATACGGAGTTGCCCCTGTCGAGGTGCGAATAGAGGTGCGATAGCCGTGCAAAGCAAAAGGTAACATCTCGTCCTAATCCTTGTACGTCACAACCATCTTTTGAACAATCTTCTTGATATTCTTATTAGCTGCCTCGACTGCCCCGTTCATCTTTGGGCGGTATGGGGAGGAATTGTGATGTTTTATCTTCAAGCTTTCGTACATCTCCTTCATCATCTTGTTGTTCAGGTTGGTCGCATTATCAGTGATAATTTCACTTGGCAACCCATAACGACAAATTAACTCTCTTTTTACAAACTTGACCATCACATTCCTGGTCATATTGGCATATGATGCAGTGATCAGCCGCTGACTCATCTAGTTTTATGGCTAGTATGACCGTGGTTTTGTGCTAATTTTATATCATTTTCGCCCAAATTAGACTTGATTGTCTTTAAGCAGCATTTTGAGTCTGTAAAGTATTTTTAGGTTAATTTAGTTAATTTAGAGTTAAATAAAACACTTACTGGTATTTCCTATTGTTTCAGGTTAGAATAAAGCACTTAGAGCCAAGGGAATGAAGAAAATAATGAAAAAATGCAATTCTGGAGGATGCTCGCCTCGCGAGCCCGAAGACCAGCACGAGCAGCAACAGTCACCCTCTCTAGTTCGCCTCGCGAATCATGTTTCGCCTCGCGAGATAGCGACTGTTCATATGATTCGCCTCGCGAAACATGTTTCGCCTCGCGAGCGACCGCAACCCAGAATCTGTATTTATATCTGTTTTGGGGCAGAACTGATCATCTTCTTTTCTCTTCTTCTTTTCTTTTCATAGTGCGGCTACAAGTAGGTTTAGGTTTATGTTTGTAATGGAGAACTAGTCTCCTTTGATTAATCTACTGCGATTGGTTTCCATTGACGCTTGAGGTTTTGTAATTCCTATTTGAATTCCTATTCCTTTTCAATACTGTTCTATATGTTTCTGTTTGCTTAATTCAGATATGTATAGGATTAGTATTGATTTATTTCGATGATTGTATGTTCCTATATTTAATCGCGTTTGCTTAATTCGCGTGTGTTCAATCATGTTCGCTTAGTTCATGAGTGCTTCACCCCGTTTGCTTAATTCGGGAATAGGAACATATGTCTCGTAGTATTGATTTCGCTTGTTAATTGATGCTACAATCGAAAAGGGATTAGAATCTGCTTAGGGCTTGGAATTTACATGAACCGATGATAGTTGGGAAACCGAGAACAGTAGGTCAGTCATCTTTAGCATATTTGTTAATCTTTTAACTGCTTTGTTTTTATTGCTCTGTTTCTGTTTTGTTTCTTTATTTTATTCCCATCCAAAACCCCCCAAAATCTAATTTTTCTGTTAACAACAACCCAAGAGTCCTTGTGAGACGATACTCGAGTTGTCTCTCCCTATCTACATATTTTTGTAAATCGCTCGCTTTTTTGGCGCGTGCGCGACAGCGCGACCATGCAGCTTCGACCCACTTTGTGAAATAATCAACGGCAACAAGAACGAAGCGATGCCCATTTGAGGCTTTTGATTCGATTGGTCCGATAACATCCATTCCCCACATTGAGAACGACCAGGGTGCCGACATGACATTCAAGAGAGTCGGCAGCGCATGAACCTTATCAGCATATGTCTGGCATTTATGGCACCTCTTTGCATAATTAAAGCAATCAGCCTCCATTGTCAACCAGTAATGGCCCGTCCTCAAAATTTTTCTTGCCATTGTGTGACCATTCGTGTGAGTCCCAAACAACCCCTCATGTACATCCTCAATTATTTGTTTAGCCTCTTTTGCATCAGCGCATCTTAATAGTACCATGTCATGATTCCTTTTGTAGAGAATACCCTTGTCTAAATAGAAACCCATTGTAAGTCTTCTTAGGGTTCTTTTGTCATTTTCTGAAGCACCTGGGGGGTATTCCTTTCTTTGCAAGAAACGTTTGATGTCATGGTACCACGACTCTTGATCGGGCACTTCCTCTACCACTTGACAATATGCAAGATGATCACGACTTTCCATTTTGATGAGTGGCAGATTTCTTTCATCATTCACTTTAAACATCGAGGACAGGGTAGACAGCGCATCGACTAATTGGTTATCCTCTCGAGGAATATGATGAAATGTGAGTTCGTCAAACTGCTCGATCAAACCTTTGATGTAATCATGATACGGGATTAACTTGGCATCTCGGGTTTCCCGTTCCCCTTTTAGCTGGTGGATGACTAATGCAGAGTCTCTATATACCTCCAATATCCTTGCTTTTGATTCTATTGCTGCCAGGATCCCTAGTGCACAAGCTTCATATTCGGCTATATTGTTTGTACAATCGAAGTAGAGCCTCGCAGTGACAGGGAAATAATCATTTTCTGGTGAGATTAAGATGGCCCTGATTCCGTGTCCCAATGCATTAGAAGCTCCATCAAATAACAAGGTCCATTTTTCTTTTCCTGGTGATTGCTCGCGATCAAACAAAGTCATTATATCTTCATCTGGGAAATCACATTGCATCTATCCATAATCTTCTACTGGCTGATTGGCTAGATATTCTGCAAGAGCGCTACCTTTTACTGTTCTCTGGGTGACATAGACTATGTCGTATTCTGATAGCAGGACTTGCCAACGAGCAATTCTTCCAGTCAGAGCAGGCTTATCAAAGATATACTTGATTGGATCCATTTTGGACACCAACCAGGTAGTGTAACACAGCATGTAATGTCTTAAACGGCAAGCCACCCATGCCAAAGCACAGCAAATGCGTTCTAGCAGTGAGTAGTTGGCTTCACAACTGGTGAACTTCTTACTTAGATAATAGATGGCATGTTCCTTTCTTCCTAACTCATCGTCCTGCCCCAGTACACAACCCATAGATTTATCTAGTACAGTCAAATACATGATGAGAGGTCTTCCTGGCACCGGGGGAACCAAGATTGAGGCTTTTGTAGGTATTGTTTGATCTTCTCAAAAGCTTTTTGACAATCTTCATTCCATGTTAATGCCTGATTTTTACGCAGCAGTTTAAAGATTGGTTCACATGTTGCTGTTATTTGGGAGATGAACCTGACAATGTAATTCAATCTTCCTAGAAACCCGTGAACTTCTTTCTCTGTTCGAGGTGCTGGCATGTCAATGATTGCTCAAACTTTTTCAGGATCGACCTCTATTCCTCTTTGACTAACTATGAAGCCCAGAAGCATGCCTGATTTCACCCCAAAAGTGCATTTGACCGGATTCAGTCGAAGCTTAAACTTCCTTAACCGCTCAAAAAAGTTTCTGCAGATTATCAACATGGTCGTCATCGGATCTGGACTTGGCAATCATATTATCTACATAAACTTCTATCTCCTTGTGCATCATGTCAGGGAATAAAGCTACCATAGCTCGCTGATATGTTGCCCCAACATTTTTCAAACCAAATGGCATAGCCTTGTAGCAAAAGGTTCCCTATAAAGTGACAAAAGTGGTCTTTTCCATATCTTCGGGAGCCATCTTGATCTGATTATATCCTGAGAACCCATCCATGAAAGATAATAATGCATGTTGAGCAGTATTATCAAAAAGAACATCAATGTGAGGCAAAGGAAAGTCGTTTTTTGGGTGAGCTCTGTTCAGATCTCGATAGTCAACACATAGTCAAACCTTTCCATCTTTCTTGGGAACAGGCACAATATTAGCAACCCATTGAGGGTACTTTACAACTTCTAGGAAACCTGCATCCAGTTGCTTCTTGACCTCCTCCTTGATCTTTAAGGACATTTCCGCCTTCATCCTTCGTAGCTTCTGCTTTACTGAAGGACACTCCGGCTTTAGTGGCAGTTTATGTTCTGCTACACTAGGGTCTAACCCAGCCATGTCTTGGTACGACCATGCAAAAACATCCTTATAATCCATTAACAACTCGATCAACCTACTTTGCTCATTTTCTTTTTGGGAAATGCCAATCTTGACTTCTTTTTTATTATCTTCGATTCCCAAGTTGATTAATTCACTCTGCTCTTCATGGGGTCGAATTTCCCTAGCTTCTCATTCTACAATCTCAATAGTTCAGGAGGAACTTCCCCGTCATCATCAACAACCTCATCAGCATGATCAATGGGACAGTCAAAATCGTATGCTGAGTTACTAACACTATCATTTTCAAGAGAGTCACTTTTAGATCTGTATTTTGGTATTTATCAGGGAAATATGAATGAATAAAGGTTAAAGATGAAAAATCGCATTTACTGGTGAAGAATGGTAAACAAAAGCGAAATTAAAATAAGAGATAATAACACAAAGATACCGAATGCTTGCATTTATTGATAAGTCATACTGAAACAGAAACAAGTAAGCCCATTACAACAAAATTCCTAAAGCCTTGGGCAGAGCTAAAGGATAAGCATTACAGAATTACTTTGAAAACGACTCTATGGTCCTGGGGAACTCAATGATCTCCCAATTGTTGAGCCCTGCATCTGGAGAGCATGGATACACCAGATTAACACCATGACCGGCGGGATAATCATTTTCAACAGCCGCTGTTTGGTCTATGAATGCGAACCCTATGCTTCAGAAGCTCTGTCGAAAGTCACAGATGGGAACCCTCTCAGTCTCGTATTCACGATTTTCCAGCCGAGCCAACCTCTTTCTTTTCTTCTCTTCTATAACACTCCTCTTATCGGCCTTGGTGGGTTTGTATCCCAACCCAAACATGTCCTTGTTCTCAGTGGGCTTGAGGATGTCAGCGACACCTTGGCTATTCTTCCCCAAACCGCTCCCAGGTCGGTATCCTCCTTCGAGCATAACTTTGGCCATCATAATGGACGCTTTAGATGACTGAGGTTTCAAGAGTGGAACATCATCCCCAACATAAGTGGCATTAGCAAACTCAAGTGACTGAAAGGCGGTCTCGAGAGCTTCTTCGGCAACTTCAATGTAAGGGGTTGTTGATGGCTTACTCACTAACATATCCTCCTCTCCGGAAATAATTATCAACTTACTATCAACAGTGAACTTCACTTTCTGGTGCAATGTGGAAGGTACAACTCCAGACGAATGGATCCATGGTCGTCCTAGGAGGCAACTGTAAGTTGGTGTAATGTCCATTACTTGGAATAGTACTTCAAAGGTGCAAGGACCAATCTGAATGGGTAGTTCAATTTCTCCCATGACTTCCCTTCGTGTTCCATCAAAAGCTCTTACAATCATTGTGCTTGGCTTCATATGAGTTCCATCGAAAGGCAACTTTGCCAGTGTTGACTTCGGCATTAAATTCAAAGAAGAGCCATTATCAATGAGAACCCTAGCCATGATATGATCTCGACACTTCACAAAAATGTGCAATGCCTTGTTGTGCCCTATACCTTCAGCTGGTATTTCATCGTCACTGAAAGTAACATAATTATCAGTGACTATGTTACCTACAATGCTATCGAGCTTATCAACTATGATGTCATGAGAGACATGAGCTTGATTCAACACCTTCATCAGCACTCTCCTGTGTGACTCAGAGTTCATTAACAAAGACAAAAGAGATATCCAAGCCGGAGTTCGATCCAGTTGATCCACAACCCTGTATTCATTTTGCTTGATGAACTTCAAGAATTCACCTACCTCTTCATCAGATACCTCCTTTTTATTCTCACCCCCTATTGCTTCCTTTTCAACTGAAGTTCCTTCTGCCTTCCCCTTCCCTTTGAAATATTTTCCTTCATTTTCTGTTTCCTTCCTTTGCAGTACCTCCGGGGTATAAATGCGGCCATTCCTAGTCATTCCATCAATCCCCGAAATTTTGGTAACCACGGTGGTCTCGTTGGAAAGATTTGATTGAACTTGCATATCATATTTCCATGGCACCGCTTTGGTGTCCTTGTAAGGGAAAGGACCTGGGACTTGGATGACAATTGGTGTTGGCTCACTCGAAACCGCCAAAGGTTTTTTCTCAGAATAGTATATCACCGCTGGTTTTGGAGCGACTTGCTCCGGAACCGGTTGAGGATTAACCACAACAGTAAAAGGAGTTATCTTAACTGGAGTCGGGGAAATTGTAGATTTCGTAACCATGTTAATGCCACACTCATCATATTCACAACCAATTAGGATAAACTTCATGTCTATTAATTTTTGCACAACCTGCCGAAATTCTGCACAGTCTTCAATTGAATACCCTATATCCCATCAAAGTCACATTGTATTACTCCAGCGATAACCATTTCTTCAATAATAGGGATTTCGATCAATCCGTATTTGCACTTCTCTCTGGAAATAACTCATAGGAGTTCCAACATCGGCCACTTGACTCTTGAGAGCATGTTCCAATAAGCTTTCAATGTCATTAACTCTGGAACCCCCATGATTTGGCATAGGACCTTCTGCCACATTTGGAGCATCTTTCTGAAATCTCAACCATCTGGCATTAATCAGATCTTGCACCTTAAACTTCAAAGCCTTGCAATTCTCTGTGGAATGACCTGTAGCCCCATCGTGATACTCACATTGAGCATTGGGGTCATACCATTTTGGATAAGGAGGGTCTATTGGTCTTGTCGGGATAGGAGTTAGCACATATTTACTCACAAGCTGGCAGAATAGTTCGGTGTAGGTTATGGGTATCAGGTCGAAATGCACCGACTTTCTTTCCGAGTTATACGGTGGTCTAGTTTGGATTGTGTTTGAGTTTGAGTTTAGGGGTTGGACAATTTGAGGTGGCATGGTAAGGTGTGTTTGAGGCTGAGAAGGGTGTGACGACCGGTAGGGTGTCATCAAAGTCTGTGGTTGGGGATTTGAAAATTGTGAGGTGGCGACGATGTATGACTGGTTGGCTTGGTGATATGGAGGTGGTTGATAATATGGGGCGTGTTGGGCTTGAAAGGCTGGTATTTGGTTTGGTCTATATTGGTTTGGTTTCTTTTGTTCAAAGGTTACTGCGTGTGCTTCTTGAAATAGACAGCTATAAACACGAGAAGGGGGGGTTCAATTGTGTTTATCGAATTTTAAGCGAGTTGAAATCGTTTCGCAAACAAAAAGGCTAGATTTGGACGAGTGGAAGAATACAGGATGGACGGGTGACTTTTGCAAGCACACCACTTGATAGACGTAAAAAAACTAAGGCAATTAAAGAGTTTAAGGGAAGAGAGATTGACACAGTTATTTATCCTTGTTCACTCTTCAAAGCAAAGAGCTACGTCCAGTCCTTGGCAGCACCAAGATTTATCCACTATAACCGATAAGGTTATAGACTCAAGTATTATTTGCACACTTAGCCTCTTGAGGCTCAAAGACAAGTATTGTTTTCACACCTAGCCTCTTCATGCTCAAGACAAGTATTATTTTCACACCTAGCCTCTTGAGGCTCACTCAGTTTGTTTGAGAGATTTGGTTTGTAATGAATACAACTTAGACAGACAGAACTTTCACTAACACTCGAGAGTGGTTTAAATGTAAAGCTTAGGAAAGTCTGCGAAAATAACTTCAAATGATTGAAGAATACAGAATGAAAGAATGATGAAATTGATGCGCAGAGCAATGGCTTTTTAATGCAATGTGTATTCTCTTTTTCTTCATCGTCAAAGACTTCTGTATTTAAGGTCTTCAAGCATTTAGGATCCGTTAGAGACATTCCCTCAGATGTTGACTTTAAGCAGAACTTCATTAAATGCAATAGAGACGTTCTAGGTAGTCATTAATTCAACAGAGTCGTTCTGGGCAGCCATTAATGCAACAGAGACGTTATGGGCAGCCATTAATGCAATAGAGTCGTTCTGGGCAATCATTAATGCAATAGGAATGTTGGTTGTACTCTAACATGAAGGATCATGGCTTTATGCATCGTGATACAGCCATATTTGAGTTGTGCAGAGAGCTTTTTGTACTTTGCCGAGTATACTTCTCTTTTTCGTGTAAGGACCAGAGGTACAAGGGAATAAAGCACGTTGGAAGCATTCTTTAACTGGTCTTTGGTTCTGATTATCCAAGGTTGCTTGAGAGAGTAACTTCTGACTTTTCTTGATAATCGTGAAACTGAGTAGAAGAGAAGGCTTCAAGTTTCTTTCTGGTTCTTGAAATAAGATTCTAAAAATCCTTATAGAATTCGCGTTTATAAGATAAGTGCTTCCATCTTGAAAATAATCGCGTCTATCTAGCCATTTAAGATTTTTCATTCGGGCTAGTAGACAAGCTCCATATTAAGGACTCAGCAAGTTCAAAGACTAGTGGACGAGCGCTTCTGTCACCTTTAGTGAACGAGCATTTCTGTTACTCTGGTGGACGAGAGCCTCTGTTACTCTGGTGGACGAGAGCCTTTGTTACTTTGGTGGACGAGCTCCATTTGCCACGTCATTGGACGGATACACCTTTAACTGGTTGAACGTAACCTAGTAGACGAGCTCCATATGCCACGTCATTGGACGAGCCATTATGACCTTAATGGACGAGCTCCAAATGCCACGTCATTGGACGAGCCATTCTGACCTTAATGGACGAGCTCCAAATGCCACGTCATTGGACGAGTCATTCTTACCTTAATGGACGGGCTATTCTGATACCTTAATGGACGTGCCGTTCTGATACTTTAACGGACGCGTTGTTCTGATACTTTAATGGACACGCTGTTCTGATACTTTAATGGATGTGTTGTTATGATACTTTGATGGACGCGATGTTCTGATACTTTAATGGACGCGCTCCAAATGCCACGTTAGTAGACGCTGGCTTTCATCACTTTGGTGGACGCAAGTTTCTATCTCTTGCAATCTGGACGTGCGCTTCAATCACTACAGTGTTGGACGTCTGCTTGTTACACTTTGTTGGACGGCTGTTTGTCTTATTTAATCTGCACACTCGATAGACAGGTTAGCAACCAATATGAAGGTTAATTAAATCATTAACCAATGTTTAGTTCTCATCAAAACTTAGGGAAATGCACATCAGACATTTTAGAGACTTAACACTTCTCCTTCTTTTTTATTCAGAAACGGGGCTTTCTTCGGGCCGTTCATTACTGAAGTCTCAGTGATCTTGCCATTCCTCTTCCACTTTCAATTCTCTCACCGATGATGACCATGTCAGAAAAGTTCGATGTCACACTCCCAATCATTCTGTCATAGAAGGGCCACTGGAGTGTATCAATGAACATTGCTACAATTTCTTTCTCAGCTAATGGAGGCTCCACCTGAGCAGCCAGTTCCCTACATCGTTGTGCATACTCTTTGAAAGTTTCTGTGTCCTTTTTTGACATATTTTGGAGTTGCATTCTATCAGGAGCCATGTCGATATTGTACTTGTATTGCTTCAGGAATGCGTCCGCTGGATCTATGAAGGATCGGACGTGTGCCCGCTCGAGATGCGTGTACCAATTTGAAGCTTCCCCGGTTAAACTATCTTGGAAGAAGTGAATCGAGAGCTTATCATCTTGGACATATGATGCCATCTTCCTTACATACATGGTCAAATGGTTTTTGGGACAAGTGGTTGCCCGATATTTGTCAAAATCGGGCACCTTATATTTCGGCGGAATTACAACATTTGGCACCAAACAAAGCTCCGAGGCATCCTGAAGACCATAACTATTTACCCCTTCAATGGCCCGTAATCTTTCCTCTAGAACTTCCAACTTTTCTTTAGATCGGGAACTCCCTCTTGACTGATTCACCGGAGTTTCAACGTACATATTCTGGGGGAAATAGTATGGCGTGTAGGGGGATCCAAAATTTTGCATCGTTTGAGCCCCATGGGGTCCATAATGCAGGGTGTATTGCGGGGGTTTTGGATTAGCAGATGGTGTCACTGTCGGGGTGTTACCATCTGTAGGATCGACAGTTTGTGTTTATGGCATTTCGACAGCATTGGTGGGGGTTTGTGTCTGGGTGGTATGTTCGGGGTTTTGAATGCCATCATGTGGGGCAGGGGTCGTTGGTGGCACAAATCCATGAGGTAAATCGTATGGGGGATTGTTCGGGTCAAATGAAAGATGAGCTTGGTTGCTTGGGTAAACAGCGAGTAGCATCATGGCCCCGGGTTGATTGAAGCCTTGAATAGGAAATTGAGTAAAACCAGGCGGGATAGGAGGTATGGCTGGATGTCCTTCGTTTGAGGCTGGAGGGTTCTCCTCCGTGTTCTTTTCGTTTTGTATTGCTTGTAGGATCTCCATCATCTTAGTCATCTGATCCTTGATTTGACTGACTTCATCCCTGATCTCTTGGACTTCTTCTAGTTCATCGGCCATGGCTCTTGTCTGGGATCGAGTGTGATAAGGGTGTCTTGGAGCAATTGTTCGGTGATCGAACTGAAAAATCATGGAGATTTAAGTGAAAAAAAAAGTAATTAACGTAAAGGAAGAGAAGTGATCCTGAAATATTATTGCGAAGGGAGACCGTTTCCACATAGCAAGACATTTCCTCCCCAATGCAAGAAAGCTACCAGACTTAAAGAGTTTTCCTTTATATTAGGAGTTCAACGGGCCCCACATATCATTATAATTTTAAAATTGAAAAGAATAGTGTAGTTCAGGAGCATGTACAATAGAGTTAGATTTTAAATGAATAGAATAGTAGACCTTGGCAATAATAAATGAAAAAAATTACGAGCACTAATCTTGGGCTTTGGCAAATAGAAGATAGGGTCCACGCATGAATTTAAATTGAAAAAAAAAGGGCAAGACCTCATTTTGCTTTGTAGCAGACGGCGGACAATAAGAAGTCATAGAGTGCCCAACAACTTCTGCAAGTAGAAAAATATAAGAGAGCAACACCAGGAAGGATTTTATTAACTACTTGAAGGGAATTGATTAAGGGGTCTGTTCTGTATCATTTGGAGTAATTTTGAAAATCTTCAAGAGGTGAGTAAAAATATTTTTTTCTTACCCTTTCATGGTACAATTAATTTGGGATTTATTACTACTTTTAGTCTCATGATGAAAAATTAGGATTTTTGGATTCTTAATTTGGGACTCTTAAAATATTTTGATGTTGTTTGAGGTATTGACCTAATAAGTATATTTCCATGGATTTAATAAAGAATTAATGTTATATTTGTTTTGTCCTAATGTGTTACATCTCTTGTTTTTAATTTTTAATGGCAAAACAAATTTCAAAGTCAAACTCATTGAGTTGTACAATATTTTCCGATTTCCTTGTTAGCATGAAGTTTATATCTCATTGATCAAGAAATATGTTTGATTATATATGAGTTGTGGTTGTTTGGCATGTTAGCCGGTGTTATAGTGTTGACTTGGCATGACATGATATTATTGTTGTTGACTTATAGAGTTTGAAAACCTTGATCGTCATCTGAGATGACATATTGTATTATGCACGAGTTAGTCATCACTTTCCGGGAAGGGATGACGGTATACATTCTATTATGGGAATAGGATGAGAGATATCACCATCTGGGATGGGATGTCAGATTATTGAAAATATCCACATCTGGGATGAGATATGAGATACCTCCATCCGGGATGGGGAAGGTAGTGGGACACCATTGCATGGATATGAGCTCATACACCTTAGTGAATCTGGGATTCACACCGATTCTGGGAACCAAATAGTCAAGTCAAGTGATTTTTTGGGAATCACCGAGTCATGTTCATGGAGTTGTATTGCATAGAGTTTGCATGGTGAATGTGATTAAATGTAATGAGATGTGACCGTGGTTGGTTTTATGAGCTTGTGGCTTAAATGTTTGACATTGATTAATTTATACGTTATTATTTTGGAGATTTATTATATTTTTTATTTTGAAAATTAGCGGGTACCATGGATGTTTTTCCGGTTACCGCGTCGGCTGAGAACAATACTATTTGTGAACCCTTTTATTAAATGATTTTTATTCACTGGGATTATATCTCATTAAAAGTGTTGTTTTCAGAGCACGAGAACGACGTCACAGAGACTGAAAGACTTAATGAATTTTTATTATTTATTATCTAGCTTGGTTAGTACTTTTTGAAATAAAGAGCCGTTTGTGGCTAGACACGTTTATTTTATTTATTTTTAACATTGGGTTAATTTTAGTAGACGTCCGGGTTTTGAGGCAATTCGTTTTTATTTATGTAAGGATTTATTATCATTATTTTATCTTAATAATTATTGAGGTATTTTCAGAATATTATATTTATGAAAAATTTTATTTAGCCTTTTTTTGTGATTCTATTTTGGGTTACTATTGTAACGAAGGGCATTACATTTATGGTATCAGAGCAGTTCGATTCTAAATCGGTCTGTGGTAGTGGGGCTTTTTTTTTAAAACAAAACTTGGGCGCATAGGATGCTTGTTAGAGTTATAGATACTGCATGCTATTCTTTGGATATTGGACCTGATCAACCCAGTATTTCATTGGTAGTGAGCAGATTTATTACGACTAATAGGCGAGGGATGAATGTTGCACTTGCAGCAGCTTTGGATTTTATGGCCAAAGCTATGCAAGGGCAGACGGAGACTCTTCATGAACTAAACTAGAATGGAGGTCAATCACTAATGGAGTGGTGGGAACCTAGGACCCTTAGCACATGGGGCTTTTTGAATTCAAGAAGAACAATCCGCAATCTTTCCGAGGCAGCTTGGATCCGAAGGAGACTGAATTTCTTCTACTTGTGTAGGAGAAAATTACTATATTGTTTGATTTATGAGCAACACATTCTTTGATATATCCTTTATGTTTGAAATTTGGAGTTACCTATCTTTCGTTTGTCCTTGATTCATGTGTTTCTACTTCTATGGAGGATAATCTTATTATTTCAGTGTTTGTTTAAATTGTTTTCTTGTACATCGAGACATACCTTATGTCATCGATCTTTTATCTATGTCTAGATTGCATGTTATACTTGGTATTGACTTATTGTCATCTAGACTCATTGTCATAAAGTACTATGATAAAACTATCCTTATCTCTTCACATCCAAGGTCTTTTGATCTTCGGTGTTGACCCATATTTTATTTGTTGTTTCTTGTGATAAGTGCTTGGTTTAGAGAGCTAAATGATACATACTCTCATTCATTGCTACTACAGAGGCAGACAATGATGTAGCAACTATATCTGTGGCGCGCAAGTTTCAAATAGGGAGTTGAGTTTATCATAGATCTAGTGTCAGAGAGTAGTGGACCAATATCTATAGCGCCTTACAGGATGATACCTTTAAAGTTGGGTGAGTTTAAGAAACGGTTTGACGAGTTTTCTAAGATTGGTGGATTACTATAAAAAGTTCATAGGACAGTTATATAGACTAGCCTTACCCCTTACCAAGTTAGTTAGGAAAGAGAAACCTTTTGAGTGAGATAAGGAGTGTGAAGAGAATTTCTGGGGACTTAAGAAAAGATTGACGTCAACACCTGTCCTGACCATTGAAAATATGTGTTACCATAATTATCAATGATGAATAATTAATTTAAATTATTTTGCATGATTGAAAATGGAATTATGGCTTGACCAACTAATTATTGATGAGAGTGAAAATGGATATCATGATGAATTACTGCATGAATGTATGAGTTCTTAGCTTGGTGATTTGTTTATTTGATCCTTCCATGTGTGGTAACCTATTTCAAATATATATATATATATATATATATATATATATATATATATATATATAATTAATTAATTACCTTGTTATTCTCTAAAGATAGTTGAAGAGAAATATATTACAGTTATGCCCCTTGAAATATTAACAAACTCCTTTTTCTGACTTAATAAAATTGTCATTGATATGATATGATGAGATGTTAACGTTTGACATATGAATGTTGTTTTGCTGCATTTCTGTTACTATTTTGAAAATGTAATGCTAAAAAAAAGACAATATAATGAATGACAAGAACTTATTTTGCAACTTGTTGTGTCATAGTATATCAATGTCATCTTCTCTTAATTTATTATCTAGATATTGTTTTGAACATTAAGCAGGTTGTTTTGTGACTTTATGTATGATGTTCTAATTTAAAAGTGATTGATTTAAGAATAATTATTGTAGTTATTCTAGAGTTACCTTTGGGATTAAATATTGATATTTATTTTGTGAAAGACTAGAAACACCATTATTCCTTTGACCCTAAATCATTTATATTATGCATGAAACTCTTAATAGACTTAGTACTTGGTGTGTTGTTTGGAAAAATTATGTTAAAATAGAGAAATTATTATGAAATGTATCTTTATTTCCAATAATAACAATAAAAAAATATGCCTAAAAAAGAGGAAATATATATGTATAAGAATTAAAAAATAAGTAACATGTGAATTCATTATTTGTTTCCAATAGTACATAGTATAGATGACCAAGATGTATCAAGATTTAAAGATGTATCGGTGGACAGGAATTAAAATGAATGTTGTATTAAATAAATTGTATATTTATGTTCAAAATTTATTATTATGTTATAATTTTGTTACATAATTTTTTTAGAGAATTACTTTTCTTGAAATTTCAGATTGCTTTTCAAGTGACCAAACATTAATCGTGATTAATATGCCCATTGGAATTGTTTGCCATATAGGTTAATGACATGTCTAATCTTAAAAAACTTATATTTCTTATCAAAAAAAAAAATCTTATTTGTATGAGCTTACTCAAAGATCAAGATGAAACAGATTTCTTAGTACTACTATGGTGTTTATTCATGGAGTTTTTCTTTTTGTTACAGTTGTTTTTGCACAATACCTCCACATTTTAATTGCAAATTTACTAAATCTTATTCTTGATTTTGTTACCACATTTCTTTAAATGAGATAATCTTGTCAACAGAAAGTGAACTATTTCCTTTTCCTATGAAATTATCATATTGGGCTAGATAAGACTTAGTATGTGGGATGGATGTCGCTCTTGCGTCTTCTTTCCTTTAAATTTATTTATTTATTTATAAAACTCATCTGTTCTGTAAATGATATAAGAGATTTAGTGTAGAGTCTACAAGAGAATATTAGATATTCGTATAGATGGTATAACTTTACTTCAATTTCTTTTGTGAATCGTTGTTATAAATCAATTATTTTGAGAATGCTTATAATGATGAAATGCAAGTGAAGCTATTATAATTTTAGGAGGATGGATAGAAAGAAATGCTTAAGTGCAATATTATATTATGTAAATGTTATTTTTGACTTCATTTTGAATATATTTTTATAGTTAAGGTGTCATGAATTGTACACTTATTATGTGGTGAAACAGTTAATAACTATATATATTAATGATATGATTAGGAAATATAGTTCCCTTTATGTCAGTGCAAAGTAGGTGAGAAGATCTTGTTAGGACCAGATTTAATCCAATGAACTACAATTAGGATTCATATAATTAAGGGAAAGATGTGCACTGTGAAAAGTAGGTAAAAAGTGTTATACCGACTAGAAAAGAAACCTTTTAGAATTTTAGGAAGATGAACATGTATTCTTGAGAGTCGCCCCTAAAACTGGGTTTTGGAGGTCAATGAAATTTAAAAAGCTAAACCCTCGTTCCATGGGTCCCTTTCAAATCCTAAAGAGAGTCGGGCATGTTGCTTACTAATCGGAACTTCCACCATAGTTGTCAAATCTCCATGATGTCTTCCATGTTTCTCAACTCCAGAAGTATGTACCAGATGTTTCGCAAATGATAGCTTGAGTCAGTACAATTGAGGGGTAATTTGATCTTTAAGTCCAGGCCTATTCAGATCATTGACAAAAGCACCAAGACTCTAAGGAACAAGACGATCCCATTGGTGAAAGTGATTTGGGAAGGGTCGACTCCAAAGGAAGCTACTTGGGAACTTGAGGAAGATGTTAGACAATATTATCCAGATCTTTTCAACACAAGTACATAACTTAGTGTTGCGTTTCATTTAATCTCATGTTGATTGGGTAGAATATGAGAATTTTGAGGACGAAATTTCTGAAGGAGGGAAGAGATGTAACATCCTAAAATTTAAATATGGATAAATATATATAAAATAAATATTCTAAGTTATTAAAAAAATTAATGTAGATTAATTTTAAAAAAAATGGAACAGATGAGAATTTGAAGAATACAACACGTTGAGGAGCTTGACCCGTTCAATTTCAATATTGGCATTGGTCAAATAGTCCCAGTGCAAGAAAGCTACCAGACTTAAAGATTTTTCCTTTATATTAGGAGTTCAACGGGCCCCACATATCATTATAATTTGAAAATTGAAAAGAATAGTGTAGTTCAGGAGCATGTACAAAAATAGAGTTAGATTTTAAATGAATAGAATAATAGACCTTGGCAACAATAAATGAAAAAAATTGCGTGCACTAATCTTGGGCTTTGGCAAATAGAAGATAGGGTCCACGCATGAATTTAAATTGAAAAAAAAGGGCGAGACCTCATTTTGCTTTGTAGCAGACGGCGGACAGTAAGAAGTCATAGAGTGTCGCACAACTTCTGCAAGTAGAAAAATATAAGAGAGCAGCACCGGGAAGGATTTTCTTAACTACTTGAAGGGAATTGATTAAGGGGTCTGTTCTGTATCATTTGGAGTAATTTTGAAAATCTTCAAGAGGTGAGTAAAAATATTTTTTCTTACCCTTTCATGGTACAGTTAATTTGGGATTTAGTACTTCTTTTAGTCTGTCATGAAAAATTAGGATTTTTGGATTCTTAATTTGGGACTCTTAAAATATTTTGATGTTGTTTGAAGAATTGACCTAATAAGTATATTTCCTTGGATTTAATAAAGAATTAGTGTTATATTTGTTTTGTCCTAATGTGTTACATCTCTTGTTTTTAATTGTTAATGGCAAAACAAATTTCAAAGCCAATCTCATTGAGTTGTACAGTATGTTCCAATTTCCTTCTTAGCATGAAGTTTATATCTCATTGATCAAGAAATATGTTTGATTATATATGAGTTGTGGTTGTTTGGCATGTTAGCCGGTGTTATAGTGTTGACTTGGCATGACATGATATTATTGTTGTTGACTCATAGAGATTGAAAACCTTGCTCGTCATCTGGGATGACATATTGTATTATGCATGAGTTAGTCATCACCTTCCGGGAAGGGATGACGGGATACATTCTATTCTGGGAATAGGATGAGAGATATCACCATCTGGGATGGGATGTCAGATTATTGAAAATATCCACATCTGGGATGAGATATGAGATACCTCCATCCGGGATGAGGAAGGCAGTGGGACACCATTGCATGGATATGAGCTCATAGACCTTAGTGAATCTGGGATTCACACCGGTTCTGGGAACCAAAGAGTCAAGTCAAGTGATTCTGGGAATCACCGAGTCATGTTCATGGAGTTGTATTTCATAGATTTTGCATGGTGAATGTGATTAAATGTAATGAGATGTGACCGTGGTTGGTTTTATGAGCTTGTGGCTTAAATGTTTGACATTGATTAATTTATATGTTATTATTTTGGAGATTTGTTATATTTTTTATTTTGAAAATTAGCGGGTACCATGGATGTTTTTCCGGTTACCGCGTCGGCTGAGAACAACACTATTTGTGAACACTTTTATTAAATGATTTTTATTCACTAGGATTATATCTCATTAAAAGTGTTGTTTTCAGATCACGAGAACGACGTCACAGAGACTTGAAGACTTAATGAATTTTTATTATTTATTATCTAGCTTGGTTAGTACTTTTTGAAATAAAGAGCCGTTTGTGGCTAGACACGTTTATTTTATTTATTTTTAACATTGGGTTAATTTTAGTAGACGCCCGGGTTTGGAGGCAATTCGTTTTTATTTATGTAATGATTTATTGTCATTATTTTACCTTAATAATTATTGAGGTATTTTCAAAATATTATATTTATGAAAAAATTTATTTAGCCATTTTTTTTGTGAATCTATTTTGGGTTACTATTGTAACGAAGGGCGTTACACCCCTTAGGTCGTGTGTGGTTGATGACCAATCAATGGGAATATGTGTTCCTCAATGAACTGCACCGTTCACTAGCAATGTGATCAATTTGTGACATTTGTATTTCATAGACGAAACTATAGTTAAAGGAGAATTCACCCATGGACATAATCAAAACATCTTTCATTTCATCAAAAGGAGAAGTACAATGCCTTATAAAATAGAAACGATTACATCAAAAGTTTTGGGACATTCTTTTTGAATCCATTGGCAAGCCTTTTACAATATTTCATGAAGTTGACCACTTTCAGGGGTATTACAGACTCAACACTCAGGTAGATCTGAACTAATGCCTCTTCGAGGTGACTTTAAAACTGGGAAGCATGGAATCGCAAACTGCCTGACAAGTATTCATATATTCTCCTCCAAGCATCTCTATCAGCCTTCTAATTTTCTGCTACTAATTACCAATTTTTTTAACCATTCTTCCTGTTGTCGGACATCTTCTTCATATTGACTTTTCTCTCTCTCGAGCATCCGTACCCTTATCCAAAGTTGTGCTTCTTTTTCTTGCACCTTTGCTAGTGACTCGCGATATGTTGCAGCGACATTCCAACCTTCATCAGAATAATGCTCGGTGTGGGCCAGTGCCTGTTTCAAAGATCCCAACCTCTCTTCCAATATCTCAATGGTTTGAATATGCATCCTAACCTTCACCTCCGATTCTTCTCTTTCTTTAAGAACTCTTGCTAGTACTTGTCCTTGATCTTCTATTTTTGCTCGTAGTTCGCGACTTCTGGCCCCTTTATATTATCTTTCCTTGCTTTCTTAGCTGAGCCTGCGGCTTCATACGCATCAACATATTCATCCTTCAAATGTTCTATTGTCATGCTTAACTTCTGGATCTTGTGGTGAAGGGTGACAATGATGATTTGATCCATTTGATTCTTATCTTCTAGTACCCCTATATGAGCCTTCAAAACTTCAATCTTTTCTAACATCTGTGCTTCGGTCGAATGATTTCCCTCCTTGTGTGGGACCATCTTTGGGATAACGTTGTCCCCTCTCCTTGCCTTCCTCCATGTGTTGTAGCCTTTAGTATGAGAGATGATTTGCTTTCCTAACTCCTGTGATCCAAATACACGAATATCACTCCAAGCCAGTCTGACTGCCACTGCTGTGTTCTTGACAACTTCACATTCTTGATATAAGAGAGAGATCCCACCTAAAACCTCTTCTGGCGGTTCATGTTGAATCCATTTTAATTGTGGTATCACAAGTGATGGAGAATATGACACACAACCCCTAGGCCCCATCAAAGGGACATTTGAGAAATTTCCACAACTGAAAATGATTGTATTTCCTCTATACCATGGACACATCCAATTAAAAGACTTTGAATCAATTTCATCGAACTCCTGTATCCATTTGTAAAGATTATTTGGCTTTATTTGCACATGGTGGAACCTCTTCAAGGGGTCATTTATCTCACCAATGCAATTGCGAGCATACATGTGGGTGACGATCCAAACATATATCAATTGCACACAGCATCTTAGTTTGCCTTATTGATTTTCGTGAACAACTTGCAGCGAGAGAAAGGTTTCTGCCAGAATTGCGGGAATAGGATTCGCATTATATTCTTCGACCTTGTAGAAGACATCCATGGCTGCATAATCTACCATGTCTGGTACAAAGGAGAAAAGCACCAAACCGTAGATGGTTAAAGCTAACACACGCTTGAATATAAGCCAGTTCTGTTGTTGGGCCAATCCTCGGAGGTGAACTTCAAGGAACCTCCGCTTCAAACCTCTAACAGTTCCCTTTTCCATTTTGTCTGATGGCTTCAATTGCACTCCTAACAGTTTTGCCACCTTCCCATCACTAACATGTTGGCCATAGTAGAGATAGACACGCAGCTCCTTTGGAAGAGGTATCCTTAACATGTAAGCATATTCTTCTATAGTTGGTGTCGTGTCCAAATTCGGCAAATCAAAGCACCTCAGATTTGGGTTCCGATATAGGGCCAATGCGCTCAAACCCCAGCATCTACATGGATGTGCAATAAGTCCAAGATTCTCCCGTACTTACTTACAAACTCTGAGCATACTTCTTTCGGCATTAACTGACTGATTTCTATCGAAGTTTTCACATCATTGATCTTCACATCAATTTTAATGTTCCTTCTTGAGTTGACTGCATTGCTAGAGTGAGACACTTCCATTTCTTGCTATGTGGATGGCAATGGCCCTTCCTTAACAAAATCAATCTGAAAGAAAAAAAAAGATAAATATATGGCAAAGAAAGGGTCCTTGTAGGGTTGTGAACCCAAAGGCTATGGGGAGTTTAAAACATTGCCCATTTTGTGGATCATTTGGGCCCGAAGCGACATGGATTCGCTACCACCCTCGTTGTTAATAAATAAATAAAAGAGATTAAAGAAAAGAGAGAAGTTGCAGGCCTCCAGTTGTCTTAAGAGGTAAGACTTATAAAGGTACCTATAGAGGTAACTTCTAGATTGGCTGGCCACTATGACAATCTATAAGTGTAGATTTTAGGGTGGGTCTAGACTTCTAAAGGTCATGGTCCCCATATTGCCCCTGCCCCTAAAGACAAGGTCCTAGTCCATGATCCTAGCCACAAGTAGGGATAAAGCCTTCAGGATAGCTAGTCCATGAAGCTAGTAACAATCTGAGTGGTGAATCAACAAATATCAGGGTGGCACTAGGCCATCAATGACAATGTTGAGGCACCGCCTAATCCTTAAGCTTCCACAAGCTCGGGTATAGAGCTAAAAGTGTGTGAAAAAAGTGTAAGTGATATGTGTTGGAGGTATACAAACCTTTACAAGAACCTACTAAAACAACACTACCCGAACCTGCAAAAAGAACAAACAGCCAATAGTTTTCTATCCCAGGGTTGCCAAAATATATACAAAGGGATATAAAGTCATATTTAAACAAACAGAATAAAAAAAGGGTAAGTCAAATAAATAAAATTTATTAAAAAGCACAACTAACTATGATGGGCCTGACTCTCTGAGAATCTCCAGTGGAGTCACCAGCTGTCGCGACCGTCCCGTTTGGGAGCCGCGAAAAGAAGGTAAAAACAGAGGAGTCACCACCAATGTTTATTTTGGGAAAAACATTGGAAAAAACCAATTACTTTAAGGAAACTTGGTCTTAAAAAAGAAAGAGATTTGAGTTCGGGAGTCGGTTACGAATAGGGAAGGTGTTAACACCCTACATCGCCCGTTAAAAAAAGGGTACCTCGAGTTAATTGTGCAAATTTTTAAATATTTTTTTAAATATTTATTTTACCCCAAAAATTATTTACAAGAAAACATTATTTTTATTTTTGATATTTTATTTTTTATGATTTTGCACTTAAAATTAAAATTTCGTATTTAAATTATTATTGTTATTATTAAAACTTAATTGAGGTTGAACATGACACACAAATCCACAGAACAACCTCAAATCTAAGGGATTGAACATGGCACTCAAGTCCATAGGACATCCTTAAAATAGTATTGATTTAATTAATTATTTAGAAGAAAAAATACAACAAAGGAATTTGAAGAAAAAAAAAGGAATGTTATTTCATGATTTTATATATATCTTATTTAGGCTACTTATTGATTAGATGTAGGAAAAAAACTTAAGCAAGGTTGAACATGGCACATAAGTCCATAGAGCAACTTTGATTATAAAGGACTGAACATGACACCGAGTCCATAGGACATCCCTAAATAACGAAAATTCAATTGTTCTTTATTCTAAAGGATTTTTATTTTGGGAAACAAATCAATTGAAAAGAATTTAAATAGTCATCTTTTTTATTTTTGTGCAGTGAAGATTTTATTTTATTTTTAACATGAGGAAGCTTTGGATGGTGATTAAATAAGCATGAATGCTGATGAGTGTGATTTCATCTCTTATTTCATGTACATTTTGCATGTATTTTCATATAGTGTAGGCATATTTAATTTGATTTTTTAGATATTTTTACCTTGGAACGGGTGAGGCGGTTTCGTGGTGTTGTTTTGCAGGAATTTAGGGTAAAATGCTCAAGATTGACCATGATGGAGCTCGGATGAAGATAAAGCTTGAAAAGTGAAGAAAATGTACCAAACATAGCCCATCACGGTCATGATCGAGCAGAGCTAAAAAGGAAGAAAGCCTAAAGTCAGAATTGGTCACGGCCGTGACCTGTCAGCTGTACCAGACCCTCAAAAGTCAGAACTGGTCACGGCCTAGCCGTGATGCCCATCACGGCCTGGCCGTGATGTCCATCACGACCGTGACCTGCTAGTTGAACCAGACAGAACCGATCACGGCCTAGCCGTGATGAGTGTCACGACCGTGACAGATCAAAATTTGAAGGCGAGCCCAAGGCAGAACACGTCACGGCCGTGACGCGCGCCTAATTTATAAATAGGCATTTGGGCTGAACAGAAAGAGGATCCTGAACCCTAAAACATATTCTCTGGACCAAAGGCTGCTGTGGAGACTTTCCATGGAGTTCTTTCCTTCCTTTATTCCTATTTCTTTTCTTTTGGTTTTCTCTATGATTATGTGTATCTAAAACCCCTTCTTGTTGGGGGTTAGATGAAGGATTTTCTGAACTTGGTTGTCTCATGATTTGGTTGTAATACAAATTCATATATCTTTATGAGTATTTGATTTCATGCTTAATGCTTTTCTTGGCTTGATCACCCTTGGAATGATTTGTTGCTTTGATAGACAATTGAAAAATTGATGTTAAGGCATGCTCATGAATCAAATGCCAAGTAGTTCATGAATCTAGACATAGGTCTTGGGGTGCTTGCAATCTTATAAGTCTTGGCTCTTTATGCAAAATCTCAGGTTAATCCACCTAAGACATTAGGGTTTAATTTGGGGTTTTAGGCTCATTCCACCTAAGACATTAGGGTTTGAGTATTTCAGAAGATTTGATTGTCATAAATGAATTAGGAATTGTGTTATTAACCATTTCATTGCAATCAAGGGAGGATTAGCGTAGTCTAACCCTGACAATTTTCATCCATTTGTTAACCTCATCTCTTTTGCTTGTTAAGTGTTTGCAAAAATTCCTAAAAGACTAAAAAACATTTTATTCTTGTTTGTTTTGTTACATGTTAGAACTCCCTTCCATCCAAACGATCGCCTAGATAGTAGTCCGATTTACGAAGTGGTACTTGTTCACGATCCCTGAGAACGATATCCGGTCTCGCTACCGTATTACTTGTACGACTAGGTATACTTTCCTAGAAAAGCCGTAACAAGTTTTTGGCGTCGTTGCCGGGGATCGGTGTGCCAATATCACGAGTACCAAAGGGGACTCAAAATTTAGGCATTTTTTTTCTTTGCTGTCCTACTGCTGCTGTTTTTTTTTCATTGTAACTGCATAATTGTCCACTTGAAGCTTGACTTGTACTTGCTATATTTGTTGTTGATCTGCTCTGTTTGTTCCTTGTATGTGAGGTACAATTGACCCAGGTGAACTTCAATTCAACCCTGAAATCGAGAGGCTTTGTAGAAAGAATAGAAATGAAGCCAAAGCAAGAGATAATAGAGGAGGAGCATCTTCTGGAGTACAAGAACCACAAGTTGAGTTACCAAGTGTGCAAGTATCGCAAGTTGAAGCATCAATTATCACCATGACTGACAACAATGAACAAAGGAGGACAATGGGGGACTATACTTCCCCTAAAGTCGATAAATGTGGAACTCCAATTGTTAGACCTGCAGTGGCTTGTAACAACTTTGAGATCAATGCATCACTTCTCAATCTTGTGCAGCAAAATCAATTTGGAGGTTTAGAGAGTGAAGACCCCCATTCTCACATTGGCACATTTATTGAGATGTGTGATACTATCAAGCTGAATGGAGCTTCCGATGAGTCTATTCGTTTAAGGCTTTTCCCTTTCTCCTTGAGGGATAGGGCTAAGTCATGGCTTCAATCCCATCCTCATGGGAGCATTATCACTTGGAATGATTTGGTGAGCAAGTTCTTATCTCGTTTCTTCCCTCCATCAAGAATGATCAAGTTGAGATCGGAGATCAATGCCTTTGCACAGAAGGATGGTGAATCAATTTAGGAAGCATGTGAGAGGTTCAAATCTTTGCTTACCGCTTGTCCAAATCATGAGTTAGAAACATGGCAACAAGTTGCAACCTTTGTCAATGGTCTCAACATAAATTCTCGAAGTATGATTGAAGCGGCTGCAGGTGGAACATTGAGTCAAAAGACACCCGATGAAGCAAAGGCCTTAATTGAAACTATGGCTAATAATGATTATCAAATGCCTAGTTCTCGATCATTGGTCAAGAGAGGTGTTTTGGAGCTTGATGAAATTGGTGCTCTTAAGGCGCAAATGGCCATTCTTACCAAGCAATTGGGGTCCGTTCAACTACAAAATTCTCAATTACAAGCGGTCCAAGTTCAAGCCGTCTCAGTGTGTGACTTCTGTGGAGGTAACCATGCCAACGGCAATTGTGAAATCAGTGTGGTTGGAGGTCCGGGGCAAGAAGAAGTGAACTACATGGGAAACCAAGGGCCTAAGCATAATCCTTTCTCTAACACCTACAATCCGGGGTGGCGTAGCCATCCTAACTTTGGTTGGAGACAAGGGCAAGGCTCAAGTTCTCAAGCAAAGCCTCCTCAAGAGAATTCAAGCAATTTGGAGAATATTCTAGCCCAATTCATGCAAGAAACTCAAGCTAATATGAAGAATCAAGAAGCCTCCATCAAGAATCTAGAGCACCAAATAGGCCAATTGGCAAAGCAAATGACGGGGAGACCACAAGGACAATTGCCGGGAGATACCGAGAAGAATCCAAGGGAGGATTGCAAGGCAATCACTACAAGAAATGGGAAGGTGGTAGTCCCACAAGAAAAAAATGAAGAGAGAAGAAAAGAGAATTGATGAGGGAGTTGATGAGGCGATCATTAAAGATGCAACCAATGAAGAACGAGAGACACCCCAAGCCACTACCTCTAGTCCTATTGTTGTTGAAGTTGAAAAACCAGAGAGAGAAAAATTGGTGGATGAAGAGTTTGCAAGAAAGAAGACTAAAAGGCAAATTCTTGAAGAAGTTGACAATCCTAAGGAGTTGCCACCGTATTTCAAGATACCCTATCCTCAAAGGTTGAAGAAGGAGGTAAAGGATCAGCAATTCTCTAAGTTCTTGGATGTGTTCAAAAAGTTGCAAATTAACATCCCTTTTGCCGAAGCCCTTCAACAAATGCCTTCCTATGCCAAATTCATGAAGGAGATTCTTTCTAACAAGAGGAAGTGGAAGGAGGAGACGGTCATGCTCACGGAAGAATGTAGTGCCATACTCCAAAGGAAGTTACCGGTGAAGATGAAGGATCCGGGTAGCTTTACTATTCCATGTACTATTGGTAATTTGAACATTGGAAGAGCCTTGTGTGATCTTGGTGCAAGTATCAATCTCATGCCTCTCTCCATATTCAAGAAGTTGGGAATTGGTGAAGTCAAGCCAACCGGGATTTCTCTCCAATTGGCGGATTGCTCCATTACGTATCCTTATGGTGTAGTGGAGGATTTATTGGTAAAGGTAGACAAGTTCATCTTTCCGGTAGACTTTGTGGTGTTGGATATTGCGGAAGATAGTGAGACTCCATTGATTCTCGGAAGGCCATTCCTAGCCACGGGTAAGGCTTTGATCGATGTAAATCAAGGGAAGTTGGTGCTTAGAGTCCAAGATGAAAAAGTTACCTTCAATGTTTTTGAAGCAATGGGACATCCAAGTGACAAAGATACATGTATGAGTGTGGACCTTGTTGAATCATTGACTGACAAGAGTGTGCAACAAACTTTTGAAGATTCATTGGAAGCGGCTCTTATGGTTGAGAATATAGAAGAAGAGATATGTGAGGAAGAAGTTGAGGTCATGGTTAAATCCCTTGAGGCCTGTCTAGTTTTGAATAATGATGAAGACAAAGTTGTGGAGGATGTGCGGATTGAAGACAAGGGTGAGACACCTAAGCTAGAGTTGAAGGAATTTCTGTCCCATCTCCGATATGCTTTCCTTGGAGTGAATTCTTCATTCCCGGTGATCATTAGTAGCGGACTGAATTCCTTAGAGGAAGAGAAGCTGTTGAGAGTGCTTAGAGAGCACAAATCCGCAATTGGGTGGTCTATGTCCGACTTGAAGTAGATAAATCCCTCATTTTTTATGCACAAAATCCTTTTGGAGGAAAACTTCAAGCCGGTCAAACAACCCCAAAGAAGACTTAACCCAAACATGAAAGAAGTTGTAAGGAAGGAGCTTGTGAAGCTTTTGGATGCGGGTATAATCTATCCAATCTCTGATAGTCCATGGGTGTGTCCAGTCCAAGTTGTTCCTAAGAAAGGGGGGATGACGGTTGTTGCAAATGATAAAAATGAACTCATTCCCTCTAGGACCACTTCCGGATGGAGGGTGTGTATTGATTATAGAAGATTGAATGGGGCTACAAGAAAAGACCATTTTCCCTTGCCTTTCATTGATCAAATGTTAGAAATATTGGATGTCCATGCATTCTATTACTTGCTTGATGGATACTCAGGGTATAACCAAATCGTGGTTGACCCAAAGGACCAAGAGAAGACTACTTTCACTTGTCCCTATGGCATCTATTCATATCGGAGGATGCCATTCGGGTTGTGTAATGCACCCGCCACTTTTCAATGGTGCATGCTTTCCATATTTTCTGATATGACTGAAAAATTCATTGAGGTATTTATGGATGATTTTTCTGTATTTGGTAATTCTTTTGATGATTGTCTGAAAAATCTTACATGTGTTTTGAAAAGATGCCAAGAAACTAACCTTGTTTTAAATTGGGGAAAATGTCATTTCATGGTTAGGGAAGGTATAGTTCTTGGTCATAATATTTCATCATGGGGGATAGAAGTCGATAAGGCAAAAATTGAAGTAATCGAAAAACTTCCTCCTCCCATGAATGTGAAAGGTGTTAGAAGCTTCTTAGGGCATGCAGGTTTCTATAGGAGATTTATAAAATACTTTTCAAAGATTGTGAAACCCTTGTGCAAATTTTTGGTAGTTGATACTCCTTTTGTTTTTTATGATGATTGCATGCATGTTTTCCAACTTTTAAAGGAAAAACTCACCACCGCACCGGTCTTTGCACCTCCATATTGGAGTTTGCCATTTGAGTTAATGTGTGATGCAAGCGACTATGCGGTGGGAGCCATTTTGGGTCAACGAAAAAATAAAGTGTTGCATGTTATTTACTATGCTAGTCGTGTGTTGAATGGTGCTCAATTGAACTATACCACGACTGAAAAAGAATTGCTTGCTGTGGTGTTTGCATTTAATAAGTTTAGATTTTACTTGATTGGCTCTAAAACCATTGTGTACACTGACTATTCTGCTTTGAAGTATCTCATGACTAAACAAGATGCCAAACCAAGGCTCATTAGGTGGGTACTATTGCTCCAAGAATTTAATTTAGATATAAAGGACAAGAAAGAAGTGGAGAATGTGGTAGCCGACCATTTGTCTAGGCTTCCACAAGCAGATACTCAAGCAAGAGATGAGTTGCCAATTCAAGAAGAATTCTCGGATGAGAGGTTGTTTAGGATGCAAGTGGCACATTGGTTTGTGGACATTGCAAATTACAAGGCCGCCAACAAGATTCCGAAGGACTTCAATGCTCAACAAAGGAAGAAGCTCATCCATGATGCTAAATACTATGTGTGGGATGAACCTTACCTTTTCAAAAGAGGTTCGGACGGAATTCTTAGAAGATGTATTCCAGAAGAAGAGATTGATGGGGTGTTGACTCATTGTCACAACTCACCCTATGGAGGACACTTTGGTGGTGAGAGAACCGTCATGAAAATCTTGCAAAGTGGTTTGTTTTGGCTTACCATTTTTAAAGACTCTAGAGCTTGGGTAATGAAGTGTGACAAGTGTTAAAGAACCGGAAGTATATCCAAGAGAAATGAGATGCCTTTGAATGGTATTTTAGAGGTGGAGCTCTTTGATGTGTGGGGGATCGACTTCATGGGTCCTTTCCCATCATCCTACAACAACAAGTATATTCTGGTTGCGGTTGACTATGTGAGAAAATGGGTAGAAGCTGTCCCAACTATGAAAGATGATGCAAAAGCGGTGATTAATTTTGTGAGGAAGAACATCTTTACCCGATTTGGAACCCCTAGAGCCATTATTAGCGATGGGGGTACTCATTTTTGCAACAAAGAGTTCAATGCGGTGATTGCCAAGTTTGGGGTCAATCATAAAGTTGCCACACCATACCACCCGCAAACCAGTGGGCAAGTAGAGTTGTCTAATCAGGAATTAAAGAGGATCTTGGAGAAAACAGTGAAAAATGCTAGAAAAGATTGGGCAAAGAAGCTGGATGATGCACTATGGGCCTATCGGACTGCATATAAAACACCTATTGGTATGTCACCCTACCAATTAGTGTTTGGAAAATCATGCCACCTTCTGGTAGAGCTCCAACATCGTACTTTTTGGGCAGTGAAGGCCCTGAAATTTGATACGAAGCTGGCTATGGACAAGAGACTGTTGCAATTGAATGAGTTGGATGAATTCCGACTCTTGGCATATGAGAGTGCAAGAATCTATAAGGAAAGAACAAAGTTTTGGCATGATAAGTACATTCTTCCCAAGCAATTTGAAGAAGGCCAATCAGTTTTGCTCTTTAACTCACGTCTCAAGCTATTTCCGAGCAAGTTGAGATCAAGGTGGTCGGGTCCATTCCACGTCAAGTCAGTTTCCCCATTTGGTGCAGTTGAGTTGGAAGATCCATCGTCCGGAGAAACTTTCACTGTTAACGGGCAAAGGCTCAAGCACTACTTTGGAGGAGACTTTGATCGTCAAACAGTCTCCATCCCTCTTAAAGCACCCTCTTAGAGATCACCGGCCCGTCAAGCTAGTGACGTTAAAGAAGCCCTTATTGGGAGGCAACCCAAGTTTCCTCTTCTTTTCCCTTTGTTTTTGATTTTAACTCTTGAATAATTTGAGAAGATCAAGAGGAAACAGATCACAAATTAATAAATTTGTTAAGTGTTTTCAGGCTAAGAAGGCAAAGGAGCAAAAAGGGCAAAGCCAGACAATCAGCAACCATCACGCCCAGGGCGTGACACTGGTCACGGCCGTGATGAGCTAAACATGAAAACCAGAAATGATCACGGCCCAGACGTGATACCCATCACGGGCGTGATGGGAAGGACATTGAAGACCAGGGAGCATCACGGCCTAGTCGTGATGGAGGTCACGGCCGTGACAGGCCAGCTCCTATGGACCAGAATTGATCACGGCCTGCCCGTGATGAGCATCACGGTCGTGACACATTTTTCATGCAATTCCTTTTGACTAGGCATGTGAGCCAGCACCCGCCACCGCCTTGGTAAGTCGTTCCATTTTTCTCCTCTCTCCGACTTAATTATTTACATTGGGGACAATGTAAGTTTTAAGCTTGGGGTAGGGTTACTTTTGCATATTTTTGAATTTTTGCATTTTTGCATGTTGCATTCATATAGGCATAGTTTTGCATGATCACATGATTCGATTACCCCCTTGCTTAGATTATGCATCCGATTGTGAGAACTTAGTGCCAAATAAATTGAGATAGTGAATTTTTTAACCCAATTTTTTTATTCTTGTGATTAGGCTACAAATAAAAATTCTTGAGATGATCTGTGATAGTTGATAATTAGCATGTGGTTCCGTAGATTTCTGTTTCTCACTGATTTTTGAACTACTAAAATGTGAGATTTTGAGCCAAAAAGGGGTACTCACTAAATATACCCCATTCTTTGTGACAGAGTGTTATTCCTCTTGGACTGTACTTCTCTAGAATTTGACTTGAAACCGTTTTGAAGCTTGAAAAAATTTTTGAAAACATTTTTGAAAATGATTGAGGCACTAGGTATTTTTCCGTCCTTCTGAGCATTGATTGACGAAATGCTACCCCTTAGTTACCCAATTTTGAGCCTGAAAGAATAAAATACTTTTCTTGGTACCTTGAATTACTTTTATGAATATGCTTGGTATGGCACCTTTTAAAGTATTACAAAAAGGGTAGAAAGGTAGTTGAAAAAGTATGGGATGAGAAAGTTAGAAAAATATTTCTCTTGAATAAAAAATCTCCTCTTCTTAAAAAAAATGGAGCAAAATAGTGAGAAGGGGATGACAAAAGGAAGTGAGAAATAAAATAAAAAGAAAGAAAGAAAGGTGGAAAAATGAAGCAAAACCCAAAAAAGGTATTTTAGAAGGTGTCATGCTATGCAATGCTTGATATTTTGTGTAGCCTTTTGAAATCTCCCTTTCTTGAATTCCCCACCTAACGATTAATCCCATGACCCCGTTACAACCAAGGCAAAATACCTCTTGATTGTTATATGTTTTCATTAATAAAGTAGAGATTTGGTTAATAGTCAAGCTTATGGTAGAATTCATTCCTTGAGGAAATTGAGCGAATTGTCTTATATCCTTAAACACTTGAGTGAGGTGAGAAAGAGCGCCCGAACCATTGAGAATATGAGTCTAGGAGACCTAAGCGTCTAATTGGAGTTGAAATTGATAGTCTCGTGCTGAATTAATTGAAAATTCCTGTTACTTGGATCAGTTTCTCGGGTTCTTGGTTCACTATCCCTGCTCTGATTTTATTCTTCTGGCCTTGGTGATTGCTTGAGGACAAGCAAAATCTTAAGCTTGGGGTGATTTGATGAGTGTGATTTCATCTCTTATTTCATGTACATTTTGCATGTATTTTCATGTAGTGTAGGCATATTTAATTTGATTTTTTATATAGTTTTTACCTTGGAACGGGTGAGGCGGTTTCGTGGTGTTGTTTTGCAGGAATTTAGGATAAAATGCTCAAGATTGACCATGATGGAGCTCGGATGAAGATAGAGCTTAAAAAGTGAAGAAAATGTACCAAACAGAGCCCATCACGGCCTAGACGTGATGACCATCACGGCCATGATCGAGCAGAGCTAAAAAGGAAGAAAGCCTAAAGTCAGAATTGGTCACGGCCGTGACCTGTCAGCTGTACCAGACCCTCAAAAGTCAAAACTGGTCACGGCCTAGCCGTGATACCCATCACGGTCGTGACCTGCTAGTTGAACCAGACAGAACCGATCACGGCCTAGCCGTGATGAGTGTCATGGCCGTGACAGATCAAAATTTGAAGGCGCGCCCAAGGCAGAACACGTCACGGCCGTGACGCGCGCCTAATTTATAAATAGGCATCTGGGCAGAACAGAAAGAGGATCCTGAACCCTAAAACATATTCTCTGGACCAAAGGCTGTTGTGGCTGCTGTGGAGACTTTCCATGGAGTTCTTTCCTTCCTTTATTCCTATTTCTTTTCTTTTGGTTTTCTCTATGATTATGTGTAGCTAAACCCCCTCCTTGTTGGGGTTAGATGAAGGCTTTTATGAACTTGGTTGTCTCATGATTTGGTTGTAATACAAATTCCTATATCTTTATGAGTATTTGATTCCATGCTTAATGCTTTTCTTGGCTTGATCACCCTTGGAATGATTTGTTGCTTTGATAGACAATTGAAAAATTGATGTTAAGGCATGCTCATGAATCAAATGCCAAGTAGTTCATGAATCTAGACATAGGTCTTGGGGTGCTTGCAATCTTATAAGTCTTGGCTCTTTATGCAAAATCTCAGGTTAATCCACCTAAGACATTAGGGTTTAATTTGGGGTTTTAGGCTCATTCCACCTAAGACAATATGGTTTGAGTATTTCAGAAGATTTGATTGTCATAAATGAATTAGGAATTGTGTTATTAACCATTTCATTGCAATCAAGGGAGGATTAGCGTAGTCTAACCCTGACAATTTTCATCCATTTGTTAACCTCATCTATTTTTCTTGTTAAGTGTTTGCAAAAATTCCTAAAACACTAAAAAAACATTTTATTCTTGTTTGTTTTGTTACATGTTAGAACTCCCTTCCATCCAAACGATCGCCTAGATAGTAGTCCGATTTCCGAAGTGGTACTTGTTCACGATCCTTGAGAACGATATCCGGTCTCGCTACCGTATTACTTGTACGACTAGGTATACTTGCCTAGAAAAGCCGTAACAAGTTTTTGACAATTAAATTGATTCAATATTAATGAGAGGTTCTTATATTGAAGGGAAAAAAAATTGTTTAAGGTCCTGCAAACTCACATGATTTTGCTATACCTATCAAAATTTTTATCAAACAGATTCAAAACATATATGTACCATGCTTAAGAAATGAAACGAAACAGACTTCTTATGATGGATCAAATCAACAAATATACGTAACTGATTCAAATTGATAGAGCAGTATCAAAATATAGAGAGAAAACAATCACCATAATTTATTCTCAGATTTCATTTGCTTTAATCCAAATATCAATATGGCAAATAAAAAAAGAAAAAATTTATCAACAGATCCAGTTATGAAATATACACAGGAAGTATTAGGTTCTAGCATATCATCCAACAACTAGAGTGGTATATAAAAAAAAACCTTGAAACATCATGCATGGATCCTATACATTAAAAACATAACAGCACTGAATGTAACAACAAAAGTGAGGAAGATGAAAAATAAGTGTACCAAAATGAAGCTTTCGTTTATAACTACGTAGAATAGGCCATAATCTCTTTTTGATTTTTCTTCTTCATTCCTGGGTTCTTTCTTTGTGTACAAGCAGAAGTTATTTTTTTTTTAACAAAGAAATAAAATACAACCAAATCCTTAAACTCCAGAAGCAAAGAGATGAGATAAGAAGCAGAGAAGATGGACTTTTTTTCTTCAACTTTCGGACCTCACCCCCCCCCCCGGTCCTTTTCTACACTTTATGCCTTGGTATTTATAGAAATGGAGGAGGAAGAACCACTTTCTTCTACCCAGAGGTCCGAAGATGGCTTGAGCTGCAGCGAGTTTGCGTGTAGAGGTGCTGGTTGTGCGAAAACAAGGCTTAGGCGGCATCTTTAACGTGCGTAGGAAGATGAAGGGCTATGATGTGATGAAAATCAGAGAGGGGTAGATTTCATGTGGGGTGCAATTTCCTGGTGGTTACAAGGAGGGGGCGGCAGCTTGCAGAGGAAATGAGAGGATCTGTTTCTTATCTGATGGGTAGGGGAAGGAGGTGCTAAGGATAAGTGAGGAAAGAAAATAAATATGGGTTGTGGGTCAAGAACCGGGTCAGGCGCGACCCGGTTTGGAGGTGTTGGTCTGGGTCTTTTTTTGTGAGTTAGGGGAGAGTTTTCTTCCTTCCTTTTTGTTCTGATAGGATTTGGGTCATTGGGATGGATCCCAATCTTCTTCTTTTTATTATTTTTTCTTTTCTGGTTTCTTCTCTTTTCTTCCTTTTTTCTTCCCTTCTATTTTTTCTTCATTTTTCCTGAAATACCAAAAAAGAAATAATAATAATAATAATAATAATAATAATAATAATAATAATAATATTGATAAAGTTAGAATAAAATAAAATAAGGATGGAAAAAATTAGGTGTTCACAATGGGAGAATTCAAATTCTTCATTGGACTTCAAGTTAAGCAATCAGTGGACAAGGTGTACATTCATCAAATAAAGTATACAAAGGAATTATTAAAGAAGTTTAAGATGGATGACTGCAAGCCGATGAATACCCCTATGTACCCTACATCCGTACTGAACAAAGATGATAAAGAGAAAAAGGTAGACCAAAAGGTATATAGAGGTATAATAGGATCTCTTTTATATCTTACCGCGTCTAGACATGATATTATGTTCAGTGTATGTTTGTGTGCTCGTTTTCAATCTGATCCTAGAGAATCTCACTTATCAGCAGTTAAGAGAATTTTTAGATATTTAAAAGGTACTACTAATCTGGATTTGTGTTTTAATAAAAATGAAGATTACAGATTAATTGGATTATGTGATGCTGACTATGCTGGAGATAGAATTGAAAGAAAAAGTACCAGTGGAGGATGTCACTTCATTGGAGCTAACCTTGTCTCATGGTCAAGCAAAAGACAAAGTACCATTGCTTTATGATGAGTGTGATTTCACCTCATATTTCCTTGACATTTTGCATGAATTTTCATATAGTTTAGGCGTATTTATTTGATTATTTGTTAGTTTTTACCTTGGAACGGGTAAGGTGGTTTTTGTGGTGCTTGTGTGAAGGAATTGAAGATTAAAACGCTCAGGATCACTTATATTGGAGCTTGCTTGAAGATGGGGCTTGAAAAGCAAGAAAATGAGACAAACAGAATTGATCGCGGCCTAGCCGTGATGGCCATCACGGCCATGATCGAGTGGAGCTGAAAAGAAAGAATGGAAAAGTCAGAGCTGGTCACGGCCAGGCCGTGATGTCCATCACGGCCGTGACATGTCAACTGAACCAGACCCTCACAAGCAGAACTGATCACGGCTAGGCCGTGATGGTGGTCACGGCCGTGACAGACCAACCAATGAAGTAACCTCCAAGACAGAATCTGTCACGACCTGTCCGTGATAGACATCACGGTCGTGACGCGCAATTTCTGGATCTTTAGAAATGGATTTGATCTGATTATTGTGTTTGCTTGGGATTCAAGTTACCCCACATTATAAATAGGCCTCTAGGGCTTGAAACTGGGTACTTTTGGACTGCTACCTATAGGCAAAATTAGGATTCTTCTTCTTCTTCTCAATCTCTTCTCTCCTCTAGGGTTTTCTTTTTATGCTATTGTTAATCAAGCTTGCTATGATCATGGCAGTGCTTGAGTGGTAGCCTTATTTCTAGGAATTGGTGATGTGCCCAAGATTTGTTTATGGTGATGAATTGACGTTTGATTTCTTGTTAATTTCAATTTTTGCTTTCTATTTGATTCATATTGTTTTGATTACTCGTAAATTCGGTGGCCACTTATTTGCTTGTCGTAGATACACTAAGGACGAACTTAGCGGTGAACTTAGGTATCGGATCTATAGGAATCAAACTTAGGACTTAAATCACAAGAGTTAGAAGCGGTCCTTCGAGGGTTCACGAATTGTCACAAAACTTAAAGGGTTCGATTTAAATTCAATTACTACGAGAGTAGGGGTTGATTTAATTGGGCACGGTTCTTGTAATCCGAGAGGGAGCATTAACTTATTTAGGATAAATTCGCCTTTAAAGCAAATTTTGGTAATTAACAAGGAAAGTAGTCAATTTAGTAACATAAACAGTTTTGTGGTAACACAATTCCTGGAGATCCCTTTTGAATTTGAAAAACCCCTATTTGAATCACTTTCCTATATTGTTTAATTGCAATTTTAAATTTGATTGTTACTTGATTCCGATTTCAAAAACCAAATCTTATTCCAGTTCAGTTAAATCAATTTAATAACTAATTGTTATTTAAGATCACAGTCTCTGTGGTTCGATCTCTTTTTATTACTTGACGACGAAGTCGTTCACTTGCGGATTCGATACCCATCACTTTATCAATTATTGAAGCTGAGTATATTTCAACTGCTAGTTGCTGCTCACAACTTCTTTCGATCAAACATCAATTGGAGGACTACAATGTGTTTATAAGCAGTATTCCACTTATGTGTGACAATACTGCTGCAAATAATTTATCTAAGAATTCAATACTGCATTCTAGAGCTAAGCATATAGATATTAAATATCATTTCATTAGGGATTATGTGCAAAAAGGTGTGTTTGATATACAATTTGTAGATACTGACCATCAATAGGCAGATATCTTTACTAAACCTCTTGCTGAGGACATATTTATTTTTATTAGAAAGGATCTTAATATGTTATGTATGGATTGATTAAGGCTTCTATCCTAGAGAATCTTTTAATGATGCATGTGCATCTAAAGCATTTCAAGTTCATTATACGATTAATATACATATCGCGTCCACTATATTTGTTTGCTGCGTCCACTGCATGTCGCGTCTATACCAACTTGCATACTGTTTGGACTCGTCCATACATATACTTATTAAACGTATTTATTTTGTCTATATGACAAATTTATCCTTTATTCTTTTTGCTGAGTCAGTACTTTTATCAATCTCATCAAAACCTTTTTAGAGTTCCAAAATACCAACGTCGTTTTATCCTTAATGACATGTCTTGTCAAAAAAAAATTCTAAAAGGAAAAACCTTTGGGATTCAAAAATATTTTAAAAGCTACCTCTTCCCTCTGAGAAAAACTTTGCACTTCCTTGAACCTTCGAGCTATCCTTCTCTCTGCTTTCAAATCCTAAGCTCTTTGATCACCAAAAATGGCTTCTTCTTCAACCTTCAACGTGGATAAACTCAACTTGGCTATTGAGCATCATTTCAAATTTGGAGTATTGCAAGACTATAACTTGGATATTAGCAAGTATATTAATGCTGCTGGCTGGGGAGGACTCTTCACAGAGAAAGTCTCTGTTTTTCCAAACCTGATTAGGGACTTCTGGAGGAATGTTCGAATTTCTGATACAGATTGCTCCTCTATGATGTTGAGAAAGAAGATTGTGGTCTCTGAGAAGACTATTGCTGATGCTATTTTATGCGCCCAATAAGGGTTAGTTCTTACCGAGACTTGGGAAGCTGATTTGGGTGGTTCTGAGACTAATGAAGTTTGTTTAATGAAAGAAGACACTGTCAGAAATCACTCCTGGAAGGCTGTTGAAATGAAGGATATTGTTCGAATCCTTCATCAGCTACTTAATAAGGTAGTTCTTCATAAGGTTGGGTCCAAGGACAACCTCTCTTCTCCACACAAGTTCTGCCTCTGCCACCTTATGACTGAAACAAAGATCAATCTTCCAAGAATTCTGCATGGAAGATTTAGGGATGTTGTGATGAACAAGAATAGACTCTCTGCATTTCCCTATTGTCATATTCTTTCAAAAATCTTCAAGGCACAAGGAATCCATGAATATATTCCTGCAAGGACTCCTGAGGAACAAGCCAGAATTATGATTGAAAAACCAATTTCAGCTGCTGGCTTTGGAAAAATGAACATAGAAAACATGAACCTTAGTACATATATTGCTGCTGCTATTGCTAAGACTGAGGAATTGATGAAGATTAAAGAAGAAATGGTGGAACATAACATGGCTGAGACTGTGGAGTCAAAGAAGAATATCAGGAAAAAGACCACTGCTGCCAGGAAGCCTATGTCTAAAAGGCCTACTGGAATTGTCATCAGGGAGCCTGCTGCTGCTGCCCTTCAACCTGTCATTTCCCAAAAGAGGACAAGAAATCTGGTTCTGTCACAAGATGATGACGAGGATAGAATTTCCATCAGTTCTGTTTTGAAGAAACAAAAGAATGTTGTTGTTGCTGCTGCCCCCTCTGCCATTCCAACTAGAAGGAGGCAACCACAAAGGAAAGCCAAAGCTCTCTTTGAGACTGAGGTAAATCTACCTGCTAATGACCTTGTTAAGTTAGCAGTAGATGCCCTAGTTTCTAACTTTGAGCATAGGGTAGATGATGCTGGATCCTCTATGATTGCTGGTCGAAATGATGTGTACATTCCCACACCCCTCTCACCACAAACAAACCTTCCAGACCAACCACAAATAGCCTTACCTCCTAAACCAACTTTCCAACCCATTATCCCTACTGATAACCCTAGGTTCAACCTTCCTGATGATGGAGTTTGCTCTGGTGCCCCCTTTCCAAAAATCAAGAAAATCAACTTTCCCTATATTGATCCATCAATATTATATGAGGGAAAAACTAAGAATTGGGCAAAATTCAAGAGGGACTGGAAGACTCTTTTCCACTCCTACCAAACTGAACCTGAACCTGAACCTATTCTAACCAGATGGTACCCCTTACCAGAATATGAGTATAAACCTGCAAATATCTACTCATATTGGGTTAACCCTGAACCACATACACCTTCTAGACAATTTCCATCTAATCTATTCAATTCCTTTGGACCTCTTCTCACCCATTTACCACAAAAGAGATTCCCGCCTAGAAAGATTTACCCCAATCTGATTAAATCTCCACCCTTCAAACCCTTCACTGAAGGAGTTCAAAGGCATATCATTTCAGACTGGCACACTGACCCTGCCAAGAAGGATCTCTCTGAAACCTACAAGAGATCCATATCATACAAGCATGTCTCCTTCATCATGGATAGAAACACTGGCTGGGAAACGTTTAAGCCTCCCAGTACCTATGGCAGAGCTGCTGATTTTGTTGATCAGTTAATGTATGAGATGCTGAAGTGGGAGTTTAGCCACTTTAGAATTGACAGCACTGCAAACTTCGTCCCTCCAACCTGGCTAAGACATAATGAGAAAACCAAGATTGGGATCAGGCCATACATGATCTGTCCTAGGCTACCCATGTTGGATCTCAATAAGGACAAAGACAAGAATAGACGAATTTTCAAAGGCAAGAAACCAGAGTATGAGCCAATCATGTTGAACCTCAACTCAGAACCATTTGACTATACTCTACTGAAATTCTGGCAATCACTTTCTATTGAAGATGTATCTGAAAAAGAACTTGCAGTTGATTTCTAGAGATCACATGTTATTCACTGCACAAGAGAAGCCTCTACCTCTGGACTAACTCATGAAGAGAAGGAAGTCACTCCAACTGTCAGAGGAAGGTATGGCATTTCAGACTGCAAGTTCATCATCATCAATGACATTTTTGGACTACCTGTCACCAGTCTTCACCTGGAAAATGAAGATGAAATTAAATGGTTTGAGGAATTATCTGAACCAGTGCTGGAACCTGCTACTTCATCATCTCCTACACCTCCATCACAACACACAAAAAGGAAATCACTATTGAGGATCCTGTTGTAGAGCATGATGCAGTTAATTTGATAAATGAGCATGAGGAAGTTGCCGAGTCTACTTCCAGACCAAGCACTTCAGATAAGCACTCATCTCAACCTCTGGCTCTCACAATAATTCACCCACAAGATCAACCTCAACAATCAAGAGCATTGGACACCCTGCCTAGTCATGCACATGCTCAAGATAGTGGTGAAAGCTCTAGACCATCACTCTCTTTAACACCAGAATTTGAAGAGATGATTGGAAGAGTCATTGAACAACGAGTCAAAGTAGAAGTGAAGGAGCAAGTCATAGAACAGGTTGCAGAAGCCTTGGTCCCCACAAATCAGATGATGAACCAAATGATGAGCATCATGCTCAGCTTTCAGCAAAGCCAGAACTTGCCAACTCAGATTCTTGTTCCACCACCTAACCCAAACCTGAACCAAAACCATCCTCCTCCACCTCCACCCTCATCTTAGTTTTTTTTTACTGACAATGATGTTCCACTCCTTCACCTTTTTGTCTGATGACAAAAAAGGGGGAGAAAGGAAGAGAATTAAATTAATAATAAGAAAAGTCAGTTTTTGAAAAGCAAATATCTATTTGCACTGTTTGCACGTGCATGTCTCTGCTTATGCTTTAAATATTCTATGACTGCTAATTTGAATGCCCTAATATTGCTTGTAATAACTTGCTTATTGATCTGATATATTCCAAGTCTACATGTTTCTCACTCTGTTTGATATGACAAGTAATTGCTCTGATACAATACTGATTTGATATAATATGTTTGAATGCTTTGCCTTAGGGGGGGCTTTGTAAGATCTCTTAGACTTTGTTATCCAAATCTAATTAGTTTTTGTCATCATCAAAAAGGGGGAGATTGTTGGAACCAAAGTGATTTGGATTTAATTAATATCTAAGTTTTGGTGTTAACAAAAGGATTAAATTTGCTTGGCAAAGTGTTAATTGTTATTTAACAAAGGTTATTCAGTTTTACAGGATTACTTGAAATCACTTAAGGTATATCTTGTATAAAGTTCTTCTTGAAAAGAGTAAGTGAATTCACGTCTATTCGTGTAAACGAGCTGTTTGAAAACGTGTGGTAATTTTACTCTCTTTTTGTTTTAATAGACAAGAGTTTGAGTAAATGAGCCTTAAAATTTTCTAAGTAGACATGTCTAGTTTGTCATGTCAGCAGACGAGAATAATTGGTAGAATTGAATAAACTGAGAAATAAAATAATCAAGTAGACGAGCTTTAAGTGCCACGTCACTAGACGGAGATCGAGATAACTCGCTGAGATATAGCAAGTCCAAAGACTTGATAGCAGACGATAGAATATGCCACGTCAGTGGACGAGTTAAATGAATAAGTGAATAGACTTCATTCTTACACATAACTGTGTGGACGGAGATTTTTTAATAGACGAGCTTCTATCTCTTATGTATATGTTGTTCTAAAAATGAATAAATGCAATCTGACCTGCAATGAATTTATTTCAAATGATTGATATTTAATTCAATAGAATATTTATTCTTTCCATTTGTTTTATCAGGTTAATGCTTTGCATCCCTGTGAGAAAATCATAGTACCATCGAGGAAATACAAAAAACAAATAGTACACTGAGGAAATGAAAAGTGACTTGTACGAATTCTTCTTTACTGCTAGAAAAAGCTGGATTGTACACAAAGGAGGAAAGAAAGTTTTCAAGGTACAAATTTCTCAGAAACAATGACCCTCTATTCTGTGCAAATGTAACCAAGAGTACATTTCACAAAGGCCACAACCAAGCTATCAGTCACAACGGATATTATGCACTCAATGCTATCTCTAAACGGGACTATTCAAAATGATCGTTGAAGCTTTTCTAGAGAAGAAGAATGTCTCTATAAATAGAAGACCTCAGATACTGAAGAACAATTTTTTGCTAGCCCAACTTCTGCCAATACAATACTTGCTAGAACAAGCTCTTACTCTTTCATTCTTTCAAAATAAAAAGTTTGTAATCCTATAGTTTGAATATTGTGAAAATATTCATCTGACCTTAAACTTTCATATCCTCACACATAGTGAGTTAAGAAGATCATAAGTTAAATCTATTTGTTAGATTTAGAGCCTGGAGAGGCTTGGTAAGAAAGGAATACTTGTAAGCCTGGAGAGGTGTTGAACACTTAGTTATAATCTATTTGGAGAAATAGTGGATAAAACCTTTAAGTCGAAGGGACTGGACGTAGTTCTTGGTTGGAAGAGAGTGAACCGGGATAAAATCTCTTGTGTGAATCTTCTATCCCTAAACTCTTCAGTTTTATTTGTTTGTACTGAATATGGGGTTTTGATATTGCTTTTGTCAAGCTTCTAAAAGATATATTTGCGTGTGCTTATTTCAGTGTTAATATTTTTGTGTGAGAAATCTGTTTTGAAAATATTGTTTTTGAAAATTATTAACAAACACAATTCCACCCCCCTTCTTGTGTTTGCCTGTGTCAACTTCAATTCAGATATGTCATCCCTTGTCTTTCTCCATTCCTGCTGCCTCTACTTATAGTAGGCTCCGTATTTACATCTCATAATTGGGTCTCTTTATTCTCGGATAACCGTTGCTGCCTTGGGTAATCATAGCCGGACGGTGGGTGTTAATACTTGTCGTTATCTTTCATTCATGAGTTGGTCTTTCAGTCGTTATATGTTTCGTCCTCTGACTATCTGATTTCTCCATGTGACTTATTTAACTCTTGGGCTATGGGCCAAACACGAACTCGATCTCACCTCCCAAGTCTACTGCTTCCTGGCCCAAATCCTTAGTAATCCTAGAATGCTAACAAAGTCAGCCCCGAATATACAAGTTGACCCCGAGTATACAACTCGGACTCCCATAACAGATATATGTTAGGTTGCCTTAAATACTCGACTTTTGATCAACAACAAACATCAAGTTATAATGTTGAGACATAAGTCGGGCATCAAAGTGCCGAAACAAGTTGGATCTTGTGGTGCTGAAACATAGGTCAGACTTTACAATGCCAAATCATAGGCCGGGCTTTACAATACTGAAACATAGGTCCGACTTTAGAATGCCGAAACATAGGCCAACCTTAATGGTGCTGAAACATAGGTCGGGCTTTACAATGCAGGATCATAGGTCGGGCTTTATGGTGCCGAAACATAAGTCGGGCTTTATAATGCCAAATCATAGGTCGGGCTTTAGAATACCGAAACATAGGTCGGGCTTAATGGTGCCGAAACATACGTCAAACTTTACAAATTACAATGCCGAATCATAGGTCGGGATTTAGAATGTCGAAACATAGGTCGGGCTTAAAGGTGCCGAAACATAAGTCGGACTTTACAGTGTCGAAACATAGATCGGCTTGATGGTGTCGAAACATAAGTCAGACTTTACAATGCCGAAACATAGGTCGGCTTAATGGTGCCAAGATAAAGATTGACTTAATGTCCTTGTTGACCTCCAAATTAATAAATTCTTTTTTCAGCGCGGTTTGAATACTTGTATATCCGAATAATTGATAAGTAGTTAATGTCCCTTAAAGGATAATGGAGAATAATGATAATAGTATTGAGAGTAATAATATGCATAAAAAGGATATGAATAATTATACTACTATCTCGATTTAGTGTGTCAGGTAACTAGGTATTCCTCATTTTTCAAACCTCTCAGTCCCTAATTATACCAGGCTTTGTGTTAATTACCATAGTTAGACCTCTTTATTCTCGGATAATTGTCGTCGCCCTAGTAATAATAGTCGGCTGGCTGACATTGATGCCTATAATCATCAACGTTTACAAGTTAACCATTTCTAACTCCAACTCTTGGCTCTCTAATATGACTTTTGGGTCATCCTATGTGTTTAATATTGGGCTAAACACGAACTCGTCCCCAATATTAAGTGTTTCCTTTTCCAAGTCCAGTAAAACTTTTGTATGAGCAAGGCAGATCCGAGTATAAACTAGGCCTGACCATAACATAAGTCCTTGGGCCTCAAGTCGTGATAGTGGAATGGACTTCTATGTAAACAAATTCGGTATGAGTATAACTCGGCTAACCATAACGCAATTAAGTTCAGTCCTTGGACTTTGGTGAAAAGATGGATTTGAACTGTACACATAGTTCCTTCGCCTCGGTATGGGAGGACTTTATGTAACAAAGTCGCAGTATAACTCGGCTAACCATAACGAAATATATTAAGTCTTCCCATTTCCAAGTACATTAGGACGTTGGTGTAAACAAGATGGATCCGAGTATGAACTCGGTCTGTCCACAACACAGTTCCTTCAAGTCTCGAGTCGTGAGCCACGAATGGACTTATGTGTAAACAAAGTCGTCCCAAGTATAAACTCGGCTAACCATAACGAAATATATTAAGTCTTCCCATTTCCAAGTCCATTAGGACTTTGGTGTAAACAAGATGGATCCGAGTATAAACTCGGTCTGTCCACAACATAGTTCCTCCAAGCCTCGAGTCGTGAGCGACGAATGGACTTCTGTGTAAACAAAGTCGGTCCGAGTATAAACTCGACTAACCATAACGCAATATATTGAGTCTTCCTGTTTCCAGGTCCATTAGGACTTTGGTGTAAACAAGATGGATCCGAGTATGAACTCGGTCTGTCCACAACATAGTTCCTCCAAGCCTCGAGTCGTGAGCGACGAATGGACTTCTGTGTAAACAAAGTCGGCCCGAGTATAAACTCGGTATAACCATAACACAATATATTAAGTCTTCCTGCTTCTAAGTCCATCAAGACTTTTGGTGTAAACAAGATGGATCCGAGTATGAACTCGACCTATCCACAATGGAGCAAACAAGATGGATATGAGTATGAAGTCGGCCTGAGTATAAACTCGGTATAGCCATAGCGTAGTAGTAGACCTCCAGGTCTCCAACCATGCAAGATTAGTCTTTCTTTACCTTTTACCGGACTTTAGTGTATGTAGATAAGGTGGGCCCGAGTTGATACTCGGCTCAACCATAACAGAAGTCCCCAAGCCTCAAGTCATGAGCGACGAAGGGCTTATATGTAAACAAAGTCGGCCCGAGTATAAACTCGGTCTAACCATAATACTAACCTGGAACAATCGGGTCAGAATTGGGGGTGGCATGGGGAAATTCCTTTAAGTCAGCAGATGCATTTTCACGTTCGGTCGTCCAAAAGGAATCAACAGAGTTCTTCAACGATTGAAAATCCTTTAACTAGCCAAATGCATTCTCACACTCGATCTTCCACGAGAACTCGACCGAGTTCTTCAATGATTGGAAGTACAGCTTTGCGATCGTTAGATCTTCATCATACTCATGCCCTTTGAAACTTGGTCCCTGCCTTCGAACTTCAAGTAATGGAAGTCGTTCATATGTCGGTGTATATCCAAGTTGTCTCTACTTTGTGGTTCTACCGCATCCACCGATCGTGGAGAAACGTGCTCGACGGAGAGCTATGACTCGCTGACCGCCATTGAATGATAATCGGAAGTTTCCTCCCAAGCCTTAGTACGACTCATCTTTCCCTTGAGTGGCGAAGGAAGAGTTTTACCAGGGCCCCACGGTGGGCACCAAATTGTTCTAGCAGAAAAGCTAGGTACTCGATCGACTAAGCAACTATGTGATCAATCAAAGTTGTCTTTCCCTTAGCCCCTGAGTCCTATTTATCTTAGGCCTTTTGTCTGTTACGGTAGCCAAGCGTCCGCTTTTATGAGCTGACCATTTGCATATTCAGTCATTATTACTCAACCGACGGACATTAAAGTCTCTTAATTACGTCCATTACGTTCCGTATAAGTCAGCCGGAGCATTCTAGAGGTTGGGCCCGAGTTCTTTTTCCTACAAGTCGGCCGGAACATTCCAGAGGTTGGGCCCGAGTTCCTACAAGTCGGTCAACCATAAACATAATAGGACCTATTTGTGGTCCGACCTATACGAGCAAGGTTGGGCCCAAGTTAACACTTTGCTCCACCATAATAGGCACCAATAGTGACCCTGTTGTCTTGTCAAGAGAAGTTATTCCACATTTCAACTTTAAGGACTTGGAATCCAAAGAATAGTTTATCATGCAATAATTACTTATTACAGTGGGAAAAATTGCTAGAGTAGAAGAAATAATATTAGTTGTTACAGACTCGTAATAAGACTTGAGTAATAAACAATGTTAATTCACATTGCGAGTAATCAATCCCTCAAATATAGCGTAGAGGTCCTTGTTTTCTGGCCCAAAAATCTCATCAGCTTTCTGTAGTGTCTCCTGCAATTTAACACACACACACACACAAAAAAAGAAGACAATTAACTGAAATTTAGATAGAGACTATATCAAAAGGGGAGGGGGCAAGAAGGGATGGATGCGGGAGGGTTTACCTCTTTGGTTAGTTTATGGGAATTCAGTTCCTTAACATTTCCCAAAAATGCACCAAACTGCTCATTAGACAAACGGCTCCTAATAATAACAACAAAAGAGAAAATTAATGGAGGAACCAAAGTGCAGTATCAAGCACAGAACTAAACATTAGTTCTATCAGATTGAAGTGGTGTTGGTTGGAATAACTTCAAATTCAAAGACTAAGAAAGAATATTAAAAGATAAATGATAGAATTGAATTAAACTTGACAAAAGTTTGAGATATTCATTTTAGCATGGCTAACAAAAACATGTTCAGGTAGATTTTGTAATATTACATGATTAGTTGAGATTATTTTGATTCGAGGAGCAAAATAATTTGAATCTACCTCATAAATATCGTGGCAATTTGCAAATTGTTTGTAAGCTGAAATTACTTATCAAAACTGGTTGTTAGATAGCTAAAACCAAGGCTCCTAAAGAGGTACTTCTAAATTATGGAAACAGCAGCATGCATGTGGACCACATGCTATATACAACATGCTCAACATAAATCTACTGATATTGGCATAGATCAGCAGAACCTCAAGCTTTTAGAAAACTTAGTTCCATAATTTCTAGGATCAAATACAAGCACCATCACCTGACTTGGCGAAAGAACTCCTTTCCATCCACACGTGTTCTTCCTGAGACAGTAAAAAAGAAAAAACTTGTGAGTACAATAATCAAGCATTGCTTCCTTCATATGCATGAAAGATCCAAGAAAGTAATCCACTGCAGAGTGACCAAATAAAACAATTCTATGAACTATCCACTAGCACAAATGCAACAAAACACAGATTTGAATGAACTCACCAGTTTGTGACGCTGTGTCAGAGCTTGAGACTGAACCATGACTTGAAGCAAACACTGAAGACCTATCATCATAACTTCCTCTTGAGGTTGAAAAGGAAATTGAATGCCGCCTTGGAGACACTGGTTTAGATGTTCTTGTTGGGGATACTGATGCAGACAGACTAGGAGGGGAACCAGGGGGTGTGATGCGAGGGGTGCTAGTTTGGGATGCTAAGAGGAGATTATATGGTACTCGAGGTCTTGTGGCTGAAATATTGGTAATAGAAAAGAAAATACAAAGAAGGTAGTGATACACATGCATAATATAGTTCACTTTTCAGTAATATCAGACCAAAGATATTCAATCCTGTCTGTTATGGTAATACAAAATGAAACATATGTATATAATTCCCTCATAGATGATAGTACATACCATCAGACTCATGATCCTCAGCAAAAGAATTTCCTGTGTCAGAAATATAGGCTCGCATTGAAGAAGATCTAGAAGGTGGCAATGAAGCATCATCATCTGCAACAAAATGAGAACTTCTGAACACCCAAAAAGAGAAAAATGCAGCTGCAGGTCCTCAACTTTATTGGAGAGATGTAATGTTGAGAAACATACTCCTATGCAGGTTTTCCAGCAACTAGTGTTTTTCTCACCCTAAACATGACACTGCCATGTCCCTAAGGAAGATAATAGGATAAAAATCCTAATTATTATCTGCCAATATCAATAATTTAAACCACTAAGGAAACACAACATGTGCCAGTGCAAGCATCAAGAAGATAATCCACTGATTGTATATTCAAAGGACAGTAGTATATCCCTTTACAGGATATTTCAAGGTCTTCAGAAGGAATTTGTAGTGCATACCAATTCCTGTATATAGTCCTTGTTGTAAAGAAATGAGGCTTTGAAAGAATTCGATGTGCTACATTTCCATTCAATTTACAAGTGTCAAACCGAGAGGCAATCTCAGGCTCATCACATAAACAAAATAAATGAAGTAATTTGCATAAAAATTTAATTTACATATAGGGCACCAAGAATAACAGAAATGCAAACAGTAAATATGAATGGCACACAAGTTGAAAGTACCTCCAGACTGTGATGTGGAAGTGATACTTGTTTGACTTTTTAACTTATCAACAATATCTGGAGCTCCTCCCTATGCCAAACTCCCAAACCTCAGTACAAACCAAATGTTACATCCGGTGATATCCTCAAAACAAATAGCATATTTAGCTAGTACTAACATAGACAATTCAGACATGATAATAATTATTTATCTGTAAGATACCATCCTAATAAATTAAGCCCACGGAAGATCACAAAGAACTTCTTAATCGAATGGGACATCAACAAATATTTTTAATTACGCAGCAGTATATAGTAAAATTAATCTTGATACACCCTCAAATGTAAAGGATTTTTATACTAGGAATCAATCATGCATCACCCCACATGTGACTTTTAAGGTAATTACTCTAAAAATCAATCATTTTAAATAATGTGACATGTCATTTTAAAATTAAACTCATAAATATTTATTTTTTTGGGGGTAGAAAACTCATATATAATTTGGATAATAGTACTTTGAGATTACATTGAAATTAAATTCATCGATGTAACAAATAAAATACTAGTAATAAGTAAAAACAACTTACAGAATTTTCTTCATCCTCTTGAAGTGATTGCATAAGCGTCCTTTTGAAAACCTCCAACTGCATGCATTTACATTAACACCCCATGAGTCAAACAATGACCCGCCATATAGTAATTATATAGAATGAAATTTAAATATAATTGGTGAAACAAGTCAATTATTCAAGATAAAACTTGTATGCCTTAAAAAGAATGGGTTACAATCAAAATTTAGAATTTTAGTAGAAAGCTCAGTAATTTGCACCTTAGAAACATCTCTGCTGAGCTTTCTCACGGTGTTGGAGAGCGAAGCGTTCTCCTTGACCAAGTTCTCCTACAATCTCAAAAATAAAAAATAAAAAACATGGTTCGGGCGAACTGGACCGGGTTCAGTGGGAGCGGTCCGAACCTTGTCTTGGTGAGCTTGGGCGAGCTTATCGGCGGCTTCGGAGAGGGAGGCGTGAAGAGAGTCCACCTGAGACTGAAGCTGAGCGACGAGGCTGTCCTTGTCGGCGAGCTCGGCGCGTAGAGCTGACGCTTCTGATTGGAGCGCGTCGACACGTGTCGAAAGCGCAACGGATGTGATCTTGCGGGCCACATCGAGCTGTTCGAAAGGATCAGACGGTAAAACTTTCACCAATTCCTCGGGAAGTTCGAGGTTACAACCACTCGATGGTTCACTCACCACCAACATTTGTTTTTTCTTTCTCTCTTCTGCTTCACTGCTTCTTTCCTTTTTGTTATATTATTATTATATAGCATACATTTTTATTCAATTTTTGTTGGCTTTTTTATTTTGGATTTTATGTGCTGAGAATTGTGATAAGAGTTGTTGTTTTGTTCATGATTTGGAGAGGGAGGCAGAAAGAAGGGTTGGACTTGGATCATGAGATTGTGATGGATAGAGGTGTCTTGGAATAGGCCTTATCTTTATTTTTATGAATTTCTTTGTTGCCAAAATGTGTGGCTTCACAAGATTTGAAAATGGATAGAACTTGAAGGAGAGACAAAAAGAGACTAGTAGTTGTCATCTCTAATTCTCTACAACTTTTCTTTATTTTGATTCTGAAGTGGATACGAGATCAGTGCCTTTCGAATATGGAGCAAGTCGTGACTTTTACAAATGTAAAATATTTTTTTTCGTAGAGTTACAAATGTAAGATATGTTTTTGGTTCTTACAAAAAAAACCAAAATAATGATTGGAATCTTATTTCCGGATATTTTTTTAAAAAAGTGTTTGGTTAATATTTATAAGTTATAACATTCTTGGGAATCATCTTTGAGAATAAGATATAAAGGTAATTATATAAATTTCTTTCACACCTTCGTGCGAATCTTTTTTTTTTTCTATCACTTATTGGAAATAAAAACATGGGACAATGAAAGTTATTTTATTCCAAAGAATATTTTATAATCAGAAATAAAGTTTCTAACTTTATAACAAACGCACCTAGGAAGGAAGACCAAATCAAAAAACAAAAAAATAAAGGATTAAATGAAGCTTTATTCCCAAAAGGTTGTTGTTGTTGCTCAAAGTTTAGGATTAGGGTTTTCACTCAACCCCCGATTATTCTCATGTGAAATTTCTATTCGAGTGAGGGAGTGATTCCATTGCAGTGTTCTAATTCATTATCCCAAACTTCCAATTTCCATTATTAACTATGGTTGGCCACAAATATGCAATAGTTGCTATGTTTCCCTCATCCTTCTGTGTTAAACAATTTAACTCATTCTAAGATCGCCACAAACTTAAACTTGTCCTACACTAGTTGGAGACCAATTTGAGGTTTTTTGACCTCTAGAGTGTAAGTAAATTACCAATTTGTTATAAGTTGAAAAGAATTTACTTATCGGATGTAAGTCGTATATGGGATATACAATTTTGAAGTTGTACATGTCATGTACAACTTCATTTTTATTTTTTATAATAAAATAATGAAAATCGTACTTCTCATATACGACTTACTACATTCATGTAAATTTTTTTTAAATAGAAGTCAACTTCCATTATTTTATTAGAAAAAATAAAAAGTGAAGTAATACACTTATACGAGATAGATAAATTGTTTTCAACTTACGTGAAATTGGAAACTTGCTTAGCAAATTCCACCAGTAAAAAAGCCCGCTTCCAGCATTCACAAGCTTAAGTAAGCCATGTCCAACTCCCTCAAAGGCTTGTGGCTTCCATGTTTCCACTGCTCAAATAGTTTGTAATGTTCTCCGTAACTTTTTAGTTTTCCTTGAGGATCTTTAAAATGATGTTTTTTGGTCTTCTTCTAATTGTTCCAGTTTCTTTTCTATGTATGATTATGATTTCATTTCTCTATCTCTCTCAGCCACGTTATCTGGTGAGGTGCTTCCTTTTGTTATATTACCTATTAATTTTGTCGTCTCAAAAGTGAAATTATCTAATCCAATTCAAATTGATTAAAACCGGTTTGAATTGTTCGGTTTGAATATTGAAATTAATCGAATTCAAACGGAATCAAATATAATCATCTTGTAGTTTTTTTACCTCAAAACTAATCAAACCGAAGCGCTCAAGTTACATGTTCCTTAGAATTGCTATCTTTTTTCTCCTATTTCTCTTCTCAGTTCTCAGGGAGCAAATGCTGTTTACTAGGGTACCAGAAAGAATTCATTCACTATATGCTACATGCTTCATTTAAATTTAAGGTATGGTGTAGGATTAGATCAACGCATGACATGGGTCCAGGACTCCAGATCCAGCACGACATACTACATTTGGGTTGGGCTTTCTTTGCGGAGGACGTAATGTTAGCTGCTTTCACAGACAATTATTATCATTTCATTCATCCGGCGAACTTCGTTTGATCCCCAACATTATTCATTGAGTGTTTTTATTATTTTTTGAACATTTTTTAATAATCCCTTAACACTTAAAAAAAACATGAATAAAAATTATATACATTTAATATCTTAAATTATAAGAGCACTCAATATTTTCTATATCTAATAAAAAAAATAAATTACTAGGATATCTGTTTTAAGAGAATTAAAAGTTATTTTTTGAAAGATATTAAGTAGTATGAAAATAAATTCGTTACTTTTTTGAATAAATATTTCAATTAAAATATTTTTTTTTCATTTCTTTATCTTATACCCATTTGCTCCATGATTTCTATTTTTTCTCTTCTATACATGTTCATGTGATTTGTCTTGTATGCAGTAATGGATCTTGACTAAAATTGTGGGGTGAGCCACTAGTTATTAGTTTTTTTTTTATAAGCAAACAAAATATATTGTTATGAGTACAAGTGTCGCGACCGTCCCGTCCGGGAGGCACGAAAAATGGATAAAAACAGAGAAGTCGCCACCAATATTTTATTTGGGAAAAACATTGGGAAAACCATTTATTTTAAGGAAAACTGGTCTAAAAAGATAGAGATGAGTTCGGGAGTCGGTTACGAGTAGGGAAGGTATTAGCACCCTACGTCACCCGTTTAAAAACGGTACCTCAAGTTCATTGTGCAAAAATCATTTTAATAACCTCTTAAATATTTATTTTACCCCAAAAATTATTTACAAGAAAGAATTATTCTTTTATTTTTAATATTTTAAATATTTTATTAATTTTTTACGTTTTTTTAAAATTATTGTTTATAAAAACTAAATGAGGTTGAACACGGCACATGAGTCCACAGGGCAACCTCAAATCTAAGGGACTGAACATGGCACCGTGTCCATAGAACATCCCTAAAAAGGAAAAGTTTAACTTTTTGATTAATTATTTTAACGAAAAAACGGGATGGAAAAAAAGGAAAATTAATTAAATGAGGTTGAACGTGGCACATGAGTCCACAGGGCAACCTCAAATCTAAGGGACTGAACATGGCACCGTGTCCATAGAGCATCCCTAAAAATAGAAAAGTTTAATTTTTGATTAATTATTTTAACATAAAAAGGAGATACAAAAAGGGAAAATTTAGTTTTGGCCCGACAAGATGATTTATCTTGCTCCTACGTATTCCCGGGTGCGATGGGAAACTCAAAGCCACGTAGTTCTCTTGGAAAAGATTTGATTGGTTGGTTGATTTTAATTTTGATAAAAAAGATTTGATTTTGTTTTGATTTCATTTTTTTAAAAAAGGATTTTATGTATTTTCATTTTTTATTTATTTAATATTTTTTTTATGTCAAAAACTCCTAAACGAGGTAGAACATGGCAAATACGTCCACAGAGCTATCTCGCATCTAAGGAATTGAGTGTGAAACCTCTCACAAAGCAATCCCATAATTATTTTTCGATTATTATTATTATTATTATTATTATTATTATTATTACTACATTTTCTATTCATTCGCTTTTAGATTTTCCAAAGAAAAAAAGGAAAATACAAAACCCCTTTTTATTCATTTATCAGCCCAAACCCAATTAAAATTTGGTGGAACCTCATTTGATTTGGGCCAGCTAGTTAACTTATGTAACCCATTAACAATTCAATTTAAACAAATAGAATAAACAATATAAAACAACCAATAAACAAAACAAAGAAAAGCAAAGTGGCCACTATGTCATAACATCATATAACAAACAAAGAGTGAGGTTTGAGTGGATGAAACCAAACCCTTTCTTCTTCACGGGTGCGCAGAGCCAGAGCAAGCAACCACGGCAGCGGCGAGCGAACCACGACACGGTTGCAGAAGGAGCGGCGTACCGGCGGAGTTCGCGGCGGATCCGGACCTGTGCACGCGACTCAGCCGGCATCTTCGAGGGGACGATGGCGGAGAAGCGGGGCGATCGCGGTTCGCGCGCGCGCGAGGTTGGGCACCGAACGGCGGTTACGCACACGGTGGTGACGGTTACGCACGCGGTGGTGACGGATGGCCGAGTGAGCGGAGCAGATTGGAAGCGATGGAGAAGAAGGGGGTGGTGGTCCGATGGAACCGGGTTACATTGTTGAGGGAATGGAGTGGAGGTGGCGCACCGGGGTTCGAGGACGGCGGATCTGCGACCCGCGACGCAAGCCGGAGCTCGGACGGAGGATGTGACGGAGTTAAACGTGACGGTGGTTCATGGCCGCTGTGTGGTGGTGACGCTGCCGAGACTGAGGATGTTTCCTCCCTCCTCTGTTTACTGCCATGATCTATGTGTGTGGTTTCCTTTTTCCTGTTTTGTTGTTGCTGGTTCTGTTGAAGGAGATGAAGAATGAGAGGAAGGAGATGATGAGGGAAGAGGAAGGAGAAAAAGAACGAAAGAAAGAAAGAGGTTTTTCTTGTTGTTCCCTCCTTCTCCTCTGTTGTTTCTGTTGTTGTGTTCCTCTTTTTTTTCTGCTGCCAATCCTCCCTCTTTCAGATTTTTTTGTGTCCTCTCTCCCCTTCCTCAGATTTTTGTGTGTTCCCCCCTGTTGTCTCTGTTGGGTCCTTTTTTATAGAAGAAGATGAACTCTTCTCAATGTCATTGGGACCTTGCAAGCTTGAGTGTTGCAGATGTTACCATGGTCAGGTCCCTTTCCATTCCCATTTATGTTTCTTCTTCCTCTGATCTAGGCAGATGCTTTTCCCCAAGTTCTGAAAATCAACTAAAGATGGAAACTGATGTTGAGCTTTGTGTGGAAATGTGTTTGACGGTAGAATTATCTCCTTGAGAAACCCACATCTGAATTTTGCTTTCTTCTTATGTTAAAAAGTTGCTTGGAAGCATGTTGGTTAAAGGGAAAAACCATGGTAGAGGAGAAGTGACATATACTTTACGTGAGAAAGAGGATACAAGGCAGGCAGAGACATTTTCTCTTTATTTTTATTTTTATTAATTTTTATTTAAATATCTTTTCACTTGGGCTTGGACTCAAAACAACTTGTAACAAAAACAAATTGGGCCAATAACATAACCAATTTTTTAGAGAATTTTTATGCATTTTCTCTTTTTTTTTTTCAAAATATTAATTAAAAGGAAAATACCCAGACAAAATTAGGTGTTCACAGCTGCCCCTCTTTACTTGTTTCTTATTCGATAGTAGATGTAACCGTAGTTAACCTATTATCGTTATAAGAAACGAGTAAAGACATGAACTCCAATTTTGTTCGGGGTACATTGACAAACAGAAAAGACCTGTGACTACAAAATGATTTCTTGTAAAGGACCAGTGGATTGGATTGCCCATTGGGTTTACACATAAAAAGCTTGCAGGGTGGATCGTTTGCCGAGCTTAAACAGAAAGATAAATGAGCCTACGGGGTGGATTGCCCGTCTGAAACTCGAACTGAAGATAAAAGAGCCTACGGGGTGGATTGCCCGTTAGAAGCTCGAACTGAAAGATAAAAGAGCTTACGGGGTGGATTGCCCGTCAGAAGCTCGAACTGAAAGATAAAAGAGCCTACGGGGTGGATTACCCGTCAGAAGCTCGAACTGAAAGATAAAAGAGCCTACGGGGTGGATTGCCCGTCAGAAGCTCGAACTGAAAGATAAAAGAGCCTACGGGGTTGATTGCCCGTGAGAAGCTCGAACAGAAAGATAAAAGAGCCTACGGGGTGGATTGCCCGTTAGAAGCTCGAACTGAAAGATAAAAGAGCTTACGGGGTGGATTGCCCGTCAGAAGCTCGAACTGAAAGATAAAAGAGCTTACGGGGTGGATTGCCCGTCAGAAGCTCGAACTGAAAGATAAAAGAGCTTACGGGGTTGATTGCCCGTGAGAAGCTCGAACAGAAAGATAAAAAAAGCCTACGGGGTGGATTGCCCGTCAGACTCTCAAATGGATAGATTAAAAGCTTGTGAGGCCATATAGACAAATGCAATATATGAATGTAGATTTTGCTCACTGATGGAATGACAATGCGAAAACTCAAATAACTAGTTTTCAATTTACAGAAAGAATGATGATCATGAGAACCCTTATTAATTTTGGGCATGATGCAAAAGATTGATGATAGATTATTTCTTATTTGCTATTTCTTTCATTATTGGATCCTTGACCCCCTAAAGGCATCGATCACAGTCAGTCTTGAGGATGAACTAAAACAAGGCCCATCTTATCTGGGAGAGATATCTTGCACTTTTATCCCCTGATGATTAGATGTTCTTGATGATAATTATCTCCATGGTTGAGTCTCAGTATTCCTTCCTTTCTTCGATGCCCTTTATAGGGGAAGCATCGTGCCCCCCAAGACCTTTTGAGGCTTTCTAAGGAATTCTAACTGCCTAAAAAAACATTACTTGTTTCACGTTTCAGTATATACTTATCAGGATGAATGCACACACACAAACGACAAAAGTTAAGAGGAAAGGACCAAGGTAGCGAAATAAAGTAAAGGAAGTCAATGTCATTATATTCGGATTGAAAAAGGTGTACAAAGCATGAGTTGCAAAACGTTGCGGAGTAGAATCACATCTCCTCAAGTGATGTCTCTTTCAATGACTAATTTTAGTATCCCTCATACAATCTTGACTGCTCATTAATTGGCTTCAGAGATGTTGTCTGCCCCAATCTTCATATATCCAACCTACGGACTGCCCCAGTTCATCGGCTTGACGACACTTCCATTATTTTTTATTTTTTTTGAACCCTAACTTTTGCCTAGACCGCCTTTTCAGGTTTTCAGTCTAGCGGGTTGCTCTAACTTTTGCCTAGACTGTCTTTTCAGATTTTCAGTCTAGCGAGCCTTTTCTCTTTTCATTTTTCATTTTTCATTTTTCTTTTCTTTTCTTATTCTTCTTGGGAAGTGTGTTCAAGCATAATACTTTTTTACTGCATCCGAGTTCACAGGGAGCGGGAGGTCTTCCCCATCCATCCTGGTGAGAATTAAAGCTCCTCTAGAGAAGGCCTTTTTCACAACGTAAGGTCCTTCATAGTTCGGAGTCCATTTCCCTCGATGATCCTTTTGGATTGGTAGAATCTTCTTGAGCACCAGGTCACCCTCCCGAAACTGTCGTGGGCGTACCTTCTTCTCATAAGCTCTCATCAACCTTCTCTGGTATAATTGGCCGTGACACAACGCCCCTAATCTCTTCTCTTCAATGAGGTTCAATTGGTCTAGTCGATCCTGGACCCACTCAGCTTCTTCTAATTCTGCTTCTCTCAGTACTTTTAATGAGGGGATCTCTACTTTAATTGGGAGCACTGCCTCCATCCCATAAACTAAAGAATATGGCGTTGCCCCTGTCGAGGTGCGAATAGAGGTACGATAGCCGTGTAAAGCAAAAGGTAACATCTCGTGCCAATCCTTATACGTCACCACCATCTTTTGGACAATCTTCTTGATATTTTTATTAGCGGCCTCAACTGCCCCGTTCATCTTTGGGCGGTACGGAGAGGAATTATGATGCTTTATCTTGAAATTTTTGCACATCTCCTTCATCATCTTATTGTTCAAATTGGTCGCATTATCAGTGATAATTTCACTCGGCAACCCATAACGACAAATTAACTCTCTTTTGACAAATCTGATCACGACATTCCTGGTCACATTGGAATATGATGCAGCCTCCACCCACTTGGTGAAATAATCGATGGCAACAAGAATGAAGCGATGTCCATTTGAGGCTTTTGGTTCGATGGGCCCGATCACATCCATTCCCCACATTGAGAACGGCCAGGGTGCCGACATGACATTCAAGGGAGCTGGCGGCGCATGAACCTTATCAGCATATATTTGACACTTATGGCACTTCTTCGCATAATTAAAGCAATCATCCTCCATTATCAACCAATATTGGCCAGTCCTCAAGATTTTCTTGGCCATTGCATGACCGCTCGCATGTGTTCCAAAAGGTCCTTCATGTACCTCCTCAACTATCAGTTTAGCTTCTTTTGCGTCAACGCACCTCAACAACACCAAGTCAAGGTTTCTTTTGTAGAGAATATCTCCATCTAAATAGAAACCCATTGCAAGTCTTCTTAGAGTTCTTTTGTCATTTTCCGAAGCACCCGGAGGGTATTCCCTTCTTTGGATGAAACATTTGATGTCATGGTACCACGGTTTTTGATCAGACTCTTCCTCTATCACTTAACAATATGCAGGATGATCACGACTTTCCATTTTGATGAGTGGTAGGTTCCTCTCGTCACTTACTTTGAACATTGAGGACAAGGTAGACAACGCGTCAGCTAATTGGTTATCTTCTCGGGGAATATGATGAAATGTGACTTCGTCAAACCGCTTCAATCAAACCTTTGATGTAATCATGGTACGGAATTAACTTGGCATCTCGGGTTTCCCATTCCCCCCTTAGCTGGTGGATGACTAGTGCAGAGTCCCCATATACCTCCAGTATCCTTGCTTTTGCCTCCATTGCTGCCAAAATCCCTAGTGTACAAGCTTCATATTCGGCTATATTGTTTGTACAATCGAAGCAAAGTCTTGCAGTGACAGGGAAATAATCATTTCCTGGTGAGATTAAGATTGCCCCGATTCCGTGTCCCAATGCATTAGAAGCTCCGTCAAATAACAAGGTCCACTTTTCTTTCTCTAGTGATTGCTCACGATCAAACAAAGCCATTATATCTTCATCTGGAAAATCACATTGCATCGATCCATAATCTTCTACCGACTGATTGGCTAGATATTCTGCAAGAGCACTCCCTTTTATTGCTTTTTGGGTGACATAGACAATGTCATATTCTGATAGCAGGACTTGCCAGCGAGCAATTCTTCCAGTCAGAGCAGGCTTATCAAAGATGTACTTGATCGGATCCATTTTGGATACCAACCAGGTAGTGTAACACAACATGTAATGCCTCAAACGGCGAGCCGCCCAAGCCAAGGCACAGCAAGTGCGTTCTAGTAATGAGTAATTGGCTTCGCAACTGGTGAATTTCTTACTTAGATAATAGATGGCACGTTCCTTCCTCCCTGACTCATCGTGCTTGCCCTAGTACGCAACCCATAGATTCATCTAGCACATCAAATACAAGATGAGAGGACTCCCTGGCACTGGGGGAACCAAGACTGTATGCTCTTGTAGTTATTGTTTGATCTTCACAAAGGCTTTTTCACAATCTTCATTCCATGTCACAGCTTGATTTTTGCGCAACAGTTTAAAGATTGGTTCGCATGTCGCTGTTAATTGGGAAATGAACCTGGCAATGTAGTTCAATCTTCCTAAAAACCCACGAACTTCTTTCTTTGTTTGAGGTGCTGGCATATCGTTGATTGCTCGAACCTTTTCAGGATCAACTTCTATCCCTCTTTGACTAACAATGAACCCCAGAAGCTTGCCCGATTTCACTCCAAAGGTGCATTTGGCTGGATTTAATCTGAGCTTAAACTTTCTTAACCGCTCAAAGAGTTTTTGCAGATTATCAACATGGTCATCTTCGGATCTGGACTTGGTGATCATGTCATCTACGTAAACTTCTATCTCCTTATGCATCATATCATGGAATAAAACCACCATAGCCCGCTGATATGTTGCCCCAGCATTTTTCAAGCCAAAGGGCATAACCTTATAGCAAAAGGTTCCCCACAAAGTGACAAATGTAGTTTTCTCCATATCCTCAGGTGCCATCTTGATCTGATTATATCCCGAGAAACCATCCATGAAAGAGAATAATGCGTGTTGAGCAGTATTATCTACAAGAACATCAATGTGAGGCAAAGGAAAGTCATCTTTTGGGCTAGCTTTGTTCAGATCTCGATAGTCAACACACATTCGAACTTTTCCATCTTTCTTGGGAACAGGAACGATGTTAGAAACCCATTGAGGGTACTTTACAACTTCTAGGAAACCTGCATCCAGTTGTTTCTTGACCTCCTCATTGATCTTTAAGGACATTTCCGCTTTCATCCTTCGTAGCTTCTGCTTTACTGGAGGACACTCCGGCTTTAATGGCAATTTGTGTTCTGCTACACTGGGGTCTAACCCTGGCATGTCTTGGTAGGACCATGCGAAAACATCTTTGTAATCTGTCAACAACCTGATCAACCTGTTCCGCTCCTTTTCTTTCAGGGAAAGGCCAATCTTGACCTCTTTTTTTATCATCTTTGGTTCCCAAATTGATTAGCTCACTCGGCTCTTCATGGGGGCGAATTTCCCCGGCTTCTTGTTCTACCAATCTCAAAAGTTCAGGGGGAACTTCCCCGTCATCATCAACAACCTCCTCAGCATGATCAACGGAATAGTCAAAATTGTATGATGAGTTACTAACATTGTCGTTTTCAAGAGAGTCACTTTTAGATCTGCATTTTGGTAATTATCAGGGAAAGATGAATATAGGTTAAAGACGTGAGACTGCATTTATTGGTGAGGGATGGTGAACAAAAACGAAAGTAAAAAAAAAAGAGATATAACAACACAGAGATACTGAATGCATGCATTTATTGATAAGTCATACTGAAGCAGAAACAAGTAAGCCCATTACAACAAAATTCCTAAAGCCTTGGGCAGAGCTAAAGGATAAGCATTACAGAATTACTTTGAAAAGGACTCTATGGTCTTGGGGAACTCAATGACCTCCCAATTGTTGAGCTCTGTATCCGGAGAGCATGGATACACTAGATTGATACCATGATCGGCAGGATAATCGTTTTCGATAGCTGCTACTTGGTCTAGGAATGCAAACCCTACGCTTCGGAAGCTCTGTCGAATGTCACAGATGGGAACCCTTTCAGCCTCGTATCCACGATTTTCCAGCCGAGCCAACCTCTTTCTTTTCTTCTCTTCTATCACCCTCATCTTGTCGGCCTTAGTGGGTTTGTATCCCAACCCAAACCTATCCTTGTTCTCAGTGAGCATGAGGATGTCAGCGACACCTTGGCTATTATTCCCCAGACCGGTTCTAGGTTGGTATCCTCCTTGAAGCATAACCTTGGCCATCATGATGGATGCTTTGGATGACCGAGGTTTCAAGAGTGGAGCTCCCTCCCCAACATAAGTGGCATTGGCAATTTCAAGTGATTGGAAGGCGGTCTCGAGAGCTTCCTCGGCAGCTTCAATATAAGGGGTTGTTGATGGCTTGCTTACTAACGAGATCCTCCTCTCCGGAGACAATTATCGCCTTACAATCAACAATGAACTTCACCTTCTGGTGCAATGTGGAAGGTACAGCTCCGCATTTAATGGATCCATGGTCGCCCTAGGAGACAACTCGTATGTTGGTGTGATGTCCATTACTTGGAAAAGTACTTCAAAGGTGCAGGGGCCAATCTGAATGGGCAATTCAATTTCTCCCATGACTTCCCTTCGGGTGCCGTCGAAAGCTCTTACAATCATTGTGCTTGGCTTCATATGAGTTCCATCGAAAGGCAACTTCGCCAGTGTTGACTTTGGCATTACATTCAAAGAAGAGCCATTATCAATGAGAACCCTGGCCATGACATGGTCTCGGCACTTCACAGAAATGTGCAAGGCCTTGTTGTGCCCCATACCTTCGGCTGGTATTTCATCATCGGTGAAAGTGACATAATTATCAAGAACTATGTTACCTACAATGTTATCGAGCTTATCAACTGTGATGTCATGGGAGACATGCGCTTGATTCAACACCTTCATCAGTACTCTTCTGTGTGGCTCTGAGTTCATTAATAGAGACAAAAGAGATATCCGAGTCGGAGTCCGATTTAACTGATCCACAACCCTATATTCACTCTGCTTGATGAACTTCAAGAATTCGCCTACCTCCTCATCAGATACACCCATTTTATTCTCACCCCCGTTTGCTTCCTTGTCATCTAGGATTTCTTCCACCTTCTCTTTCCCTTTGTGATCCTTTCCTTCCTTTTCTATTTCCCCCTTTCGCAATACCTCTGGAGTGTAAATGCGACCACTCCTAGTCATTCCGCCAATTCCTGAAATGTTGGTGACCACAGTAGTCCCGTTGGAAGGATTGGGTTGGACCTGCATCTCATACTTCCATGGTACCGCTTTGGTGTCCTTGTAAGGGAAAGGACTTGGAACTCGGATGACGATTGGTGTTGGCCCACTTGGAACCGGCAAAGGTTTCTTCTCGGTATAGTATATCACCACTGGTTTCGGAGTGACTTGCTCAGGAACTGGCCGAGAATTAACCACAACAGTAAAAGGGGTTATCTTAATTGGGGTTGGGGAAGTTGTAGATTCAGCAACCATATTAATGGCACATTCATTTGATCCACAACCAATTAAGATAATCTTCATATCCATTAACTGCTGCACGACTCGTCGAAACTCTGAACAGTTTTCAATCGAATGCCCCATGTTTCCATCAAAGTCACACCTTATCTCTCCATCGAGAGCTTTTTCTTCCGTGGCCGGGATTTGGATCAATCCACATTTGCACATCTCTCTAAAAACAACTCTCATAGGAGTCCTAACATCGGCCACTTTACTCTTTAGAGTATGTTCCAAGAAGCTCTCAATGGCATTGACCCCCGAACTCCCATGATTTGGCATAGGACCCTGTGCCACATTTGGAGCATCCTTCTGAAAGCTCAACCATTTGGCATTAATCAGGTCTTGGACCTTAAACTTCAAAGCTTTACAACTCTCGGTGGAATGTCCTGTGGCCCCATCGTGATATTCACATTGAGCATTTGGGTCATCCCACTTTGGATAAGGAGGGTCTAGTGGTCTTGTCGGGATAGGAGTTAGCACGGATTTGCTCACAAGTTGGCGGAATAGTTCGGTGTAGGTCATGGGTATTGGGTCAAAACGCACTGGCTTTCTTTCCGGGTTATATGGTGGTCTTGTTTGGCTGGTGATTGGGTTTGGATTTAGAGGCTGGACGATTTGAGGTGGCATGGTGGGGTGTGTTTGAGGCTGAGAAGGGTATGATGGCCTGGTAGGGAGCCATTTGTTGAGGGTTTGGAAATTGCGAGGTTGCAGCGATGTATGGCTGGTTGGCTTGGTGATATGGAGGTGGTTGGTAATATGGGGCGTATTGGGCATGGAAGGCGGGTGTTTGGTTTGGTCTCCATTGGTTCGGTTTCTTCTGTTCCAAGGTTACTGCATGTGCCTCTCCCTCCTTCTTTTTCACGAATGGGGTTTTCTTTGGGCCGTTCCCTACTGAAGTCTCGACGATATTGCCATTCCTCATTCCACTTTCAATTCTCTCGCCGATGATGACCATGTCAGAAAAATTTGATGAAACACTCCCAATCATCCTATCATAGAAAGGCGACTGGAGTGTATCAATGAACATTGCTACGATTTCTTTCTCGGCTAAGGGAGGCTCCACCTGAGCAGCCAGTTCCCTCCATCGTTGCGCGTATTCTTTGAAAGTCTCTACATCCCTTTTTGACCTATTTTGGAGTTGCATCCTATCGGGAGCCATGTCAACATTGTACTTGTACTACTTCAGGAATGCATCTGCTAGATCTTTGAAGGATCGGATGTGTGCCTGCTTGAGATGCGTATACCAATTTGAAGCTGCCCCGGTCAAGCTATCTTGGAAGAAGTGAATCAAGAGTTTATCATCTCGGGCATGTGACGCCATCTTCCTCACATACATGGTCAAATGGTTCTTGGGACAAGTGGTTCCCCGATATTTGTCAAAATCAGGCACCTTAAATTTCGGCGGAATTACAACATTTGGCACCAGACAAAGTTCCGAGGCATCCCGAAGACCATAACTATTTACCCATTCGATGGCCCGCAATCTTTCCTCTAGTACTTCCAGCTTTTCTTTAGATTGGGAATCCCCCCCCTGACCGATTCACCTGAGAGCTTCTCCGTACATATTATGGGGAAATGAATATGGCATGGAGGAGGAACCGAAGTTTGGCATCATTTGAGCCCCCGGGGTCCATAATGTAGGGTGTATTGTGGGGGCCTTGGATTGACAGATGGTGTCACTATCGGGGTGTTACCATCTCGTAGGGTTGACATTCTGCTTGCGGTATTTCGGCAAGATTGGTGGGAATTTGTGCTTGAGTGATGTGTTCGGAGCTCTGAATACCATCTTGTGGACTGGGGGCTGTTGGTGGTACAAACCCACGTGGCAAACCGTATGGGGGATTGTTCGGGTCAAATGAAAAATGAGTTGGGTTGAGAGGCATCATGGCCCCTGGTTGGTTGAAGCCTTGAATAGGAATTTGAGAAAAACCGGGCGGGATGAGAGGTGTGGCTGGTTGTCCTTCGTTCGAGGCTGGAGGGTTCTCCTCTGTGTTCTTCTCCTTCTGCATTTCTTGTAGGATTTCCATCATCTTAGCCATCTGATCCTTGATTTGACTGACTTCATCCTTGATCACTTGAACTTCTTCTAGTTCATCCGCCATGGCTCTTGCCTGTGATCGAGTGCGATAAGGGTGTCTTGGATCGTTCAGAAACCACACCTTTTATTTAATAAAAGAAAGAATAAATGAATAAAATCAAAAGAAAGAGCATAAACCAATTAAACTCCATTTTTGAGAGGAAGACCGTCGCATACACTTATAGCAAGAATACTCATCCTGCAATCAAATCTAGTGGTATAATTCCCTCTAGCTTGACTGCAGTTGATGTCGAGTCCAAGGGAGAATTCACTCCTCGATAGACCACATCTGTACTAGCAATGTTATTGTTTGACGATACCCATATTTTACGCAGAAAACACATCGTTTTTAGGGTAAAAATATAGTTGATGAAGTATCTAAGGGAGAATTCACTCCTCTACAGATATCATCTGGAAAAAAGAGAGAGCATTCCACAAAAATTTGATGAAAACTTCTATTTCATTGGATGGATATTGCAATACAAACATGAGTCTTTGGTCAACTAGAAAAACAATACATCGAGAGTTTTCATATTTCTAACCCCTCTTTGGGGACCTCAAAATATTATGTCAAGAGCTTCATCTTCTTTTTCCTGAATCCCTTTGCAAGCTTCCCAAAATGCTTGAAGAACTCAGTCAACTCTGGTGGTATCTCGGAGGAAAGGGTTCTTGTAGACCTGAATTGATACTTCTTCAAATCGATCCACCAACTGGGAAGTATGATATTGAATTCTACCAATCATGTCTTCATATTTTCTTCTCCATGCTTCCCTTTCATAGATCACATCCCTTACAACCAATTTCCATCCCTTTACCCATTCTCAGCGTGACGTTGAGCTTCTCCTCTTTCATTTTTTTGCATTTTGGTCCTGAGCCAATTTTCCCTTTCATTAGCTTCTCATTAATAATTGACGATATCTGGCAGCTTCGCTCCATCCTCGATCAGAGTAAAGTTCGGTCTGGGCCAAGGATTCTTGTAGAGATCCAACTCTCTCCTTTAGTATCTGTATTGTTTCGACATGAACCCCTACGTCCCACTCAAGCTCTTCTTTCTTCTTTAGAATTCTGACTAGCGTGTTTTCTTGACACTCCACCTTTGCTTGCAACTCTTGGATCACTGCTTCTTTCTCTTTTCTTGCCCTTTTCATGCGACTTGGGGCTTCGTAGGAATCGGCACATTCACTTCTCAAATTCTCGATCTGTAAATTCAGTTTTTGCACTTGGCTTTGGAGCTTGACGATAGTTACTTCTGCAACTTGGTTCTTTTCATCCAAAACCCCCATCTGAGCTTTTAGAATTTCAATTTTTCCAGCATTTGATCTTCTCAGAAGAGGATTGTTTTCAGCAGATGGGGGTTCCGGTTTTGAAGGACACCCCCTTCTTGCCTCTCTCCATGCTTCATATCTTTTTGTTCGAGCTATGATCCGCCTTCCTAACTCATCACGCCCTTTTATGTGAATATCGTTCCATGCTGACCTTATTGCCATTGTCTGACTCTTGATGCTTTCACATTCTTGATATAGGAAATATGCTCCACCCAGCAGCTCTTTTGGGGGTTCATCTTGTGTCCACCGAGTTGGCACATTACTAGAGCTGGTGAATATGACACACATCCTCCGGGTCCCATCAATGGGGCATTCGAGAAACCTCCACAATCTGAATATAACGGAATCCCCATTGTACCATGGGCACATCCATCTAAATGAACGTGAGTCGACCTGATCAAACTCTTGTTTCCATTCATATAGTTTGCGTGACTTTAGCGGCATGCGAATGAATCCTTTCAACGGGTCATCCGTTCTATCAATTTTGTTTCCGAGATACAAGTGAGTCATAATCCAAACATATAACATTGGTGCACAAGACCGCAACTTTCCTTGTTGATTCGATGACAAACTTGTAGTGAGAGAAAAGTCTCAGCTAGGATAGCAGGGGACTAAATTCACCCCATATTCCTCAACTCTGTAGAAGACGTCCATGGCTGATCGATCAATCACATCCTAAATAAAGGGAAAAAGCACCAGTCCATAGATGAGGAGAGCCAACAACCTATTAAAAAGAACCCATCGTTGTTGTTGAGCCAACTCCCTAAGATAACCTTCCAAGAATCGCCTCTTCAAGCCCGTAGTGTTTCCTTTTTCCACTTTATCCAATTGTTCCGGTTTAAGTTCCAACAGACTTGCTATCTTCCCATCTGCCACATATTGTCCATAATACAAATAGACACGTGATTCCTTTTGGATAGGCAGTCTCAGCATGTAAGCATACTCCTCTATGGTGGGAGTTACATCTAGGTCAGGCAATTCAAAACATCTCAAAGTTGAGTTCCAATACTGAGCGAATGCACTTAGAGCGGGGGCATCCACCGGAATACGTAATAGATCTAGTATCCTCCCATACTTGTTGTTAAAGTTCGAACGTGCCTTTTCTGACATTTGTTGACTAATTTCCCATAAGCTCTGAACATCATTGAGTGTCACGTTGATCTTGATGCCCTTCTTGGAACTGCTTGCATTGCTAGTACTCTTTCTGATGCTAGGTTCTTCCATTCCTTGCTATAAGATTAATACTAAGGTCTTCCTGTCAAGAAACACAAATAAAGAAAAAAAATTAGAAATGAAACACATGAAAAAAATGCCCTACATGCTTCATGTTGCATGAGCCCCAGTAGGGTTGGGAACCCCATGTCGGGTATGCTATTAATGCACTACCTTCACTATGACACGCCGCTTATTAGAAGTGCAATAATATTCGAACATGTCATTCGGGCTTGGAGCGACGAAGTGTCGCCCCCTTTTTCCTTTTTTAGAAAACTTCATAATAGATATGTATGTGCATGGCAATTTATGTTTATGATGCCAAAAAAATGGAGAGAGAGAAAGAGTATGCTCCCTTTGTCCTAAATTGGGTAAAACTTAGGGTTGGACAAACCTGAGGTAATGACTCTAAACAGGTTGTCTACTAAGTTTGCTCTATCAGTGAAAATTAGGTAGGGTCTAGACTTCTAAAAGCCATGGTTCCCAGATTGTCCCTATCCCGAAAGATAAGGATCCGATTCATGAATCTAGTCACAAGTAGGGATAAACCCTCTCAATATGACCATCCCATAATATCGGGTACAACCTGAGTGGTGAATCAACAAATATCAGGGAGGTACGAGACCTCTTCAATGACAATGTCGAGACACCGCCTAATCCTTGAGTTTTGAGCAAGCTCGGGTATAGAGCCAAAAGTGTGTGCAAGTTGTGATAGTGATGTGTGTGATGGGAGCACACAAACCTTCACCAAAACCTACTAAAATAAAACTACCCCAAACCTGCAAAAGGAACAAACAACACAAAAACAAAAGTTCTCTACCCTAAGGTTGCAAGAATATACAAAAGCAGTTATGAAAGCATTAAAAGGAAATAAAACAAAAAAAAAGGGTAAAACAAATATTTTCAAAGCTGTTAAAAAGATAAGGAAAAAAAAATAAAAAATTGGCACAACCAACTATGATAGGCCTGACTCTCAAAGGTCCCCAGTGGAGTCGCCAGCTGTCGCGACCGTCCCGTCCGGGAGGCACGAAAAATGGATAAAAACAGAGGAGTCGCCACCAATATTTTATTTGGGAAAAACATTGGGAAAACCATTTATTTTAAGGAAAACTGGTCTAAAAAGATAGAGATGAGTTCGGGAGTCGGTTACGAGTAGGGAATGTATTAGCACCCTACGTCGCCCGTTTAAAAACGGTACCTCAAGTTAATTGTGCAAAAATCATTTTAGTAACCTCTTAAATATTTATTTTACCCCAAAAATTATTTACAAGAAAGAATTATTCTTTCATTTTTAATATTTTAAATATTTTATTAATTTTTTACGTTTTTTTAAAATTATTGTTTATAAAAACTAAATGAGGTTGAACATGGCACATGAGTCCACAGGGCAACCTCAAATCTAAGGGACTGAACATGGCACCGTGTCCATAGAGCATCCCTAAAAAGGAAAAGTTTAACTTTTTGATTAATTATTTTAACGAAAAAATGGGATGCAAAAAAAGGAAAATTAATTAAATGAGGTTGAACGTGGCACATGAGTCCACAGGGCAACCTCAAATCTAAGGGACTGAATATGGCACCGTGTCCATAGAGCATCCCTAAAAATAGAAAAGTTTAATTTTTGATTAATTATTTTAACATAAAAGGGAGATACAAAAAGGGAAAATTTAGTTTTGGCCCGACAAGATGATTTATCTTGCTCCTACGTATTCCCGGGTGCGATGGGAAACTCAAAGCCACGTAGTTCTCTTGGAAAAGATTTGATTGGTTGGTTGATTTTAATTTTGATAAAAAAGATTTGATTTTGTTTTGATTTCATTTTTAAAAAAAAGGATTTTATGTATTTTCGTTTTTTATTTATTTAATATTTTTTTTATGTCAAAAACTCCTAAACGAGGTAGAACATGGCAAATACGTCCACAGAGCTATCTCGCATCTAAGGAATTGAGTGTGAAACCTCTCACAAAGCAATCCCATAATTATTTTTCGATTATTATTATTATTATTATTATTATTATTATTATTATTATTATTATTATTATTATTATTATTACATTTTCTATTCATTCGCTTTTAGATTTTCCAAAGAAAAAAAGGAAAATACAAAACCCCTTTTTATTCATTTATCAGCCCAAACCCAATTAAAATTTGGTGGAACCTCATTTGATTTGGGCCAGCTAGTTAACTTATGTAACCCATTAACAATTCAATTTAAACAAATAGAATAAACAATATAAAACAACCAATAAACAAAACAAAGAAAAGCAAAGTGGCCACTATGTCATAACATCAGATAACAAACAAAGAGTGAGGTTTGAGTGGATGAAACCAAACCCTTTCTTCTTCACGGGTGCGTAGAGCCAGAGCAAGCAACCACGGCAGCGGCGAGCGAACCACGACACGGTTGCAGAAGGAGCGGCGTACCGACGGAGTTCGCGGCGGATCCGGACCTGTGCACGCGACTCAGGCTGGCATCTTCGAGGGGGACGATGGCGGAGAAGCAGGGGGCGATCGCGGTTCGCGGCGCGGCGAGGTTGGGCACCAGAACGGCGGTTCTGCACACGGTGGTGACGGTTCTGCACGCGGTGGTGACGGATGACCGAGTGAGCAGAGCAGATTGGAAGCGATGGAGAAGAAGGGGGTGGTGGTCCGATGGAACTGGGTTCTGTTGTTGAGGGAATGGAGTGGAGGTGGCGCACCGGGGTTCGAGGACGGCGGATCTGCGACCCGCGACGCAAGCCGGAGCTCGGACGGAGGATGTGACGGAGTTAAACGTGACGGTGGTTCATGGCCGTTGTGTGGTGGTGACGCTGTCGAGACTGAGGATGTTTCCTCCCTCCTCTGTTTACTGCCATGATCTATGTGTGTGGTTTCCTTTTTCCTGTTTTGTTGTTGCTGGTTCTGTTGAAGGAGATGAAGAATGAGAGGAAGGAGATGATGAGGGAAGAGGAAGGAGAAAAAGAACGAAAGAAAGAAAGAGGTTTTTCTTGTTGTTCCCTCCTTCTCCTCTGTTGTTTCTGTTGTTGTGTTCCTCTTTTTTTTCTGCTGCCAATCCTCCCTCTTTCAGATTTTTTTGTGTCCTCTCTCCCCTTCCTCAGATTTTTCTGTGTGTTCCCCCCTGTTGTCTCTGTTGGGTCCTTTTTTATAGAAGAAGATGAACTCTTCTCAATGTCATTGGGACCTTGCAAGCTTGAGTGTTGCAGATGTACCCATGTCAGGTCCCTTTCCATTCCCATTTATGTTTCTTCTTCCTCTCGATCTAGGCGGATGCTTTTCCCCAAGTTCTGAAAATCAACTAAAGATGGAAACTGATGTTGAGCTTTGTGTGGAAATGTGTTTGACGGTAGAATTATCTCCTTGAGAAACCCACATCTGAATTTTGCTTTCTTCTTATGTTAAAAAGTTGCTTGGAAGCATGTTGGTTAAAGGGAAAAACCATGGTAGAGGAGAAGTGACATATACTTTACGTGAGAAAGAGGATACAAGGCAGGTAGAGACATTTTCTCTTTATTTTTATTTTTATTAATTTTTATTTAAATATCTTTTCACTTGGGCTTGGACTCAAAACAACTTGTAACAAAAACAAATTGGGCCAATAACATAACCAATTTTTTAGAGAATTTTTATGCATTTTCTCTTCTTTTTTTTTTCAAAATATTAATTAAAAGGAAAATACCCGGACAAAATTAGGTGTTCACAACAAGGATATTCAGATCCAATACTTCAACCAACACTAGCAACACTATCACAAAATTTGCCAACACGCCGCAAGGAAATAGCATCTGATCTAGAAACAATGACATCAATATGGTTCCTCTATTTTAGATGAATTCTTAGAGCTTCATCTCTTTGATTCAATGGATATCCCCAAATTAATTTGAAGGATGCTTTCCGAAGCCACGCTATAAAAAATTAACATTAAATTCATCAATTGTGATTTTTAAATCTTTAAAGATTGCTCATCAGGTTGAATTATTTGATTATTAAAAGTATGTTTTTGAAGTGAAGATGTTGAAGTTATATAACTTTCATCTTTGTTAGAAGCTTTTTCTCTTGCAAAAATGTACTTGTTATGCTTGACAATTGTTTCTTCTAAAAAAAAATTGTATTACTCCTAAAGCATATGAAATTAGTTATATAAAAATTTATTAAAAAAAATCCATAAATTAATGTTGAAACACAAACACTCACTCATTCGTGGTACACACACATAGAAATAATAGAAATATTGAGAAAGATAAGAGAAAGAGATACAAAAAAAAAAGTTGATTCAACACTGCACTACACTTTCACTTGTACTATACACTTCTTTGCATTTACACTATAGTACTAAGTCTATTTATAGACTCATATAAATCCCTAGTCTCACTAACCAACTCACTTTTAATACGAATTTTAAAATTTTCGTTTTTGTTCTGAATGTTTTCATATTTTATTAGATTTTAGTTTTTTATAATTTTTATTTTTTTAAATTATATAAAAAGACAAAATTTTCCTGTGATAAAATTACATATAATATTTTAAAATTTTTAAATATTTTTTAGCTTAAATTAATTTTGTTATAATTTTAAATATTTTTTTTAGTTTTTACTTTACATATAGTTAAATTATTATAATACTTTTTATTTATTTTTCAGTTTTTTAAAATAATGTGAAGTAAAAAAATTAGCCTTGTGACAAAATAAAAATAAATTTTTAAATAAATTTTTAATATTTTTATTATTTTATGTTTTATTATACCTTTTTTGGTAACCATATTATATTTTATTATACTTTAATTATTTTATATATAAAATATTTTTATATTTTATTATACTATAAATCACCTTATCCTATCCTGTTGACTTCTAACCTAGCTCCCCCCTCATGATAGAACTTTAACTAGATGAACATGATAGGATAGGTGACAGGATTGGTTTATCCTATCCTGCTGGCTCACCAAACAATAGTTTCTGACAAGATATGATAACTTATCATATACTGTCTCTATTATCCTGACCACCAAACGAGCCCTTTGTAGTTACACTAACTATCCTAACTAACAATGACAAACTAACCAATTACATGATTTGAATTATCTCCAACAATTAACAATCAAATCAAATAAAAATTGCATAAATTACCCAAACGTGCTGAAACTCAACATATATTCCGCCACAATGAATATTAATACCCAGCTTATCACCTAATAGAGTATGCAAAATATTCAACCATGAGTTTGAAGAAAGAAAAAAAAACTGCAAGGTGATGCTTTTTCAATGTTCTTTTTATCATGCACATTTTTCAATTTGTTTATGAAATAATAGACAATTTCCAATCAAGCTAGTAATAAAGTTATTGCCTTGCCCGATTCGTATCAGTGAGTGAACTAGAGATGCTATTTGCTATAAGATGTGGTCTACCTTGGCGCATAAAAAGCTCCACGTCTCTATCTTGTATGTTTCTTTCAAGTTCCAACAGCAAAAATGAATATTAAAAAAATGGTTAGAAATTTTTGGGGGAGCCCGTGTGCCCCGGCTCCAACAAAGTTCCGATTGTGCTTGTACGAATGATAGAGTCTTATTAATTAATGTTCTAAAGAAATTAGTTAACGAGAATACTAACTGTGTTCTGTTAGGGCACTTATGATATTCGTTAAAGAATCAAGAAAAAAAATTCATAAAAAATTAATGTATTTAATATTTGAAAAGATAAAATACTTGGTTTTCCAATAAATAAAAACATACTTTTTATGATTCATTAAAGAATGTCCTAAGAGTACTTGTTAACATGACCCGTTAGTTAATGAATTCACTAAAGAGAAGGTTTTTTTGAAAAACCAAAAACTTCATCTTTCAATGCATTAATTACATGTTTTTCCCATGGAATCTGGCTTTTTTATTCCTTAATCATTGTCCCAAGGGCATTGGTTAGCAATCCGGCAGAGGTTCTTTCTTATCTATATCTCTGATTCAACATGATTCAATAACTTCTCTCTGCTGTTTACTGATTTTGTCTCTTTTTTCCGGAACTTTTTTGATTCTACCACATAATCCTTTACCACAAAAACTCAAGAAGAAGTTTTATGTGTTTAGAGTAGTGATTCTTTCCTATTAATTATTGAAAAATTGAGGAATATTATATAAAAAGATCGAATTTACAACATAAAAAAAAATAAGGAAAACAAATATGTAAAAAAAAAAGACAAAAATCGCACTAGACTAATAATAAAAGTGCCAAAACTACCGTTATCCCTTCAGATTTTCTGCATTGAATGGAGGGGGATTCCTCGCATAGGTACTGCCTCATTAATGAGTGCTTCTGATTGCTCGGCTTCTCTCTATGGCCATAACTTTTGGGTGAGCATTTGGCATCAGAAAACTGAATGATGTATAGGAAGATTTTTCTCTAAGCATTCCTGTTATCTTTAGTTTAAAGCTGATGTATAATGACTGATCATCAGATTCGTTAATATCATGGTTGAAATTCTACAGCTAAAGGGACATTCGGTAGAGTAACATTTTCACATTAATGGCATGCCTGGTAATCTTAGATGTCAACATCATTTCTTATGAGGATGCTTTTATAATTAATTAGAACCTCATATATTTGCATTATTGAAGATTTCATATATCTTTTGAATGGTTTTCAATTATTAAACAAATATCTCCATCTTGGTTACCCATCATATTGAAGAAAAGAAGAAAGATTGTCCATACAATTAAGATATTTTATAGTACCTTGCTGCTAGCTAATAGCTTAATTACGAACTTCGTAGCCAACCGCATAGGTCCTTCCTCTTCTTTTTTCTGGTTGCTTTCTTATCAAGGCACATAATTAATCGTTTGAGACATTAGTCTATTGTCTATATGTTCAATTTCTCTTCGTTTGTTATACCTTCTGTATTATTTTTTATTTTGTATACATTCTGTATCAGGGTCTCAAACCCAAAAAAAAAAAATTAGAGATATTAGTTCTCTTATAATTAATTCGTGAAAACATATACTATATTAGTGTGTGATATTGATATATTTATCACGGAATGATATGATTAAGCCTGGGAAATAATGACTCAACATTCAACAACATGAACCTTTATTCTTCCTTGAGAGTGCATGTGCGCTCCTTTTCCTAATAATTTGTTTCATTATACTCCCTCCGGTCCATAATATAAGAAACAAAACCTTAAAACATAAAAATTAAGAAAATATACTGGAATAAGTTAATTATAATTAATTCTCATATAAATTTTCAAAAACACCTATTCTAATTTTAATTAATACACCTCCGGACTCAATTATAAGAAAAATAACTAATATCATACTTATTAAGGAAGTTAGTTAATTTAGTTTAATTATCTTGATTTATGTAAAAAAAAATGAGTTATAATTACTAAAATATCCTTCAATTGTCTAGGGAATGTGTAATACTCTTGGAAAAGTAAAGGGGAAATTGGTTTGATTGGTTAATTTTCTTGATTTTTGGAATACTTATATTAAATAGAGTTGAGTTGGTTAGATTTTGCTTATATATGAGTCCAAAAAACATAGGTACTTTTTTGCTTATAATTGAGTCTAGAGGGAGTATTTGATAGCCTATAATTAATGACAATAATTAATAAGGACAATGTTGAAAATTAGCATTTAATATATGTAAAAATTGATGTATGTTTCTTATATTTTGGATAAAAAAGGACTCATTTATTTTTTATACCGTGGACCGGTATTTGTGAATTTTGGACACCATATTTTTAATTAGATGATCTGGCAATGAAATAAAAATATCCTTCAATGTATTTGACTATTTGTCATAAATGTCATAATACTAGTATTTTTTATCCCTGCGTGATGTACGGGTAGTTTTTCAATATAAAAAAAGGAGTGTTATAATATTTAATTTTATTTTTATTTATTTTTCCTTTTCATGTTGAAATATATTTATATCATGACTACACATTATAATCATGATTATAAACACACCTTTAAAATGACAGTTTTATGTTAATATCAAAATAAAAGAGAATATTTTTCTTGAGATTATATTTTTAAGTAAATAATATGGAGTTGAGCAAGTACGCAACAATGTGATTGAAATATCATCGGATGGAGAAGATAGTCCTATGATTGTTTTGGATTCTGATGATCAAAATGGATCACACACAAATTCATGGACAATGACTCTGTCTCGAGCTATTGTTTCAAAGAGTAATCCATTGGTAAGTCTGGTATTTATATGTTATAGCATAGTTTTTTAAATTATTTTTCAATCCTTTTACATACGCTCACACTTATGATTGTTTGGGCAAAACTTAGATGATTCCTGCGAGCATTGTACGAGTTTTTTGCATGGATGATCAAGATGTTATCTCTATTGAAGATGAAGAGGAGAAGAACCACCACTGTAGGATGTTAAGAACTAACTGAAGAGCTTATAAAAAAAACTGATCAAAGAAACGCATGTATTCGCTTTGCTTGAAGAACTTCAAGAATTCGTCGACTTCTTCATCAGGTACCTCCTTTTTATTATCACCCACTTTGGTATCCTTTTCAGCCGACGTTCCTTCCACCCTCTCTTTCCCCTTGTGATCTTTTTCTTCCTTTTCTGTTCCCTCCCTTCGCAATACCTTTAGAGTATAAATGCGACCACTCCTAGTCATTCCACCAATTCCCGAAATGTTGGTAACCACAATGGTCCCATTGGGAGGACTTTGTTTAACCTGCCTATCATATTTCTATGGTACCGCTTTGGTGTCCTTGTAAGGGAAAGGACCTAGGACTCGGATGACAACTGGTGTTGGCCCACTCGAAACCGGCATAGGTTCCTTCTCAGTATAGTGTATCACCACTGGCTTCGGAGCGACTTGCTCAGGAACCGGTTGAGGATTAATCACAATAGTAAAAGGAGTTATCTTAACTGGAGTTGAGGAAATTGTAGATTTAGCGACCATGTTAATGCCACACTCATTCGATTCACAACCAATTAGGATAATCTTCATATCTATTAACTGTTGCACAACCTGTCAAAATTTTGCACAATCTTCAATCGAATGCCCCACATTCCCGTCGAAGTCACACCTTATCTCTTCATCAATAGTCTTCTCTTCAACAAATGAGGTTTGCACCAATCCATGTTTTTGCATCTCCCTTAAAATAACTCTCATGGGAGTTCTGACATCAGCCACTTGGCTCTTAAGAGTAGGTTCCATAAAGCTATCAATGGCATTGACTCCCGAACCCCCATGATTAGGCATAGGACCTTGTGCCCCATTCGGAGCATCTTTCTAAAAGCTCAACCACTTAGCATCAATAAGATCTTGTACCTTAAATTTGAAAGCACCGCAGTTCTCAGTGGAATGACCTATTGCCCCCGCATGATATTCACACTTAGCATTTGGGTCAAACCACTTCGGATAAGGAGGCCCCAATGGTTTCATTGGGATAAGAGTCAACACAGATTTGCTTATAAGCTAATGCAGTAGCTCAGTATAGGTCATGGGTATCAGGTCAAAATGTACTGGCTTTCTTTCCGAGTTATATGGTGGTCTTGTTAGGCTAGTGTTTGGGCTTGGACCTAGGGGTTGAACAATTTGAGGTGGCATGGTAGGGTGTGTTTGAAGTTGAGAGGGGTATGATGGCCGTTAAGGAGCCATCTGTTGAGGATTTGGAAATTGTGAGGTGGCAGTGATGTATGGCTGGTTGGCTTGGTGATATGGGGCGTATTGGGCTTGGAAGGCAGGTGTTTGGTTTGGTCTATATTAGTTTGGTTTCTTTTGTTCAAAGGTTACTGCGTGTGCTTCTCCTTCTTTCTTTTTCACAAAAGGGGCTCTCTTCGGGCCGTTCATTACTGAAGTCTCAGTGATCTTGCCATTCCTCATTCCACTTTCAATTCTCTCACCGATGATGACCATGTCAGAAAAGTTCGATGACACGCTCCCAATCATCCTATCATAGAAGGGCGACTCGAGTGTATCAATGAACATTGCCACAGTTTCTTTCTCGGCCAATGGCGGCTCTACTTGAGCAGCCAGTTCCCTCCATCGTTGTGCATACTCCTTGAAAGTCTCTGTGTCTCTCTTTGCCATATTTTGGAGTTACATCCTATTGGGAGCCATGTCAATATTGTACTTGTATTGCTTCAGGAATGCATCTGCTAGATCTTTGAAGGATCGGACGTGGGCCCGTTCGAGATACGTGTACCAATTTGAAGCTGCCCCGGTTAAACTGTCTTGGAAGAAGTGAATCAAGATCTTATCATCTTGAGCGTATGATGCCATCTTCCTTACATACATGGTCAAATTGTTTTTGGGACAAGTGGTTCCCCGATATTTGTCGAAATCGGGTACCTTAAATTTTAGTGTAATTACAACATTTGGCACCAGACAAAGTTCGGAAACATCCCGCAGACCATAACTATTTACTCCTTCAATGGCCCGTAGTCTTTCTTCTAGTACTTTCAACTTTTCTTTAGATTGGGAATTCCCTCCTGACTGATTCACTGGAGTTTCACCGTACATACTCTGAGGGAAGGAGTATGGCATGTAGGATGATCCGAAGTTTGGCATCATTTGAGTCCCTGGGGTCCATAATGTAGGGTGTATTGTGGATTTTTTGGATTGGCAGAAAGTGTCACCGTCGGGGTGTTACCATCTGTAGGGTTGATAGCTTGTGCTTGTGGCATTTCGACAGCATCGGTGGGGGTTTGTGTCTGAGTGATATGTTCAGAGTTTTGAATGCCATCTTGTGGGCTGGGGGCCGTTGGTGGAACAAATCCATGAGGTAAGCCGTATGGGGGATTTTTCGGGTCAAATGAAAGATGAGTTTGGTTACTTGGATAAATAGTGAGAGGCATCATGGCCCCTGGTTGGTTGAAGTCTTGAATAGGAATCTGAGCAAAACCCAGCGGAATGAGAGGTGTGGCCGAATGTCCCTCGTTCGAGGCTGGAGGGTTCTCCTCTGTGTTCTTTTCCTTCTGCATTGCTTGTAGGATCTCCATCATCTTAGTCATCTGATCCTTGATTTGACTGACTTCATCCCTGATCTCTTGGACTTCTTCTAGTTCATCCGCCATGGCTCTTACCTGTGACCGAGTGCGATAAGGGTGTCTTCGAGCAATTGTTCAGAAAAGCCACACACTGTTTTAATCAAAACAAAAGTGAGAACAAAATGTTGGAAAAATACAAAAAGCTTTTATGAAAATCACCTTTGGAGTTTTTTTTTTTTGAGTTAACACCTTATAACAGACAAGAGATGGTCCCTCCATCCCACACAGAGAGCATTGTGCTCATAAGATGAAATGGAGTTGACAACAAATCTAGGGGAGAAACAACTCTCCACAATAGATGTTGTCTCAAGCACACTAGCATTTCTGAATTGAGACATCTCGTCCTACCCTTTGCATAGAAGGAAGAATCCTATAAGGCAAAGATTTAGTTGACAACATACTAAAGGAAGACCATACTCCGCGATTGGTCTCATCGCAAGTCAAGTGCGAGAGTTGGAGTGAGAGGGAATCATAGAGGCAATAACTGATTTCATTAAAAACTCCTCAAAGCAAAACATAGAATTATGGAGGCAATGCCATATTTCATTAAAATCTCCTCAAAACAATACATAGATTGGGATTACATCATAATTCTCGACATTGTTACATCATTTTCATCCTAAAGTCAATAGCTTAGGTCTCTTTCTTTTTAGCCCTCGAGCAAACCCTCCACACATCTGCATGAAATCATCCAACTTAGCCGGGAGACGAAGCATAGGATCTGCACGAATTTGTTTTTCTGCCTTTTCAAAGCATTGGACGAAATTTGGAATACAATGGTTTAGCTCCAAATTCATGCTCATATCACTACTGGAAATAATGTAATATACGAGAACGTTTTACGTCAGTTGACCATATGTTTGACGTTAAAAATGAGGCGGTGGCAGTTTTGTAAATATTAAATCACTATTTGCGTCAGTTGTGTAATGAACTGACGTTAAAAGTGATTTGCAAGAATTATTAACACTTTTAACGTCAGTCGTTTATACGACTGACGTTAAAAGTGTGATTTTTACTTCAGTTAAATAAATAACTGACGTAAATAATCCTATATCCCTACTCATTCCTATTTTCTTTTGTTGTCATCTCCCTGTTGTCACTCTTAACGCAGATCACTCCATATAGTGCAGTTTATTTCTAAACTTTTTTTTAAACAAGTTTATTTTTAATCTTAATTAATTAGCTTGAATTAGTAAACAAATTCTTCTGCAAATTAAAATAAATAAACACTTAACATAAAACAAGTTATATGTATAATCAAATCGTATCTCATTGAAGCGATTCATAAGTTATAATTACATGATTAAAAGATAAAATATTTCTGTAACATAGCCCTAAAATATAAAAAAGTTTCTGCTTCAACATCATTTTCTTCTCAGTCCTGTCCTCAGAAACTCAAATGGATACATCTCTTCCCTCACTTGAATTCCTTGATGCTCCATCTGAATCCACAGTCACTTGCTGCCAAAGCAGAGTGAAGGGGATGAAGGGGATGAAATTAAGTGAGGGAATCACATTACGTGATTCACCCAACCTTACCATCCATGTTACGTCATTTACTCAACCTCGGAAGTTTTTTGACCATTAAGACAGAGACCTTTAAGTCTAGGTATAGGAAGAAATAACAAAAGTCTCAAATATGATAGAGCCATATTGTGAAGGAATAGAAAACGCACGAAATATAGAGGAAAAGAAGAGGCTGTATTACAGACTGATACAGAAGAATGATAATTATATAGAGAAGAGAGAATAGCCGATTTTCTTGAAAACTGATCTATAAACTTAATGCTCATTAAGAGGATTAAGTTACAAGTTGCATGGGTAAGTATCACAGTAGTCAAAGGAATGAATGTTTTTGTAGAAACTTAAACACTTTTAACGTCAGTTGTCTTCAACAACTGACGTTAAAAGTGTTTTTAAAATAAAATATATTTATTTTTAACATCAGTTGTTTAATACAACTGACGTTAAAAGTATGATTTTTACTTCAGTTAAATAAATAGATGACGTAAATAATCCTATATCCCTATCTGAAATGTCCTGTTGTCACTCTTAATGCAGATCACTCCATATAGTGCAGTTTATTTCTAAACTTTTTTTTTAAACAAGTTTATTTTTAATCTTAATTAATTAGCTTGAATTAGTAAACAAAATCTTGTGCATATTAAAATAAATAAACACTTAACATAAAACAAGTTATATATGTATAATCAAATCGTATCTCATTGAAGCGATTCATAAGTTACAATTACATGATTAAAAGATAAAAAGTTTCTGCAACATAGCCCTAAAATATAAAAAAGATTCTGCTTCAACATCATTTATTCTTCTCAGTCCTGTCCTCAAAAACTCCAATGGATGCATCTCCTCCCTCACTTGAATTCCTTGATGCATCATCTTGAGTCCACAGTCACTTGCTGCCAAAGCGGAGTGAAAGGGATGACTGGGATGAAATAAAGTGAGGGAATCACATTACGTGATTCACCCAACCTTACCGTCCATGTTACGTGATTTACTCAACCTTAGAAGTTTTTTGACCATTAAGACAGAGACCTTTAAGTCTAGGTATAGGAAGAAAAAACAAAATCTCAAATATGATAGAGCCATATTATGAAGGAATAGAAAACGCACGAAATATAGAGGAAAAGAAGAGGGAGGGTGCAATACAGACTGATACAGAAGAATGGTTCTTTATATAGAGAAGAGAGACTACCTGATTTTCTTGAAAACTGATCTATAAACTTAATGCTCATTAAGAGGATTAAGTTACAATGTGCATGGGTAAGTAGCACAGTAGTCATGGGTAAGTAGCACAGTAGTCAAAGAAATGAATGTTTTTGCATAAACTTATACACTCTTAACATCAGTTGTCTTCAACAACTGACGTTAAAAGTGTTTTATTTTTAACATCAGTTGTTTAATACAACTGACGTTAAACAATGACCTTTAACGTCAGTTGTTACAAACAACTGACGTAAAATGTTGTTTTATTTTTGGTTTTTGATTATAACGTTTACACCCGCGCACCTTCTTCACTTCGCTCTGTACGTCTCTGTTCTTCTCTTTTCATCACGCTCACTCTCACTCTCACTCTCAACTCTCACTCCCACTCTCACTCTGCACTAATCGCGAGCTCATCTCCACCGCAACCACCGCAAGGGCTTCTTCGCCACCACCGTGAGGTACACTCTTAACCCTAACTCTGTCTTTCCCGCTCATTCTTTGCAATAACTCGACATCTCTCTTTCTGCTTCGCGCGCTCTAACTATCCTTGTCCCTTTGCTCTCAGTAACCACATCGAACGTTGGCCACCACTCGAGCTCCCCTCCCCACAACCACGCGAGCACCTATTTCTGGTGAGTCTTTAGGGCACATTTTTTTTATTTTTGGTTTTGAGTGTATGTTGAAACTGTAGTCTCTGTAGTTGAAACTTGAAACTGTGAGTTTGAGTTGTTTGGAATGTCTCTATTTCTGGTCGTGGGTTTTGTGTTTTCTCTTGTTTTTCTTCTACTATCATGACCTGTTTCAAAATGGGAAGAAATTTAGAGTTGCTTGTAGCATGTGACATCAACAAGATATTGCTCATTGGAATTATGTTTTGTTAATTTATCTTCATTTGCTTATTTCTTTTCTATCTTAAGAAACCTGAAAATTGTGTAAATTTGAAATAATTTTTAAACGCCATGGATATATGTTTTGTATATCTACAAAACCTATCTAGTTATGGATCGTAGTTGGATGGTTTGTAAGCGCACTAGTGCTGAATATTTGAAGGGGGTGGGAGAATTTATAGAATTTACTCAAAGGAATGTTCCTAAAAGTAATGGAATGTTCTATTGTCCTTGTGTCAAGTATTTGAATACGAGGAAATGTACGGTGAAGGATATACGGACTCATTTGATTTGTGAAGGGATTTGCTTGAGTTATACAAGATGGATATGGCATGGTGATGTGTTGTTGAGTAGTACGGCAAGTGTCTCCCAAAGTGAGGACGTTGACGTAGATATGGAGGATGATCGAGTAGAGGACATAATCCGTGATATTGGACAAGAATCTTTTCATCGAGCTCATGTGTATGATAGGTTGTGCGGTGATGCGGATAAGCCTTTATATCCAGAGTGTACTACTCATACACGGTTGTCGGTAGTGCTAAAAATTGTTTGTGTGAAGGCAAGAAATGGTTGGACCGATAAAAGCTTCACGGAATTTCTTGAAGTGTTGAAAGACTTGCTTCCGGAGGACAACATATTGCCTGGCCGTAACTATGAGGCCAAGAAGGTATTGTGTCCGATGGGTATGGAGTATAAGAAGATACACGCATGCCCCAATGATTGCATATTGTACACCGGTGTTCATGAAGACAATCACGATTGCCCCAAATGTGGGTTATCACGATACAAAGTGAAGGGTGGTGATGATGATGATGATCTTGATGATGTGAGAAAAAGGGTCCTCCTGCGAAGGTGTTGTGGTATCTTCCAATAATTCCAAGGTTCAAGCGATTGTTTGCCAATGCGAAAGATGCGAAGAATCTTAGATGGCATAATGATGAGAGGAAAGGTTTGTCATCCTGTTGATTCTATGCAATGGAAGAATATTGCTACTATGTTTCCGGATTTCACCGATGAGCCAAGAAACCTAAGGCTTGGACTTGCTACGGATGGAATGAATCCTTATGGTAACATGAGTAGTATTCATAGTTCATGGCCTGTTCTGTTGATAATTTACAACCTGCCCCCTTGGTTGTGCATGAAGCGCAAATACATGATGTTGTCTATGATGATTTCGGGACCAAAGCAACCGGGAAATGACTTAGATATTTATCTAAGTCCCTTGATTGAAGACTTGAAAATGATGTGGGTGGAAGGTGTTGATGTAGTTGATGGGTATTCTCACGAGACTTTCAAGCTTCGTGCCATGTTATTTTACACCATCAACGACTTTCCAGCATACGGTAACTTGTCCGGGTACAGTGTCAAGGGGCATAAAGCATGCCCTATATGTGAAGAAGGCACATGCTACACTCAGTTGCATCATGGAAATAAGACGGTTTACCTTGGGCATCAGAGATTTCTTAGACATGATCATCCATATCGTAAGATGAAAAAAACTTTTAATGGATGCCAAGAGACAGAAGAAGCTCCGGCAGCCTTAATTGGAGAGCAGGTTTATCAGAGGTAAAGGGCATCGATGTTATATTCGGCAAGTCCAAAAAAAAAGATAAAGCTGCTGAGAAAAACATATGGAAGAAGAGGTCGATATTCTTTGATCTTCCATACTAGCGCAAGCTTGATGTCAGACACTGCATTGATGTGATGCATGTGGAGAAAAACGTGTGTGATAGTGTGATCGGGACGCTTCTCAACATTCAGGGCAAGACAAATGATGGTGTGAGTGCTCGTCTCGACATCGTTGCTATGTGTATACGAGAGCAGTTAGCTCCGATTGTTGAGGATGGTAAGCGGACTTATTTGCCGCCGGCATGTCATACTTTGTCAAAAAAAGAGAGACAAAGTTTCTGCGGATGTCTTCAGGGCATCAAAGTTCCAAATGGTTACTCTTCAAATATGAAGAGGCTTGTCTCTAGTGATCTTAAATTGGTTGGCTTAAAGTCTCATGATTGTCACGTCTTGATGCAACAACTTCTGCCCGTTGCTATTCGTGGTATTGCTCCAAAAAATGTAAGACATACCATTACTCGGTTGTGGTCATTCTTCAATTCTATATGTAGCAAAGTCGTCGACCCCCGTATGTTGGATGACTTGGAAGTTGAGGATGCTACAATCTTGTGCCAATTGGAGATGTATTTTCCTCCTTCCATTTTCGACATAATGGTTCACTTAATTGTTCATTTCGTGAGGAAGATTAGATTATGTGGGCCGGTTTTTCTGAGATGGATATACCCAGTTGAGCGCTACATGAAGATCTTGAAAGGGTATGTGAAGAATCCTCATCGTCTGGAAGCATCTATTGTTCAAAGGTATGTTGCAGAAGAAGCTATTGAGTTTTGTTCGGACTACCTTCATAACACGGATCCTATAGGGGTTCCTAAGCCTCGGCATAATGAGATAAGATGTCAAGGTAAGGGTACACATGGCTTAAGAATTAATAGCAAGGGTTGGGAGGAAGTGCTTCAAGCACATTTGTATGTATAGAACAACATCGATTCTGTTCAACCTTTCTTATTTGAACATAAAAGAAAAGTCAATCAAGAAAACCCTCGAATGAGCGAAAGGTGGTTGTTGAACAAGCATAACAAGACTTTCTTACCGTGGTTCAAGGAAGAAATGCTTAAGGATGGTAGTACTGCTTCTAATGACGTAAGATGGTTGGCACGTGGGCCTAGCTTCAACGTCATATGTTGGAGCGGATACGACATCAATAACTTTTCCTTTTATACAAAGGAACAAGATAACAAGAGTACCATGCAAAATAGTGGGGTTATGATCATGGCTGAAGCAATGCACTTCTCTAGTGCAAAGGACACAAAACCCCTTATAGCACCGACACCTTGCTTTGGATATATTGAAGATATTTGGGTGCTCGATTACACTAAGCTTACGGTGCAGGTTTTTAAATGTAAGTGGGTTGATAGTAACGGTGGTGTACAAACCGACAAATTGGGGTTCACATTGGTAGACCTCAACAAGTTAGGTCATATAAATGAGCCTTTCATAATGGCTTCCCAAGCAAAACAAGTGTTCTACATCACTGATCCTTCTAACAAAAGGTTGTTCGTGGTTCTCCAAGGAAAAAGCATGTATAATGGTATTGATGAAAATCAAGATTCAAATCTTGATATTCCTGAGACTCCTTCTTTTTCAACAAACATGCCTACTATAATCGAGGAGACACAGGTGGACGATGTACATGCCACTCGTGATGATCATCACGAAGGGATATTAATATAGGTAGTTTAAACTTAGTATACATTTATTTTTATTTATACTTATGTATTTATTTTTAGTTATAACCTATGTTAATAAATATATATTGTTTCTGAACAGGCATACATATGGATCAGTCGGATGACCCACGTGCACGGGAGGACACTGAGGAGCCTACGTAGGACCCGATCGCGCCTACACCTGATTCTAGTGTAAGTTTACATGTTATATACTATCTTTAGTCCTTCTTTTTAATGTAAGTTTATAATGTTACAACCCTCTATTTTATCATTTTTTTGTCCATACAGACATCACGGGCTCATAGGAAACGGGGTAGAGGAACCACGAATTTGAATAAACTAGAGAAGACCAGGCAAAGCGGACAGAATCTTGAGGTGTCCTTCGATGCTAATCTAAATCCCCAGGGACCCCGTGCTAAAGAATTTAAAAAGTGGGTGTTTCTACAAGCGAAACAGCACGTTAGCATCAACTACAACCACTGGAATGACGTTCCATAGAACGTTAAGGATCAGATTTGGGAGGCTATAACGGTATTTTAACTTTACATTCTTTTGATTTACATTATTAGATAATTATCCGAGTTATAATCCAGCCAGTTGTTATGTATTTAATGTGTAGGTAGCTTGGACTGTGCCAAATGACGAGGATCATCGTAAGAAATGTATGAAAATGGCATCAAAGCATTGGAATGGGTTCAAGCATGATCTAACTAGGTACTATGTATCTGGGAAGAATCGGCTTGATAAGATGTTCTCAGATTATCCCTGGATTGATTAGGATACTTGGGATATGTTTGCTAGGAGTCGACAGGATGGAGAATTTCAGGTTGGTTGATTAAGTTAATTTTGTATGCTTCTTATAGATAATTTAACTGTATTTAATTATGTGTTTTTGTTTGAATAGGCTAAGGCAGAGAAGGGTCGACAGAATCAGGCGAAGAACATCCACCGCCACACCATGTCTCAGGGTGGGTACGAGACTCGGATCGAGGAGATGATGGCATCTAGGCTGAGGGTGAAGCAGGAAGATAACTCTGCTAGGATAGAAAGAGGAGAGGTGCCTCAGGGCACACCATTAAGTCCTCCGTCAGACATCTACCGCGAGGATGTCTGGTTAGCCAGCCGCAAGACCAAGACGGGATCTTTTAAAGTTGATGGCACTCGCGAAGTGGCAGATAAGATTGTAAGTAAATAATTAACTTCGTTTCAATTGATATTTGTATAGATATTTTTCACACTTTTCACTTGCACCTTTTTTCATTTGTTCATTGTAGATGGATCTTAAAGCACAATCCTCCCAGGGCTCATTCGTCCCTTCTGGACGGCGGGACGTCTTGATGACTGCTCTAGGCAAGAAAGACCATCCTGGTCGGGGTATCGGTGTTCCTGGGAACGTGACCATCAAAGAATATTATGGCAAGTCTGCTTCACGAAAGCGGGTGGTCGATGAAGCATAAATTTTGGATGACATGACTCAGCAGCTCATCTCCAACCCTGCTATTACAACGCATCTGATGCAAAGCTTACTATCCAACCCAGAATTCAAGCAGGCACTTGCTAGAGAGCTTTCCTCCGTCGGTTCATCCCAGGACACTGCAGGGCATGCCAACCCTTCACATGTGAGCACAAAAGAGTTATAGTAGGGCACATGTGGAGGACGATGAGTTGGCAGCTAGGGAGCGGAAGTTGGAAGTCCAACGTCATGAGCTTGAGTTGGAAATGAAAAGGCGTGAGCTTGAGTTGGACTTCAAACGATGTGAGATCGAAATGTTAACAAAGGTATGTATTCATTATTAATGTCCAAATTAGTCAAATAATTACTTGTGTTTTTTTAATTATCAACAACTTATCTATTTCATTTTTCCTAAATTGAAGGCCAAGTCGACGTCGGTGTCGCTGTCACCTGTCACTCGTTTGTTCTCACTTGGTGAGGATTATGCGTTTGAGATTTTTGAGTGTCCATTGGAGCACGATGGATGGGTGGCACGCCCAAATCAACAGAGGATATCTTCCTTTTGTGGTGAAGATCTCGGGCACGCCTGCAGAGATAACGTCTGGATGGCCAGCACGGTTTTGAGTCTCTGGTGCACGTAAGTTAATTTTAATTTTATAACTTATTTATTTTTGGTATTTTTCCATTTAATAATTTATTTTAATTTCAATATATATATTATGTAATTAACATCGACATCTTTTCATATCTTAGGTATATCCATCGTCTTTAGCTTGATAAGGCGTTGCATCAGTTTACGGCTTCTTAGATCCATCAATCCCTGTGCCCCAATTCTTTGCTGGCGATGCATTTAGTAAATACATAGGGAACTTGTTGGGAGACAATCGGAAAGAATTATATCTGACTCCCTACTGTATGAATAACCATTGGCAGTTGTTCGTACTTCACCCGTCTAGGCATACTGTCATATTCTTATGCTCTCTCCACCAAACCCCGCCACAGGAGGTGGTGGAAGCTGTAAATACGTAAGTAACTAACCTTAAATTTAATTTAAGTTTTAATATCACTTGTTTTTAGTTTATTACACACATGATATATGAATTTGTTAGTTGACATGATTATTTGTTTATGATAGCATGCTGAAGGCGAGTAGCATAAGTTGCACCAACGGGAGAAGTAGGACTTCTAAGGCTAAAGCAAATCCTGAATGGACCATCCTCAAGGTTTGGTAGTTTATTTATCAAATAATTAATATTATAATTACTAAATTATATGTATATTTAACTGACATTGAAATTAATTTTGTTTATAGTCTCGATTTCAACATGACGGGTGGTCGTGCGGCTATTATGTGATGCTTCATATGCTGAACATAGTCCCCGCATCTATTACGGATGGATGCAGGAAGGTAATATTTAAACAACTTGTTAAATTATATATTATAGTTTTGGTGATGACTTGCGTTAATGTTATTGTTATTATTTGAACGTGTGTAGGCATTTAACGACCAATCGCCTCTTCAAAAAGATGAGTTTAGAGACTTGAGGATGCACTTAGCAGAATTCTTCTTCAAGTATGCGACTAAAAAAGGAATTGACAAGATACCTCCGCAATACTTAGATGAATAGTTTTTTTGCTAAACTTTAGAAACTAATTAATAACATGTATATATATATATACTTAGATTGATAGTTTTGTTTTTAGACATTAGAGACAAAAAATTATATATATATATATATATATATATATATATATATATACTTGTAGATAGTTATGTTTTTCCTATATATGGGTTTTGGTTTTAAGTCCCCCCATTGTTCCTTTGTATATTTATTTTCTTTTTGTTAATATTGAAATTTAAGGGCAGTGTTTGCAATTCTGTAATGTGTGTGATATTCTGTGTTATTGGGATATTTACTGAATGCAGGGATAGCTGAGGGGAGTGATATTTTAAAACTGAATTTAAAAAAAAAATCTATTAACGTCAGTTGCATCAAATAACTGACGTTAATAGTATTTTATAAAATATACAGTACATTATTAACGTCAATTGTATTAGGAAACTGACGTTAATAGTTTTATATTTAACGTCAGTTGATTAAACAACTGACGTTAAAATATTAACTATTAACGTCAGCTGTATTTACGTCAGACAATATTCTGACGTACAAAATCAATTTTAATTGATGTAAAAAGCACTTATTGCACTAGTGTATATCTTTTTCTCCATATGTCAATATCTATCCCTCACTCTCGGGCCTCTTCTCTCCACCACTTCACGGCATTCATTACTTGAACCATTTGATCATGATAGTGTTTTGTTGAGGTCCACCCTAAATCGTATTGTTTCTTGATTTCGACTAATTGAATATTCAGCTCTTGGACCTTTTGCACCAATTCATCAGTCATCCTGTCTTGTGCACAAATTTGCTTTTATAAGTTGGCATTGACTCCCCTTTGTCGATTGACTTCCATTTCCAATGACTTTCTCACATCTCCTTGTTGAATGACTTCTTCTTCTAACTAATGCTTTTCTTTTCTTAGTTGATGCCTCTCTGTTGTCAAGGACAATACTTTGCTTTCAAGATTTTGGATCCTAGTCATGACGCTCGGCGGGACCTTGTCTGTGTTCTTCTGGACTCTTGAGGTTATGGAGATATCTGCACACAAATATTTTAAATGTTCATTTTCCTTTGTTAACTTCTCATAACGCTTCTGGCCAATGGCTATTTTCAACTCGGCATCTTGCTTTTGTTGTTCCATTTCCTTCATTTGTGCTTCCAGGACTTTTAGTTGTTCTGCCATTTGAGTTACCGAAGGGGAGTAATCTTCAGCTTTCGTGCTTTCTGCAGGAATGTTGACGGAACCTTTCCTTCATTTTCTCCATGCTTCATACTCTGAGACAATGATTAGGATTGGTCGGCCCAATTGTGATCTCCCCGCCATCCTCACATTTTTCCATGCATTCCTAACTTCTTTTGCCAACAGCTTGGTATTCTCACCATCCTCGTATCGGAAACAGCATCCACTGAGTTGTTCTCCTCGTGGCACGGTTTGCGTCCAACAAAGTTGTTGTAAGGCTACGGCGGGTGTGTAGGATATGCACCCTCTCGGGCCCATCAAAGGAACATTTGGATAGTCACCACAACTATAAATGATATCTTGCCCCTGTTGACTTTCGTACCATGGGCATACCTACTTAAAAGAGTCTCTTTCCACTTTGTCGAACTCGCTCTTCCATTCCTCTTCATTAAGCTGTCTTGTAGGGATGTTATGGAAGCCTCTTTGTGCATTTGAATGGCGGTTGATACAACCTTTTGCGTACATGTGAGTCATGACCCATACATAGAGCAACTGCGCACAACATCTGAGCTTCCCCTTTGGATGCGCTGGCAAAATTCTAGAGTCAAAAGCGTTTCAGCCAATACTGCCAGCACAGGGTTTTTATTTCTTTCAACTGTGAAGAACACGTCCATTGCTGCCTGATCTATCATGTCTAGCGCCGATGGAAATAGAACCAACCCATATATTGCTAGTGCCAATACCCTCTCAAAGGTTTCCCAGTCTTGTCGATCCATTAGTTTCCTCAAATGATTTTCAAGAAATTTTCAGGTCAACCCTCGCAAGTTTGAGTGCCGGTCAAGTTCACTTCAATTTCAGGAAGCCCTAGTAACCCTGCTATGCCCGCAGTGGTCAAGTATTGCCCCAGGTGAAAGTACACGACGGGATTTTTCTGCATTGGCAACCTTAACAGACAAGCATATTCTTCAATGGTGGGTGTAATGTCCATGTTTGGTAACTCAAAACATCTGAGATGTGGGTTCCAATACTGACTTAGAGCACTCAAAGCAGTAGCTTCAACCGGTATGAAAATTAGGTCCAAGATCCCTCCATACTTCTTGACGAAGCTTCTTCGATGTTCTTGAGGCAAAGATTGACTTAACTCTTTCAAATTCTCTAATGAGTTCGAAATCACCTAGAAGATCTTGGTGGTGGGAACATTGCTAGTGTGTTTGACTTTTTCCATCTCTTGTTATCAAAGGTGTTATCTCTCACCAAATTATCTATGGAAGGGAAATTTTATTTTATTAATAAAATTTGGAAAGTAAAAAATATTGATGCATGAGAGTGTACCAAGATGCATGAATGAATGACATATTGACGATGCACGGCCTAAAATATTACATGCACGAGCATACAATATAATAATGAGTGTAACAGGATGCACGAATGAATGGCATGTTACGGTGCATGTGGGATGCGTGTAGAAAATCGTTATGATGCATGAGATATAGATGTGATTATTCATGTTGCAGAAAAAGATAGAATGCGCTCCCTTTTGTCCTACATAGGTCATATCCCAAAGTTGGGACTTCTGAAGTCAAGACCCTATTTTGGTAGGCTGCTAATGGCATTTTATGTGTATGGCTTCCGGGACAGATCTAGACCCCTACACATATGGTCCCCGGATTACCCTCATCTAAAAGATAAGGATCCGAATCCACGAACCTCACCACAGGGACAAATAAGTCACAATATGGTAGTCCATGAACCGGTAGCAATCCGAGAGGGAGAATCAGTGACTGTCAGGGACGCAAAAGCATCACAATAACATCACTGAAGCCCCATCTAATCTTATGGCATTCCAAGACTCGGGTATAGAGCCCAAAAGTATGTGCAACATGTGATAGTGATGTGCGTGATGGGAGCATACAAACCTTCACAAAAACCTACTAAAACAAAACTACCCCAAACCTGCAAAAAAAAGGAACAGACAACACCAATACAAAAGTTCTCTACCCTAAGGTTGCAAGAATATTCAAAAGCAGTTATGAAAGCATTAAAAAAAGAAATAAAACAAAAAGGGTAAAACAAATATTTTCAAAGTTGTTTTTGTTATAAAAAAAACTTGCACAGCCAACTATGATAGGTCTGACTCTCAAAGATCCCCAGCGGAGTTGCCAGCTGTCGCGACCGTCCCATCCGGGCGTCGCGTAAAAAGAGATAAATGAAACATAGGAGTCGCCACCAAAATTTTTATTGGGAAAATCTTAGAAAACCCAATTATTTAAAGGTAAACTGGTCTAAAAAAGAGAGAGATGAGTCCGGGAGTCGGTTACAAGTAGGGAAGGTGTTAGCACCCCACATCGCCCATTTTAAAAAAACGGTACCTCAAGTTAATTGTGCAAAAACATAACCTTTTAAATATTTATTTTACCCCAAAAATTAATTACAAGAAATAATTATTTTTTAATTTTTAATATTTTAAATATTTATCAATTTTTACGTTTTTAAATTTATTGTTTAAAAAACAATAAATGAGGTTGAACATGGCACATGAGTCCACGTGGCAACCTCAAATCTAAGGGACTGAATATGGCACCGTATCCATAGAGCATCCCTAAAAATAGAAAAGTTTAATTATTTTGATTAATTATTTTAACATAAAAAGATACAAAAAAAAGAAAAATTTATTTTTGGCTTCACAAGATGATTTATCTTGCTCCTACGTATTCCCGGGTGCGATGGGAAACTCAAAGACACGTAGTTCTTTTGAAAATGTTTGATCGGTTGGTTAATTTTAATTTTGATAAAGATTTGATTTTTTTTGATTTTTTGTTTTAGAAAAGAATTTTATTTTAAAATAAATTCACCTTTGCACAGAGTCCAAGATAGCAGCGCTATACGATAAACCCTTACAATTCATACGCCACTTGAGGATGAAAAATCATACATCAACGTCGTGGATTGTTGCATGAATTCAAAAGATATTTTTATAAAATTAAACTGGGTAAAATTGATTAAAAGTGTAAACTAAAAAAAACATTTATTATTTTTTGCAAAAAGGGAATTCACTCTTGCAGAGGGTCAAAGATAGCAAAACTACACGATAAACCCTTACAATTCATATGATACTTGAGGATGAAAAAAAAATCCATACTTCAACGTCGTAGATTGTTGCGTGAACTCAAAAGAGATTTTTTTTTATTTCAATATATTAGTAGCATAATTTTATTTAAATCAATGATTGAAAATATTCTTAAAAGATTTTTTTATTTATTTATTTTTTGTTTAAAGCTTTTTAGAAGCAAAATGGGTTATTATACTACCTACTCTAAGCCCAATTTTGGTTACAACCCCAAGCCCAATTTTTGGAAAGAATGAAAAAGAAAACAAATCATGTAGGCCCAATAGCAAACCCATGAGCATTAAAAACCTAGCAGCCATATAATAACAATTCAAGCAAAATGAAAAGCCATCAAGAGGAGGAGCTTGCCAACACGCAGCAGACAGGGACGAAGCCACAGTGATGGTTCGAGACAGTGATGCTCCGAAAATCGTGTGGTGACAGCGGTGTCTCGTGGTAGAGGCGTGGTGGACTCACGGCGAAGCAGAGGGGCGTTTCGTGAGTGGAGGGCGGCGGAGAGGTGTTTGTTTGCATGGCGGCGGATCTCGATGATGGTGACAGGTTCGCAAGCTGTGGTTGACGGTGGAACAAGGTGGATCTGTTGCGCAAGGTGAGAACGGCAGCAGCTGCGGTAGCAGTGGCGGTGCTTTCATTTTCACGGCTGAGAACGGTGGTGACGAGCTCTGTTTTGGTGAGAACAGCGCGAAACAATCGGGCTTCCTCTCTTCCTCAAGTCGACGAACGGCCGACGGTGATGCAGGGCGGGCGGCGCGCGACGCGCGACTTCGATGGCCGGAGGTGGCTGGGTTGTGGAGAGATGGAGGAGGAAGGTGAAGTGAGAGGGAGGAAGATGAAGGCGGAAGGATGAAAGTGAAGTGGTCCCTCTGTTATTTTTTATCTCTCTTTTTAGGATTTTTTTGTGTTGGCAATTTCGTTGTTTTTTGAAAGTGGAAACAGAGAATGGAGAAGAAAAGGGGAAAGAACCCTTCTCTGTGTTTTTTCGTCCCCCCCCCCCCCCCCCCCCCTCGGTCACTGTTGAATGTCTAATTTATAGCAAAAAAAATGAATAAAATGACAAATTTTCTTGTTAGGCCAGCTGGTGTGGGTACAAGTAGTGGGGAGCAAATCAGCCTTGTCTACCACCATCTTGCAGGTGCAGCAATGGTGCAGAGAGGCCAGGAAGAGGCTACCGTTATCCCTCCTTTTCTTTGAAAAAGAAGAAGATGACAAAGAGGGGTACAAGCGTGGGAGCAGAACATAATTTTTATTTTTATTTTAAGCATTCTTCCTTTTTTTTTATTTGAGTTAGGGCTATGGGCTCAACACTTGCAACAATAAAAAGAAAATTGGGTCAAGAACATAACAAAGATATATATATTATTTTTTTTACAATTTTATATTTCTCTTTTGTTTTTTTCAAAAATATTAATTAAAAAGAGAAAATACCCGGACAAAATTAGGTGTTCACAGCTGCCCCTCTTTACTTGTTTCTTATTAGATGATAGGTATAACCGTAGTTACCCTATTATCGTTATAAGAAACGAGTAAAGACATGAACTCCAGTTTTGTTCTGGGTACACTAGCAAGCAAAATGACTCGTGACTACAAAGTGATTTCCTATGAAGATCCAGTGGGTTGGATTGCCCACTGTGGTCTACACATGGAAAGCTTGCAGGGTGGACTGCCTGCTAAGCTTAAAACAATGATAAAGAGCTTACGGGGTGGATTACCCATCAGAAGCTCGAATAGCAAGATAAAAGTGAGCTCACGGGGTGGATTGACCGTCGGAAGCTCGAACAAAAAGATAAAAAGCTTGCGGAGTCGCTTGTCCGCTGAAGCTTGCCAAATATAGAAAACTTGTACAGTCGGTTATCTGCTGAAGCTTGAGAAGAAAGGTAAAAAAGCTTGTGGAGTCAGTTATCCACTGAAGTTTGACAGAAAAGATAGAAAGCTTATGGAGTCGATTATCTCCTGAAGCTTGAAATCAAATGTTAAAAGCTTGCGGAGTCGGTTATCCGCTGAAGCTTGAAAGTAAAAGGATTAAAAGCTTGCGAAGTCGGCTATCCACTGAAGCTTGACAAAAGGTAAAAAGCTTGTGGAGTCGGTTATCCACTGAAACTTGACAGAAAAGGTAAAAAGCTTGTGGAGTCGGTTATCCACGGAAGCTTGAAATTAAAAGGTTAAAAAGCTTACAGAGTCGGTTATCCGCTGAAGCCTGAAATTAAAAGGTTAAAAGCCTGCGGAGTCGATTGTCCGCTGAAGCTTGAAAGCAAAAGGATTAAAAGCTTGCGGAGTCGGTTATCCATCGAAGCTTGACAGAAAATAAAAAGCGTGCGGAGTCGGTTATCCGCTGAAGCTTGAAAAGAAATGTTAAAAGCTTATGAAAAGAAATGTTAAAAGCTTATGGAGTCGGTTGTCCGTTGAAGCTTGAAAATAAATGCAAAAGGGTTAAAAGCTTACGGAGTCGGTTATCCACTGAAGCCTGACAGAAAATAAAAAGCATGCGGAGTCGGCTATCCGCTGAAGCTTGAAAAGGAATCTTAAAAGCTTACAGAGTCGGTTCTCCGCTGAAGCTTGAAAGCAAAAGGATTAAAAGCTTGCGGAGTTGGTTATCCGCGGAAGCTTGACATGAAAGGTAAAAACCTACGATGTTTGTGCAATTCACTGGGTTTTGTGCTCACAAGAGATAAACAATTGCAATGCATGATGCCATAAATGTCCTATATGCGTGATGAAAACCTCAGATGATTTCAATGCAACACAAGGAAAGCTCATAACACATTATTATTTTTTTAATTTTTTTCATCGCTTGGGTGGTCTTTATTATCACCCTTGACCCCTTAAAGTGTTGATCACAGACAAGCTCTGAGATGAACTAAAACAAGTTCTGTCTTCGTGGAGAATAAAGGCCAAGCACTTTTGAAAGGGTACGCTTCCTTTGTAATGAATGTCCCCGTGCTTCTTGTCAGTAGACCACAGTGCCCTTTGTCGGGATACCATCTTGTTCTTTACGAACTTTTGAGATTTTGAAGGGAATTCTAAATGCATCTTGAAGACACCAATACATGTTTCACATTCCAGTATATACTTATCATGATGAATGCACACACACAATTGACAAAAGTTAAGAGAAAGAGATAAGGGTAAAAGAATTGGGAGTCAATGTCATTATATTTGGACTGCAAAGGTATACAAGGCAGATATTACAATGGAGTATGGAATTGCAAAAAGGTTGTGGAGTGGAAACACATCTCCTCAAGTGACATCTCTTTCTATGACTAGTGTTAGTATCTCTCATACCATATCGACTGCTTACAAATCAACATCTTAGGATGCTATCTGCCCCAGTCTTTATGCATCTAGCCCACTGATTGCCCCAGTTCATCGGCTTGACAGCACTTCCATTGTTATGTTTTTATTTTTCTGAACCCTAACTTTTGCCTGGACCGTCCTTTCGGATTTTTCAGTCTAGCGAGCTTTTCCAATTCTTTTTCTTTTCATTCTTTCTTTCTGATTTTTTTTATGTGCGTTCAAGCATAATACTTTTTGACTGCATCCGAGTTTATCGGTAGTGGAAGATCTTCCCCATCCATCCTGGTGAGAATTAAAGCTCCTCCCGATAAGGCCTTTTTCACAATGTAAGGTCCTTCGTAGTTCTGAGTCCATTTCCCTCGATGATCCTTTTGGATTGGTAGAATATTTTTGAGCAATAGGTGATAGTGTGATTTCACATCATATTTCATGTACCTTTTTGCATGCATTTTCATATAGTTTAGGCAATTTTACTTTGATTTTTGTTAGTTTTTCCCTTGGAACGGGTAAGGTGATTTTGTGGTGTTGCTTTGCAGAAATTAAGGATTAAATGCCCAAGATGAGCCATGATGGAACCTGGATGAAGTTGGAGCTTGAAAAGTGAAGATATTGGATGACTTCAATTTAATTTGGAATGGAAATATTTGATGACAATTGATAAAAGTCCAGCAGCAATGTAAGAGGCCTAATTGATGGATTGGATGATTTGGATATTAATGGCTTACCATAAATGGAGAGAGGAATCGGTCTTCAATTTATAAATGATAGAAGCTGCAGCAAATCACTGAAGCAAATCACGTGAATCAAATTTTGCAAGGGTCCACGTGAATTGAAATACAAATGGAAGGAAGAATTTGAATTTTCTAATTTGAAGCCAACGCCAGTAACAAATTTTCAGGGGGCCATGTGAATTCAGTTTCATTGGAAAAAAAATATTAAGATTCAATTTGGATTGGAATTGATAAGTAGCAATAAGATGGAGTTGGATAACATTGCATTATCATAAAAATAAATGGTAGAGATTGTGGCAATTGAAAGTGGCAGAGGAAGCAATCTTGTTGGGCCCGCGTGAAAAGATTTTGATCCCAATTAAATTAGGAGATTGACTGATTGAGAGTCATATAGCCACAGCGTCAGCGAGTCAGGGAAGAGCAGAGGGGGACTTGGACCCGAAAAGGAGGATTTTTTTACCCTAGGAGCACTTTTACCCTAGGAGGCACTTGGGATACAAAAAGGGGCGTCATTTCTCTGAACCAGGGGGCTGCGATGACGGCTGTGGAAGGCTCCCATGGAGTTTCTTCTCTCCCTTGTTTCTATTTCTCTGGTTTTGGTTTTCTCTTTTATCATGAGTAGCTAAATCCCTTTTTGTTGGGATTAAATGTAGCTAAACTGAATATCATGTAACTGCTTTGATTGATTAATCTATGTTTATGCCTTCGTATTAGTGTTTAATTCCTATGCTTAATGATTTTTGTGGTTTGGCCATCCATAAATTGATTCTAGAATTTGATTTGCAATGGGGACGTTCTTATCATTTCTTGATCTGGAATTAATCACATAGTAAACCTTGCATCTAGCAATGGAGTTTGGTTTATTAGTAATCGTGTAATCTCTACTCCTAATGCAAATTCACTAATTAGGCCACCTAAGGAATTAGGGTCTATTAGGGGATTTAGGCTCTTGTCATCTAAGGAATTAGGACTTGAGTAATCTAGTGGGTTGATTTTAATATTTGAAGCATAAACTGGATTGGTGGTCTTGGTATTGCATGAGGCTAAGGTTTGGTGAAGTTTAATCCCAACACCTCTTTCTGCATTCCAAGTGTTTGATAAAATTCCGCCAAAATACCAAAAAAATATTTTATTGCTTTTGTTGCTTTATTTTATGTTTTGATCTTCCTTCATTTAGTCTAGATAGTTGTTTGACTTGCGAATTGGTAATTGGCAACTGATCCTCATGGGAACGATATCGGTCTCACCACCGTATTACTTGAACGACTAGGTATACTTGCCTAGATTTTGTTTAACACCAGATCACCCTCCCGAAACTGTCGTGGGTGTACATTCTTCTCATAAGCTCTCATCAACCTTCTCTGGTACAATTGACCGTGACACAATGCTGCTAATCTCTTCTCTTAAATGAGGTTCAATTGGTCGATTCGATCCTGAACCCACTCAGCTTCTTCCAGTTCTGCTTCTCTCGGCACCCTTAATGAGGGGATCTCTACTTCAAACGGGAGCACTGCCTCCATCCCATACACCAAAGATACGGTGTCGCCCCTGTCGAGGTGCAAATAGAGGTACAGTAGCCGTGCAAAGCAAAAGGTAACATCTCGTGCCAATCTTTATACGTCACTACCATCTTTTGGACAATCTTCTTGATATTTTTATTAGCGGTCTCAACTGCCTCGTTCATCTTTGGGCGGTACGGGGAGGAATTGTGATGCTTTATCTTGAAGTTTTCGCACATCTCCTTCATCATCTTGTTGTTCAAGTTGGTCGCATTATCAGTGATAATCTCACTTGGCAACCCATAACGACAAATTAATTCTCTTTTTACAAATTTGATCACGACATTCCTGGTCACATTGGCATATGATGCAGCCTCAACCCACTTTGTGAAATAATCAATGGCAACAAGAATGAAGCGATGCCCATTTGAGGCTTTTGGTTCGATTGGCCCGATTACATCCATTCCCCACATTGAGAACGACCAGGGTGACGACATGACATTCAAGGGAGCTGGCGGCGCATGAACCTTATCAGCATATATTTGACACTTATGGCACCTCTTCGCATAATTAAAGCAATATGCTTCCATTGTCAACCAGTATTGGCAAGCCCTCAAGATTTTCCTGGCCATTGCATGACCACTGGCGTGTGTTCCAAAAGATCATTCATGTACCTCCTCAATTATCCGTTTAGCTTCGTTTGCGTCAACGCACCTCAACAACACCATGTCATGATTTCTTTTGTAAAGAACACCTCCGTCTAAATAGAAACCCATTGCAAGTCTTCTTAGAGTTCTTTTGTCATTTTCTGAAGCACCTGGAGGGTATTCCCTTCTTTGGATGAAGCATTTGATGTCATGGTACCACGGTTCTTGATAAGGCTCTTCCTCTATCACTTGACAATATGCAGGATGATCACAACTTTCCATTTTGATGAGTGGTAGGTTCCTCTCGTCACTTACCTTGAACATCGAGGACAAGGTAGACAGTGCGTCAGCTAATTGGTTATCTTCTCGGGGAATATGGTGGAATGTGACTTCATCAAACTGCTCAATCAAACCTTTGATGTAATCATGGTACGGGATTAACTTGGCATCTCGGGTTTCCCATTCCCCTCTTAGCTGGTGGATGACTAATGCAGAGTCCCCGTATACCTCCAGTATCCTTGCCTTTGATTCTATCGCTGCCAGGATCCCAAGCGCATAAGCTTCATATTCGGCTATGTTGTTTGTACAATCAAAGCAAAGCCTTGCAGTGACAGGGAAATAATCATTTTTTGGTGAGATTAGTATTGCCCCAATTCCATGTCCCAATGCATTAGAATAGCTATCAAATAACAAAGTCCACTTTTCTTTTTCTGGTGATTGCTCGCGATCAAACAAAGCCATTATATCTTCATCTGGGAAATCACATTGCATCGATCCATAATCTTCTACTGGCTGATTGGCTAGATATTCTGCAAGAGCACTCCCTTTTATTGCTTTTTGGGTGACATAGACAATGTCATATTCTGATAGCAGGACTTGCCAGCGAGCAATTCTTCCAGCCAGAGCAGGCTTATCAAAGATATACTTGATTGGATCCATTTTGGACACCAACCAGGTAGTGTAACACAATATGTAATGCCTCAAACGGTGAGCCCCCAAGCCAAGGCACAGCAAGTGCATTCTAGCAGTGAGTAGTTGGCTTCGTAACTGGTGACTTTCTTACTTAGATAATAGATGCCATGTTCCTTTCTTCCTGACTCATCGTGTTGCCCTAGTACGCAACCCATAGATTCATCTAGCACGGTCAAATACATGATGAGAGGTCTTCCCGGCACTGGGGGAACCAAGACTGGAGGTTCCTATAGGTATTGTTTGATCTTCTCAAAGGCATTTTGACAATCTTCATTCCATGTTACATCCTGATTTTTGCGCAGCAATTTAAAGATTGGTTCACATGTCGCGGTCAGTTGGGAGATGAACAGGGCAATGTAGTTCAATCTTCCTAAAAACCCACGAGCTTCTTTCTCAGTTCGAGGTGCTGGCATATCGATGATTGCTCGAACCTTTTCAGGATCCACCTCTATTCCTCTTTGACTAACAATGAACCCCAAAAACTTGCCTGATTTCACTCTAAAAGAGCATTTGGCTGGATTCAGTCGGAGCTTAAACTTTCTTAACCGTTCAAAAAGTCTCTGCGGATTATCAGCATGATCATCCTCAGATCTGGACTTGGTGATCATGTCATCTACATAAACTTTTATCTCCTTATGCATCATGTCATGGAATAAAGCCACCATAGCCCGATGATATGTTGCCCCAGCATTTTTCAAGCCAAAGGGCATAACCTTGTAGCAAAAGGTTCCCCATAAAGTGACAAATGTAGTTTTCTCCATATCTTCAGGTGCCATCTTGATCTGATTATATCCTGAGAATCCATCCATGAAAGAGAATAATGCATGTTGGGCAGTATTATCTACAAGAACGTCAATATGAGGCAGAGGAAAATCATCTTTTGGGATAGCTCTGTTCAGATCTCGATAGTCGACACACATTCGTACCTTTCCATCTTTCTTGGGGACAGGAACGATGTTAGCAACCCATTCAGGGTACTGTACCACTTCTAGGAAACCCGCATCCAGTTGCTTCTTGACCTCCTCCTTGATCTTTAAAGACATTTCCGCTTTCATCCTTCGTAGCTTCTGTTTTACTGGAGGACACTCCGGCTTTAATGGCAGTTTGTGTTCTACTACACTAGGGTCTAACCCTGGCATGTCTTGGTAAGACCATGCAAAAACATCTTTATAATCCATCAACAACCTGATCAACCTGCTTCGCTCCTTTTCTTTCAGGGAGAGGCCAATCTTGACCTCTTTTTTATCATCTTCGGTTCCCAAATTGATTAGTTCACTCGGCTCTTCATGGGGTCGAATTTCCCTGGCTTCTTGTTCTACCAACCTCAATAATTCAGGAGGAACTTCCCCGCCATCATCAACAACCTCATCAGCATGATCAATAGGATAGTCAAAATTGTACGTGGAGTTACTAACAGTGTCATTTTCAAGAGAGTTACTTTTAGATCTGCATTTTGATAGTTATCAGGGAAATATGAATGAATAAATGTTAAAGAAGGGAAACTGCATTTATTGGTGAGGAAAGATGAATAAAAGAGGGATAAGAACATAAAGATATTGAATGCATGCATTTATTAATAAGTCATACTGAAACGGAAACAAGTAAGCCCATTACAACAAAAATCCTAAAGCCTTAGGCAGAGCTAAAGGATAAGCATTACAGAATTACTTTGAAAAAAACTCTATGGTCCTGGGGAACTCAATGACCTTCCAATTGTTGAGCTCTGTATCCGGAAGGCATGGATACACCAAATTGACACCATGATCGACGAGATAATCATCTTCAACAGCTATTGCTTGGTCCAGGAATGCGAACCCTACACTTCGGAAGCTCTGTCGAATGTCACAGATGGGAACCCTTTCAGCCTCGTATTCACGATTTTCCAGTCGAGCCAACCTTTTTCTTTTCTTATCTTCTATAACCCTCATCTTGTCGGCCTTGGAAGGTTTATATCCCAACCCAAACCTGTCCTTGTTCTCGGTGAGCATGAGAATGTCAGTGACACCTTGGCTATTCTTCCCCAAACCGCTTCCAGGTCGGTATCCTCCTTCGAGCATAACCTTAGCCACCATAATGGACGCTTTAGATGAATAAGGTTTCAAGAGTGGAGCACCATCCCCAACTTGGCAATTTCAAGCGATTGGAAAGCGGTCTCAAGAGCTTCTTCGGCAGCTTCAATGTAAGGGGTTGTTGATGGCTTACTCACTAACATATACTCCTCCCCAGAAACAATTATCAACTTGCTATCGACAATGAACTTCACTTTCTGGTGCAATGTGGAAGGTACAGCTCCAGACGAATGGATCCATGGTCATCCTAAGAGACAACTGTAAGTTGGTGTGATGTCCATTACTTGGAAGAGTATTTCAAAGGTGCAAGGGCCAATCTGAATGGGCAATTCAATTTCTCCCATAACTTCCCTTCGGGTGCCATCGAAAGCTCTTACAATCATTGTGCTTGGCTTCATATGAGTTCCATCGAAAGGCAGCTTTGCCAGTGTTGACTTTGGCATTACATTCAAAGAAGAACCATTATCAATGAGGACCCTAGCCATGACATGATCTCGACACTTCACAGAGATGTGTAACGCCTTGTTATGCCCTATTCCTTCAGCTGGAATTTCATCATCAGTGAAAGTGATATAATTATCAGCAACGATGTTACCCACAATGTTATCGAGCTTGTCAACTGTGATGTCATGAGAGACATGAGCTTGATCCAACACCTTCATCAGTACTCTCCTATGTGGCTCAATTCATCAACAAAGACAAAAGAGATATCCGAGCTGGAGTTTGATTCAATTGATCCACAACCAGTATTCGCTTTGCTTGATGAACTTCAAGAATTCGCCAACTTCTTCATCAGTTACCTCCTTTTTATTATCACCCCCTTTGGTATCCTTTTCAGCCGACGTTCCTTCCACCTTCTCTTTCCCCTTGCGATCTTTTTCTTCCTTTTCTATTCCCTCCCTTCGCAATACCTCTGGAGTATAAATCCAACCACTCCTAGTCATTCCACCAATTCCCGAAATGTTGGTAACCACAATGGTCCCGTTGGGAGGACTTTATTGAACCTGCCTATCATATTTCCATGGTACCGCTATGGTGTCCTTGTAAGGGAAAGGACCCGGGACTCAGATGACAACTGGTGTTGGCCCACTCGAAACCGGCATAGGTTCCTTCTCAGTATAGTGTATCACCACTGGCTTCAGAGCGACTTGCTCAGGAACCGCTTGAGGATTAATTGTTGAACGATTTATCTAGGCAAGTATACCTAGTCGTACAAGTAATACGGTGGTGAGACCGATATCGTTCCCACGAGGATTGGTTGCCAATTACCGATTCACAACTTCGGCAACTATCTAGACTAAAATGTGATATTGAAGAGAATTCTAAATAAACAAAATAAAACAAACAAAATCTTTTTTTATTTTTGTTGAGCACTTGGAATGCGAAAAGGGGTGTTGGGATTAAACTTCACCAAACCTTAGCCTTATGCACTACCAGGACTAGATACCTCCTATTCATGCTTCAAATATTAAAATCAACCCATGAGATTACTCAAGCCCTGATTCCTCAAATAACAAGAGCCTAACTCCACTAATAGACCCTAATTCCTTAGGTGTCCTAGATTAATGAATTTGCATTAAGATCAAGGATTACGCGATTACTAATAAACCAAAATCCATTCCTAGATGCAAGGTTTACTAGGTGATTAATTCCAGATCAAGAATCGATAAGAACGTCCCCATTGCAAATCAATTCTTATGAACAGTTCATGGGTAGCTAAGCCACAAAAAGCATTAAGCAAAGGAATTAAACACTAATAGAGAAACATGAACACAGATTAATCAGTCAAGGCAATTACATGTTATTAAGTTTGGCTACATGTAATCCCAACAAAAAGGGACTTAGCTACTCATGGTTACAGAGAAAACTAAAATAAAAGCAACAGAGAAAAGGGAAAGGAAGAACTCCATGGCAACTTCCCACAGTAGTCCAGCAGCCCCTCTCAGCAGCTCCCTTTTTGGGTTGGAATCCCTCTTTGCAATTCCCAGTCGCAGCTGCTCTAGGTCAGAGCAGATGTTTTAGGGTTCCAAGCTCTCTCTCTTTTCTGTCTGTTGCGCTCTTATTTATAGATCAGCTGCGCATCACGACCGTGATGGCTATCACGGCCAGGCCGTGACGTGTTCTGCAATGGACGTGCTTTCAAATTTTGATCTGTCACGGCCGTGACACTCATCACGGCTAGGCCATGATCGCTTGTCTTCACCAATTGGTCTGTCACGGCCGTGATGGGCATCACGGCTAAGCCGTGATGGTCTCTGAGTTTTGCCTTCTGCTCTGCTTGATCATGGCCGTGATGGTCATCACGGCCTGGCCGTGATGGTCTCTGACTTTTGCCTTCTGCTCTGCTTGATCATGGCCGTGATGGTCATCACGGCCATGCCGTGATGGGCTCTGTTTGGCTCATTTTCTTCACTTTTCACGCTTCCCTTCATCCGAGCTTCATCATGGTTGATTTTGAGCATTTTCTCTTTAATTTCTGTAAAACAACACCACGAAACCACCTTACCCGTTACAAGGGAAAACTAACAAAAATCAAAGTAAATATGCCTAAACTATATGAAAATGCATGCAAAAATGTACAAGAATTATGATGTGAAATCACACTATCATTAATCACAACAGTAAAATGAGTTATCTTAACTGGAGTTGAGGAAATTGTAGATTTAGCGAACTTGTTGACGATTCTGGGCAAGTATACCCAGTCGTGCAAGTAATACGGTGGTGAGACCGGTTTATCGTATCCACGGGGATTGGATGTCAACTACCAATTCGCAAACTCAACAACTATCTAGACTAAACTTTTAATCAAGAGAAAGTAAAACAAACAAAAGAAAAGAAATAAAATCTTTTTGGCTTTTTGGGGACTTTTGACAAACACTTGGTGTGCAGAAAGGATATGTTGGGACCAGACTTCACCAAACCTCTATCTCATGTATTATCAGGACTAGATACCTCCCATTCATGCTTCAGATATTAAAATCAATCCACTAAAATACTCAAACCCCGATTCCTCGGATGGCAAGAGCCTAAATCCACTAATAGACCCTAATTCCTTAGGTGGCCTAGATTAATGAATTTGCATTAAGATTAGGGATTACGCGATTACTAGCAAACCTAACTCCATTCCTAGATGAAAGGGTTACTAGGTGATTAAATTCAATTCCAGTTATGATACGAACGTCCCCATTGCATACCAAAACACAAATCGAGTCATGGGGGTGCTAGCCACAACAAGCATTAAGCACAGAAAATTAATCACTAATATGAAGACATGAACATAGAATAATCAGTCAAGATAACTACATAAACAATTAGTTTGGTTACATCTAATCCCAACAACAGGTATTTAACTACTCATAAACAGAGAATACAAAGACAAAGAGAAAAGGGATGAAGCAAACTCCATAGAAGGATCCTCCAATCTTCTTTCAGTCCCAGAGCAAGCAAAACATCCCCTTCAGGGCTTGAACCCTCTTCCAGCCGCAGCCTCCAAGTCTGCCTCCAATCCTCCCAGAGACTCCTCAATTCTGACCTAAAACAGCAACTTATACCAATCAGTTCTGCGCTCGCTCGCGAGGCGAATGGCTCCTCGCGAGGCGAATATTAAAATCTGCTGTTGCTGAGAAATGGTCTCTCGCGAGGTGAGAGTGGCTTCGTGTCGCGAGCCAGTAAAATGGTTCTCCACTATGCCCGTGAGGAGCATCATGGCCTGGGCGTGATGGCTTCTGGTTTCCAGACTCGCTAGACGAGACAAGGTTCGCGAGGCGAACCAGAAAGACTTGCAGTTTCTGGAACAGTCAGCTTTCAGGGTCGTGAGGCGAATCCAGTTTCGCGGGGCGAATCTCCAGAGTTCTGCTTGGCTCAATTTCTTCTCTTTTCAAGCTCCAAAATCATCCAAGCTTCATTATAGCCAAATATGCACAGTTTTCCTTCAATTTCTGCAAAACAACACACAGAAACCGCTTCACCCGTTCCAATGGAAAATCTAATAAAAATCAAACTAAGAATGCCTAATCTATATGAAAAATGCATGCAAAAGTGTACAGAAAATATCATGTAAAATCTCACTATCATTAATGCCACACTCATTCGATTCACAACCAAATAGGATAATCTTCATATCTATTAACTGTTGCATAACCTGTCGAAATTTTGCACAGTCTTCAATCGAATGCCCCACATTTCCGTCGAAGTCACACCTTATCTCTTCATCAAGAGTCTTCTCTTCAACAAATGAGGTTAGCACCAATCCATGTTTTTGCATCTCCCTTAAAATAACTCTCATGGGAGTTCTGACATCAGCCACTTGGCTCTTAAGAGTAGGTTCCATAAAGCTATCAATGGCATTGACTCCCGAACCCCCATGATTAGGCATAGGACCTAGTGCCCCATTCGGAGCATCTTTTTGAAAGCTCAACCACTTAGCATCAATAAGATCTTTTACCTTAAATTTGAAAGCCCTGCAGTTCTTAGTGGAATGACCTATTGCCCCCGCATGATATTCACACTTAGCATTTGGGTCAAACCACTTCGGATAAGGAGGCCCCAATGGTTTCATTGGGATAGGATTCAACACAAATTTGCTTATAAGCTGATGCAGTAGCTCAGTATAGGTCATGGGTATCAGGTCGAAATGTACTGGCTTTCTTTCCGAGTTATACGGTGGTCTTGTTTGGCTGGTGTTTGGGTTTGGACCTAGGGGTTGAACAATTTGAGGTGGCATGGTAGGGTGTGTTTGAAGTTGAGAGGGGTATGATGGCCGGTAAGGAGCCATCTGTTGAGGATTTGGAAATTGTGAGGTGGCAGCGATGTATGGCTGGTTGGTTTGGTGATATGGGGCGTATTGGGCTTGGAAGGCGGGTGTTTGGTTTGGTCTATATTGGTTTGATTTCTTTTGTTCAAAGGTTACTGCGTGTGCTTCTCCTTCTTTCTTTTTCACAAACGGGGCTCTCTTCAGGCCGTTCATTACTAAAGTCTCAGTGATCTTGCCGTTCCTCATTCCACTTTCAATTCTTTCACCGATGATGACCTTGTCAGAAAAGTTCGATGATACACTCCCAATCATCCTATCATAGAAGGGTGACTGGAGTGTATCAATGAACATTGCCACAATTTCTTTCTCGGCCAATGGAGGCTCTACCTGAGCATCCAGTTCCCTCCATCGTTGTAAATACTCCTTGAATGTCTGTGTCTCTCTTTGCAATATTTTGGAGTTGCATCCTATCGGGAGTCATGTCAATATTGTACTTGTATTGCTTCAGGAATGCATTTTCTAGATCTTTGAAGGATCAGACGTGGGCCCGTTCGAGATGCGTGTACCAATTTGAAGCTGCCCCGGTTAAACTGTCTTGGAAGAAGTGAATCAAGATCTTATAATCTTGAGCGTATGATGTCATCTTCCTTACATACATGGTCAAATGGTTTTTGGGACAAGTGGTTCCCCGATATTTATCGAAATCGGGTACCTTAAATTTTGGTGGAATTACAACATTTGGCACCAGACAAAGTTCCGAACCATCCCGCAGACCATAACTATTTACTCCTTCAATGGCCCGTAGTCTTTCTTCTAGCACTTCCAACTTTTCTTTAGATTGGGAATTCCCTCCTGACTGATTCACTGGAGTTTCGCCGTACATATTCTGAGGGAAGGAGTATGGCATGTAGGAGGATCCGAAGTTTGGCATCATTTGAGTCCCCTGGGTCCATAATGTAGGGTGTATTGTGGATTTTTTGGATTGGCAGAAAGTGTCACCGTCGGGGTGTTACCATCTGTAGGGTTGACAGCTTGTGCTTGTGGCATTTCGATAGCATCGGTAGGGGTTTGTGTCTGAGTGATATGTTCAGAGTTTTGAATGCCATCTTGTGGGCTGGGGGCCGTTGGTGGAACAAATCCACAAGGTCAGTCGTATGGGGGATTGTTCGGGTCAAATGAAACACTAGTGGAAAATATACATTAGACGGTAAAGGTTTACGTCAGTTAACCAAAAGCTAGACGTTAAAAAGGAGGCGGTGACAGTTTTGTAAATATCAGACTTCATTAATTCAATTTTAACGTCAGTTGTTTTAATGACTGACGTTAAAAGTGAAGTGACTCACTTTTAACGTCAGTTCAATAAAAAACTGACGTTAACAGTGAACATTTTAACGTCAGTCCTTACATCAACAGACGTTAAAGGTTATTTTAATAAAAAAATTTATCTAGTATACGATCCCTTCCACATTGCCTTCCTCAAAGTTTCAGTTTCACATGAATTGCTTTGATGTTTTGTGTTTCTGTTTTGAAAACTATAAGTTGAATCAATAACCCAAACCGGATCTCATTCATGAAGTGTAATACAGACTGATACAGAAGATTGAAAGGGTTTAAAATCCTATAAAAAGTTACATTGAAAGGGTTTAAAATCCTATAAAAAGTTACATTGAAAGGGTTTAAAATCCTAAACATTAAAGCTACATCCCATCAGAGAGTTTTATGAAATATGCCAAAGGGAAAACTATACTCCGAAGACCTCAAAAAACTGGGGGGCATGAGAGAGCTCAAGAGAGAGGCAAAAACAGGTGCACTAGATCTGTTTCAAGCAAAGGCAGTGGTTCCAGAGACTTCCAAGACGGTCACTTGCTGCCAAAGCCGAGGTTTTGGAACTGTGACCCCGAGCACTGATTAGCCCTCCAAAGTGATTCTCCGGAAGGTGATAAGGTGAGCAACTCACATAATGTAGTTTACTCAAACTTATCACCCATGTAATGTAATTTACTCAAACTCAGAAGTTGTTTGACCATTAAGACAAAGACCTTTGAGTCTAGGAATAGGAAGAAAGAGTGACGAAGTTAATCTCCACGGCAGAGCCATATTGTGAAGCAGAAAATTAAAAGGATGGAATGAAGCTATTTATAGGAGCAGGGGATGAAGTTACTAAGCTATTCTGATTTTCTTGAAAACTTACCTATAAACTTAAGGCTCATTAAGAGGATTGAGTTACAAGATGCATGGGTAAGTAGCACAGTACAGTCAAAGGAATGAATGTTTTTGCAGATATCTATACACTTTTAACGTCAGTTTTTTAAAAAAACTGACGTTAAAAATGTTTTTAAAATAAAAAATATTTATTGTTAACGTCAGTTTTTTATACAACTGACGTTAAAAGTTTGATTTTTACTTCAGTTAAATAAATAGCTGACATAAATAATCCTATATATTATAAACGTGCGGAATGAATATTGGAAATAATGTAATTAATATACGGGAACTTGGCAGTCATAAATTAAGTTGACGTTAAAAATGAGGTGGTGGCAGTTTGTAAATATTAAATCACTATTTGCGTCAGTTCTATAAATAACTAACGTAAATAATTATGAAACTCATTTCATTGGTTGCATGTCCCTGTTGTCCCTCTTAACGCAGATCACTCCATATAGTACTGCAGTTTATTTCTAAACCTTTTTTTTTATTCAAGTTTATTTTTAATTTTTATTAATTAGCTTGAATTAGTACACAAATTCTTGTGCAAATTAAAATAAATAAACACTTAACATAAAACAAGTTATATGTATAATCAAATCGTATGGCATTGAAGCGATTCATAAGTTAAAATTACATGATTAAAAGATAAAAAATTTCTGCAACATAGCCCTAAAATATAAAAAAGTTTCTGCATCAACATTATTTTCTTCTCAGTCCTGTCATCAGAAACTCCAATGGATGCATCACCTCCCTCACTTGAATTCCATGATGCAAAGTAAATCCTCAGTCACTAGCAGCGAAAGCAAAGTGAAATGGATCTTTGCATCTTTATTCTTCAGTGGAGTTCCTTGATGCATCATCTTGAATCCACAATCACTTGCTTCCAAAGCAAAGTGAAAGGGATGACGGGGATGAAATAAAGTGAGAGAATCACATTACGTGATTCACCCAACCTTAATATCCATGTAATGTGATTTACTCAAACTCAGAAGTTGTTTGACCATTAAGACAAAGATCTTTGAGTCTAGGAATAGGAAGAAAGAGTGATGAAGTTAGTCTCCATTGCAGAGCCATATTGTGAAGCAGAAAAATTAAAAGGATGGAAGGAAGCTATTTATAGGAGCAGTGGATGAAGTTACTAAGCTATTCTGATTTTCTGGAAAACTTATCTATAAACTTAATGCTCATTAAGAGGATTAGGTACAAGGTGAATGGGTAAGTAGCACAGTAGTCAAAGGAATAAATGATTTTGCAGAAACTAATAAACTTTTAACGTCCGTTGTGTAATACAACTGACGTAAGAAGTTATGAGTGTTTTTAACGTCAGTTTATTAATACAACTGACGTTAAATATATGACCTTTAACGTCAGTTTTTACTAACAACTGACGTAATAAGTGTGAGAGTTTTTAACGTCAGTTTCTTAATACAACTGACGTTAAATATATGATATTTAAATATATGATATTTAACGTCAGGTTTTACCTAAAACTGACGTAAAATGTTGTTTTATTTTAATTATAACGTTTACCCCCGCGCGCCTTCTCCACTTCTCTGTACGTGTCTTTTCTCTTTTCATCACGCTCAACCCTCACTATCAACCCTCACTCTCGCTCTCACTCCGCCCTAATCGCGAGCTCATCTCCACCGCAACCACCGCGAGGGCTTCTTCGCCACCACCGTGAGGTACACTCTTAACCCCTAACTCTGTCTTTCCCGCTCATTCTTTGCAATAACTTGACATCTCTCTTTCCCCTTCTCGCGCACTAACTCTCCTTGTCCCTCTGCTCTCAGTAACCACATCGAACGTTGGCCACCACTCGAGCTTCACCACCACCACCACGCGAGCGCCTATTTCTGGTGAGTCTTTAATTAGGGCACATTTTTTTATTTTTGGTTTTGAGTGCATGCATGTTGCTCTGCTGGTTGAAACTGTAGTCTCAGTAGTTGAAACTTGAAACTGTGAGTTTGAGTTGTTTGGAATGTCTCTATTTTTGGTTTTGAGTGCATGTTGCTCTAGTCTCTGTTGTACTTTAAGTGAGTTTGAGTTGTTTGGAATGTCTCTATTTTTGGTTTTGAGTGCATGTTGCTCAGTTGATCTGTCACGGCCGTGATGATCATCACGGCTAGGCGGGTGATCAGTTCTGCCTATGAGGGTCTGGTTCAGTTGGCACGTTACGGCCGTGACCAGTGCTTGGCAATCTTCAAAAACTATAGTTTTCAATCTCCCGTATTGTCCTTATATTGGATATATAGACGTTTTGTATATCTACAGTACCTATCTAGTTATTTTTATTTATACTTCTGTATTTATTTTGAGTTATAACCTATGTTAATGCATATATATTGTTTCTGAACAGGTATACATATGGATCAGTCGGATAGCCCACATGCACGGGAGGACACTATGGGGGTTTCGCAGGACCCGATCACGCCTACGCCTGATTCTAGTGTAAGTTTACATGTTATATACTATCTTTAGTCCTTCTTTTTAATGTAAGTTTATAATGTTACAACCCTCTATTTTATCATTTTTTTTGTCCATACAGACATCACAGGATCATAGGAAACGGGGTAGAGGAGCCACCTCGTTGAAGAAACTAGAGAAGGACAGGCAGAGCAGACAGAAGCTTGAGGTGTCCTTCGATGCTAATCTAAATGCCCAGGGACCCCGTGCTAAAGAATTTAATAAGTGGGTGTTTCTACAAGCGAAGCAAAGCACGTAAGCATCAACTACAACCATCGGAATGACGTTCCGCGTAACGTTAAGGATCAGATTTGGGAGGCTATCACGGTATTTTACCTTTACATTCGTTTGATTTACATTATTAGATAATTATCCGAGTTATAATCCATCCGGTTGTTATATATGTATCTAATGTGTAGGTAGCTTGATCGTGCCAAATGACGAGGATCATCGTCATAAATGTATGAAAATGGCATCAAAGAGTTGGAATGGGTTCAAGCATGATCTTACCAGGTACTATGTATCCGGGAAGAAGCGGCTTGATAAAATGTTCTCGGATTATCCCTGGATTGATCGGGATACTTGGGATATGTTTGCCGAGAGTCGACGGGATGTAGAATTTCAGGTTGGTTGATTAAGTTAATTTTGTATGCTTATTATAGATCATTTAACTGTATTTAATTATGTGTTTTTGTTTGAATAGGCTAAGGCAGATAAGGGTCGGCAGAATCAGGCGAAGAACGTCCACCGCCACACCATGTCTCAGGGTGGGTACCAGACTCGGATCGAGCAGATGATGGCGGATAGGCTGAGGGCGAAGCAGGAAGATCACTCTGTTAGGATTGAAAGAGGAGAGGTGCCTGAGGGCACACCATCAAGTCCTCCGTCGGACATCGACCGCGAGGATGTCTGGTTAGCCGGCCGCATGACAAAGACGGGATCTTTTAAAGTTGATGCCACTCGCGAAGTGGCAGATAAGATTGTAAGTAAATAATTAACTTGATTTCAATTGATATTTGTATAGATATTTGCAACACTTTTCACTTGCACGTTTTTTCATTTTTTTTCATTGTAGATGGATCTTAAAGCAAAATCCTCCCAGGGTGCATTCGTCCCTTCGACGGGCAGGGGCGTCTTGATGACTGCTCTAGGCAAGAAAGACCATCCTGGTCGGGTTCTCGGTGTTCCTGGGAACGTGACCATCAAACAGTATTATGGCAAGTCTGCTTCACGAAAGCGGGTGGTCAATGAAGCATCAATTTTGGCTGACATTACTCAGCACCTCATGTCCAACCCAGATATTACAACACATCTGATGCAAGGCTTAATATCCAACCCAGAATTCAAGCAGGCGCTTGTCAGAGAGCTTTCCTCCGTCGGTACATCCTAGGACACCGCAGGGTTTGCCAACCCTTCACATGCGAGCACAAAAGAGAGTTTTAGTAGGGCACATGTGGAGGACGATGAGTTGGCAGCTTGGGAGCGGGAGTTGGAAGTCCAGCGCCATGAGCATGAGTTGGAAATGAAAAGGCGTGAGCTTGAGTTGGACTCCAAACGACGTGAGCTCGAAATGTTAGCAAAGGTATTTATTCATTATTAATGTCCAAATTAGTCAAATAATTACTTGTGTTTTTTTTAATTATCAAAAACTTATCTATTTTATTTTCCTAAACTGAAGGCCAAGTCGACGTCGGTGTCGGTGTCGGTGTCGCTGTCACCTATCACTCGTTTGTTCTCACTTGGTGAGGATTATGCATTTGAGATTTTTGAATGTCCATTGGATCACGATGGATGGGTGGCACGCCCAGATCAACAGAGGATATTTTCCTTCTGTGGTGACGATCTCGAACGCTGCGTAAATAACGTCTGGATGAACAACAATGTCATCAGTCTCTGGTGCACGTAAGTTAATTTTAATTTTATAACTTATTTATTTTTGGTATTTTTCCATTTAATAATTTATTTTAATTTCAATATATATATTATGTAATTAACATCCACACCTTTTCATATCTTAGGTATCTCCATCGTCTTCAGCTTGATAAGGGTGTTGCATCAGTTTACGGTTTCTTAGATCTGTCAATCCTTCTGCCCGAATTCTTTGCTGGCGATGCATTGAGTAAATACTTAGGGAAATTGTTGGGAGACAATCCGAAAGAATTATATCTGGCTCCCTACTGTATGGAACTCCATTGGCAGGTTGTTCGTACTTCACCCGTCTAGGCATACTTGTCATATTCTTCTCGCTCTCTCCACCAAGATCCACCACCGAAGGTGGTGGAAGTCAGAATATGTAAGTAACTAATCTTAAATTTAATTTAAGTTTTAATATCAGTTGTTTTTAGTTTATTACACACATGATATATGAGTTTGTTAATTGATCGACATGATTATTTGTTTATGATAGCACGCTGAAGGCGAGTAGCGTGGTTGCGCCAACGAGAGAAGTAGGACTTCTAAGGCTAAAGCAAATCCTGTATGGAACATCCTCAAGGTTTGGTAGTTTATTTATCAAATAATTAATATTATAATTACTAATTTATATGTATATTCAACTGACGTTGAAATTAATTTTGTTGGTAGTCTCGATTTCAAATTGACGGGTGGTCGTGCGGCTATTATGTGATGCTTCATATGCTGAACATAGTCTCCGCATCTATTACGGATGGATGGAAGAAGGTAATATTTAAACAACTTGTTAAATTATATATTATAGTTTTGAAGATGACTTGCATTGATGTTATTGTTATTATTTGAACGTGTCTAGGCATTTATCGACCAATCGCCTATTGAAGAAGATGAGTTAAGAGACTTGAGGATGCGCTTCGCTGAATTCTTCTTCAAGTATGCGGCTGAAAAAGGAATTGACAACATACCTCCGCACTACTTAGATGAATAATTTTTTGTTAGACTTTAGAAACTAATTAATAACATGTATATATATATCCTTAGATAGTTTTGTTTTTTAGACATCGGAACTAAAATTTATTTATATATATACATGGGTTTTGGTTTTAAGTCCCCCCCATTGTTCAATTTTCCTTTGCAATTCTGTAATGTGTGTGATATTCTATGTTACTGGGACTGAATGCAGGGATAGCTGAGGGGAGTGATATTTTAAAACTGAATTTAAAAAAAAAAAACCTATTAACGTCAGTTGTTTATTACGACTGACGTTAAAATTAAACCTTTAATGTCAGTTCTTTATAACAACTGACGTTAGTTTTAACAAAATCAACGTCCGTTGTCTTAAAGAACTGACGTTAATAGTTTTATGTTTAACGTCAGTTGTTTAAAAAACTGACGTTAATTTTTACAAAATTAACGTCAGTTTTGTTAAAGAACTGACGTTAATAGTTTTATATTTAACGTCAGTTCTCAACTGACGTTAAAATATTAACTATTAATGTCAGCTGTATTTACGTCAGTCAGTATTCTGACGTAAAAAATCAATTTTAACTGACGTAAAAAGCACTTATTGCACTAGTGAAAGATGAGTTTGGTTACTTGGATAAATAGTAAGAGTCATCATGGCCCCTGGTTGGTTGAAGCCTTGAATAGGAATCTGAGCAAAACCCGGCGGAATGAGAGGTGTGGCCGGATGTCCCTCGTTCGAGGCTGGAGGGTTCTCCTGTGTTCTTTTCCTTCTGCATTGCTTGTAGATCTCCATCATCTTAGTCATTTGATCCTTGATTTGACTGACTTCATCCCTGATCTTTTGAACTTCTTCTAGTTCATCCGCCATGGCTCTTGCCTGTGACCGAGTGCGATAAGGGTGTCTTCGAGCAATTGTTCAGAAAAGCCACACACTGTTTTGATCGAAACAAAAGTGAGAACAAAATGTTGGAAAAATGCAAAAAGCTTTTATGAAAATCACCATTGGAGTTTTTTTTTTTTTTTTGAGTTAACACCTTATAACAGACAAGAGATGGTCCCTCCATCCCATACGGAGAGCATTGTGCTCATTAGATGAAATGGAGTTGACAACAAATCTAGGGGAGAAACAACTCTCCACAATAGATGTTGTCTCAAACACACTAGCAATTCTGAATTGAGACATCTCGTCCTACCCTTTGCACAGAAGGAAGAATCCTATAAGGCAAAGATGTAGTTGACAACATACTAAAGGAAGACCATGCTCCACGATTGAGGTCATCGCAAGTCAAGTGTGAGAGTTGGAGTGTGAGGGAAGCATAGAGGCAAGAACTGATTTCATTAAAAACTCCTCAAATCAAAACATAGAATTATGGAGGCAATGCCATATTTCATTAAAATCTCCTCAAAACAATACATAGATTGGGATTACATCATAATTCTCGACATTGTTACAATATTTTCATCCTAAAGTCAAGAGCTTAGGTCTCTTTATTTTTAGCCCTCGAGCAAACCCTCCACACATCTGTATGAAATCATCCAACTCAGCCGGGAGACGAAGCATAGGGTCTGTACGAATTTGTTTTTCTACCTTTTCAAAGCATTGGATGAAATTCGGAATACAATGGCTTAGCTCCAAATTCATGCTCATATATCTTGTTCTCCATATGTCAATAAATATCCTTCGCTCTCAGGCCTCTTCTCTCCACCACTTCACGGCATTCATTACTTGAACCATTTGATCATAATAGTGTTTTGCTGAGGTCCACCCTAAATCGCACTGTTTCTTGATTTCGACTAATAGAATATTCAGCTCTTGGACCTTTTTCATCAGTCATCCTGTCTTGTGCACAAATTTGCTTTTGTAAGTTGGAATTGACGCCCCTTTGTCGATTGACTTCCACTTCCAATGACTTTCTCACATCTCCTTGCTGAATGACTTCTTCTTCTAACTGACGCTTTTCTTTTCTTAGTTGATGCCTCTCTTTTGTCAAGGACAATACTTTGCTTTCAAGATTTTGGATCCTAGTCATGACGCTCGGCGGGACCTTGTCTGTGTTCTTCTGGACTTTTGAGGTTACGGAGATATCTGCACACAAATCTTTTAAATGTTCATTTTCCTTTGTTAACTTCTCGCAACGCTTCTGGCCAATGGCTATTTTCAACTCGGCATCTTGCTTTTGTTGTTCCATTTCCTTCATTTGTGCTTCCAAGACTTTCAGTTGTTCTGCCATTTGAGTTACCGAAGGGGAGAAATCTTCAGCTTTCGTGCTTTCTGCAGGAATGTTGACGGAACCTTTCCTTCATTTTCTCCATGCTTCACACTCTGAGACAATGATTAGGATTGGTCGGCCCAATTGTGATCTCCCCGCCATCCTCACATTTTTCCATGCATTCCTAACTTCTTTTGCCAACAGCTTGGTATTCTCACCATCCTCGTATCGGAAATAGCATCCACCGAGTTGTTCTTCTCGTGGCACGGTTTGCGTCCAACAAAGTTGTTGTAAGGCTATGGCGGGTGTGTAGGATATGCACCCTCTCGGGCCCATCAAAGGAACATTTGGATAGTCACCACAACTATAAATGATATCTTGCCCCTGTTGACTTTCGTACCATGGGCATAACCACTTAAAATAGTCCCTTTCCACTTTGTCTAACTCGCTCTTCCATTCCTCTTCATTAAGCTGTCTTGTAGGGATGTTATGGAAGCCTCTTAGTGGATCTGAATGGCAGTTGATACAGCCTTTTGCGTACATGTGAGTCATGACCCATACATAGAGCAACTACGCACAACATATGAGCTTCCCCTTTGGATGCGCTGGCAAAATTCTAGAGTCAAAAGCGTTTCAGTCAATACTATTGGCACGGGATTTTTCTTTCTTTCAACTGTGAAGAACACGTCCATTACTGCCTGATCTATCATGTCTAGCGCCGATGGAAATAGAACCAACCCATATATTGCTAGTGACAATACCCTCTCGAAGGTTTCCCAGTCTTGTCGATCCATTAGTTTCCTCAAATGATTTTCAAGAAATTTTTGGGTCAACCCTCGTGAGTTTGAGTGCCCGGTCAAGTTCACTTCAATTTCAAGAAGCCCTAGTAACCCTACTATGCCCGCAATGGTCAAGTATTGCCCCAGTTGAAAGTACACAATGGGATTTTTTGCATTGGCAACCTTAACAGGCAAGCATATTCTTCAATGGTGGGTGTAATGTCCATGTTTGGTAACTCGAAACATCTGAGATGTGGGTTCCAATACTGACTTAGAGCACTCAAAGCAGTAGCTTCAACCGGTATGAAAATTTGGTCCAAGATCCCTCCATACTTCTTGACGAAGCTTCTTCGATGTTCTTGAGGCAAAGATTGGCTTAACTCTTTCAGATTCTCTAATGAGTTCGAAATCACCTTGGAGCTCTTGGTGGTGGGAACATTGCTAGTGTGTCTGACTTTTTCCATCTCTTGTTATCAAAGGTGTTATCTCTCACCAAATTATCTGTGCAAGGGAAATTTTATTTTATTAATAACATTTGGAAAGCAAAAATACTTATGCATGAGAGTGTACCAAGATGCACGAATGAATGACATATTGACGATACATGGCCTAAAATACTACATGCACGAGCATACAATATAATAATGAGTGTAACAGGATGCACGAATGAGTGGCATGTTAAGGTGCATGTGGGATGCGTGTAGAAAATCGTTATGATGCATGAGATATAGATGTGATTATTCATGTTGCAGAAAAAGATGGAATGCGTTCCCTTTTGTCCTACATAGGTCATATCCCAAAGTTGGGACTTCTGAAGTCAAGACCCTATTTTGGTAGGCTGCTAATGGCATTTTATGTGTATGACTTCCGGGACAGATCTAGACCCCTAAACATATAGTCCCCGGATTACCCTCATCTAAAAGATAAGGATCCGAATCCACGAACCTCACCACAGGGACAAATAAGTCACAATATGATAGTCCATATACCGGTAGCAATTCGAGCGGGAGAATTAGTGACTGTCAGGGGTGCAAAAGCATCACAATAACATCACTGAAGCCCCTTCTAATCTTATAGCATTCCAAGACTCGGGTATAGAGCCCAAAAGTGTGTGCAACATGTGATAGTGATGTGTGTGATGAGAGCATACAAACCTTCACAAAAAGCTACTAAAACAAAACTACCCCAAACCTGCAAAAAAAGTAACAAACAACACCGATACAAAAGTTATCTACCCTAAGGTTGCAAGAATATTCAAAAGCAGTTATGAAAGCATTAAAAAAAAAGAAATAAAACAAAAAGGGTAAAACAAATATTTTCACACCTGTTTTTTTTATAATAAAAAAAACTTGCACAACCAACTATAATAGGCCTCACTCTCAAAGATCTCCAGCAGAGTCGCTAGCTGTCGCGACCGTCTCTTTCGGGCGCCGCGAAAATAGAGATAAATGAAACAGATGAGTCGCCACCAAAATTTTTATTGGGAAAATCTTAGAAAACCCAATTATTTAAAGGTAAACTAATCTAAAAAAGAGAGAGATGAGTCCGGGAGTCGGTTACGAGTAGGGAAGGTGTTAGCACCCCACATCGCCCGTTTTAAAAAAACGGTACCTCAAGTTAATTGTGAAAAAGCATAACCTTTTAAATATTTATTTTACCCCAAAAATTATTTACAAGAAATAATTATTTTTTAATTTTTAATATTTTAAATTTTTAATAATTTTTACGTTTTTAAATTTATTGTTTAAAAAAAACTAAATGAGGTTGAACATGACACATGAGTCCATGGGGCAACCTCAAATCTAAGGGACTGAATATGGCACCGTGTCCATAGAGCATCCATAAAAATAGAAAAGTTTAATTATTTTGATTAATTATTTTAACATAAAAAGAGACAAAAAAAAAAGAAAAAGTTAGTTTTGGCTTGACAAGATGATTTATCTTGCTCCTACGTATTCCCGGGTGCAATGGGAAACTCAAAGCCACGTAGTTCTTTTGAAAATGTTTGATCGGTTGGTTAATTTTAATTTTGATAAAGATTTGATTTTTTTTTATTTTTTGTTTTAGAAAAGAATTTTATTTTAAAATAAATTCACCTTTGCACAGAGTCCAAGATAGCAGCGCTATACGATAAACCCTTACAAGTCATACGCCACTTGAGGATGAAAAATCATACATCAACGTCGTGGATTGTTGCGTGAATCCAAAAGATATTTTTATAAAAATTAAACTGTGTAAAATTGATTAAAAGTGTAAACTAAAAAAAACATTTATTATTTTTTACAAAAAGGGAATTCACTCTTGCACAGGGTTAAAGATAGCAAAACTATATGATAAACCCTTACAATTCATACGACACTTGAGGATGAAAAAAAAATCCATACATCAACGTTGTAGATTGTTGCGTGAACTCAAAAGAGATTTTTTTTATTTCAAAATATTAGTAGCATAATTTTATTTAAATCAATGATTGAAAATATTCTTAAAAGATTATTTATTTATTTATTTATTTATTTATTTATTTTTGTTTAAAGCTTTTTAGAAGCAAAATGGGTTATTGTACTACCTACTCTAAGCCCAATTTTGGTTACAACCCCAAGCCCAATTTTAGGAAAGAAAGAAAAAGAAAACAAATCATTTAGGCCCAATAGCAAACCCATGAGCATTAAAAACCTAGCAGCCATATAATAACAATTCAAGCAAAATGAAAAGCCATCAAGAGGAGGAGCTTGCCAACACGCAGCAGACAGGGACGAAGCCACAGTGATGGTTCGAGACAGTGATGCTCCGGAAATCGCGTGGTGACAGCGACGTCTCGTGGCAGAGGCGTGGTGGACTCACGGCGAAGCAGAGGGGCGTTTCGTGAGTGGAGGACGGCGGAGAGGCGTTTGGTTGCACGGTGTCGGATCTCGATGATGGTGACAGGTTCGCAAGCGGTGGTTGACGGTGGAACAAGGTGGATATGTTGCGGCAAGGTGAGAACGGCAGCAGCTGCGGTAGCAGTGGCGGTGCTTTCATTTTCGCAGCTGAGAACGGTGGTGACGAGCTCCGTTTTGGTGAGAACAGCGCGAAACAGTCGCGCTTCCTCTCTTCCTCACGTCGACGAACGGCCGACGGTGATGCAGGGCGGGCGGCGCACGACGCGTGGCTTCGGTGGCTGGAGGTGGCTGGGTTGTGTAGAGATGGAGGAGGAAGGTGAAGTGAGAGGGAGGAAGATGAAGGTGGAAGGATGAAAGTGAAGTGGTCCCTCTGTTCTTTTTTCTCTCTCTTTTTAGGATTTTTTTGTGTTGCCAATTTCGTTGTTTTTTGAAAGTGGAAACAGAGAATGAAGAAGAAAAGGGGAAAGAACCCTTCTCTGTGTTTTTTTGTCGCCCCCCCCAACCCCCACCCCCTCCCCTCCCCTCGGTCACTGTTGAATGTCTAATTTATAGCAAAAAAAATGAAGAAGATGATAAATCTCTTGTTAGGCCAGCTGGTACGGGTACAAGTAGTGGGGAGCAAATCAGCCTTGTCTACCACCATCTTGCAGGTGCAGCAATGGTGCAGAGAGGCCAGGAAGAGTGTACCATTATCCCTCCTTTTCTTTGAAAAAGAAGAAGATGACAGAGAGGGGTACAAGCGTGGGAGCAGAACATAATTTTTATTTTTAATTTTATTTTAAGCATTCTTCCTTCTTTTTTTTTGAGTTTGGGCTATGGGCTCAACACTTGCAACAATAAAAAGAAAATTGGGCCAAGAACATAACAAAGATATATATATTTTACAATTTTATATTTCTCTTTTGTTTTTTTCAAAAATATTAATTAAAAAGAGAAAATACCGGGACAAAATTAGGTGTTCACAAAGGGTAATACTCTGAAGTTTGGATTCGGCAATGACCTTCAAAAAGTTTTTGTGGAAATAGGAAGGATTTAGGTATTTTAAGATGAGCAACTGTTTGGTTTTATTTTTATTTTTATGGAATACTGTATAAACTTAAATTTTAATATGTTTTTGGCATACCTTGATGGAGTTTATCTATAACGCATGTTATGTTATTATGACTTTTATTTCGTCAATGATTTGGATGTCATATGTGGATGCAGTTTTTAGATGTCAAATTATCTATCTTGATATAAAAATCATATTGTTGTCTTGTTTGCAAACAGTTTTATAATTTCAAACAGTTTTATAATTTCAACATTTTGTAAATTATCCTTGTCTTCCAACCACAATATTATATGCGCATGTGGCAAACCTCTTTTTTGAAATTCAATAGTATACATGCCTAGACAAATAACACAAATCGTATCAATTATATTAGTTTCCACATAATCCAGGTTATTGCATAGAAAAATTAAAATATGGAACCACGGTATAGGTTTTATGGAATTCGGACATGCGACAACTTTTCCAAAGAAATCCATCTTCCTAAAATCATTCATTAATTGTTTCAGCTTCATGTGAAACACTCTAAATGCAATATCAGGATGATCTGACACAGTAAGTCCCTTCCAACTAACATATATATTCATGGACTTCATTCCACTTCGGGTTACATGTGAAAGTTACAAATAAATCTGGATAACCAAAACTCTTACACATGGACATAGCATCTTGACAATTGTTAAACATGTATCGACAACCACCAGTTAATGAAAATGGAAGGATCACTCGTTTCTCAATATAGTTGGCTTGTACATCACCTCTTTCAACAGCTTCCTCAATGCCTTTCAAGAAATACCCCTAATAATATTTTGATTTTCCTAATAAAGGACAATCTTTGTGCTTCAATCATCGAGTAAGAATCAACAACAGATTGTTGAAACAACCTCTTACTTTTCAACAAAATTGTTTCCTCAAAGCTTATTTCCATCAACCTAAATGTAATAAACTCTCTAACAGAAATCCAAACCCTTGGTTTATGTGCAGCAGATGAATTATCGGTTGTTAAAGGAATATGTTCCAAATAACCTTTTTCTTCATATGGGAATAATAATGGATATTGCATTGGAATAAATTATTTATGTGTTTCTAAAATCCGTTGATATTCACCATTACATGTATGCAGTATGATATCCCGACCACAATCATTGGAATCATAGTTACCAACAATTAGAGCAGTAACTTCATACACATATGGCAAATTATACATACGGCCATCCACAGGGTGATTCCGAAACAATCTCAAGGAAACATTTGCATTTACATCCTCCTCAATAACAACCTTAACCAGTCTAAAAGACTTCGCTAGAGAATTCCACTGATCTATCATTCCCAATAAATCCTTAATCAAAGATGGGTGTAACATTTTTTTGTCATTATCATGCCTGAAAATTTTATTACAACTCATCCTTAATTTGTATGTGTTTTCAATTTAACAATAGCTAATGCTATAATTGTACATAATAGAATAATTATAATTACTTCAAATACCAAGAAAGACATAAATAAAACATGTCACAATAAATAGACAAAATATACCAATAACATTCAATAATAACATATAATGGTGTAAACAAATAACAATTTGTATTATAAAACATAATTGCAAAAATAAACACATTGAAATACCTAAAATGAGACAATCGATTTGCTATTTCATTCTATGTGTCGTATATATACAATTGTGCAACTTTAGGAGGTTGTCCTTCAATGGGTAACAAACTTCCTATCCGATAATAATTTTGGCCGCCAAGAATAAATTGTGGAGGCCCGCCACCATCATTCAAACCCCGTTGAACTTTAACTCCCAATGAGGTAAAGGCAAACATACTAAATTGTAGGAACGTATATTTTCAAGAAAATTAGCACTTCTTGAATCTAGCTCATGAATCAAAGTAAATTAGTACTTCTTGAATTTAGCCCATGAATCATTTTCATGCAACAGATTGAAAATGCAACACCAACAGATTTCTTGCATTTATCTGCACGTTCTTCAAACCAAACCAAAGCACCACAACATAGGCAACAAAAATCCATACTACCAAAATCAGAATAACCTGACATTTGTTTAAAACTAAAGTAAGTACTAAGTAACAAACAATTGTAAAATTATTTGTATGTTAACCTTTATTATAACCTTAATATATACGCACACACAATAGTATAAATAAATACCTTCATTTTCACCTTCAACAAATAAACAATTCGTTTCAACATCAATATTCGCATCGATAGCTGGCTCTCCGGTATCTATTAATTAGATTATAAAACGTTGAGATGAACAAAAAGAAGCATTATGATTAAAATTAATCTAACAAAAAATGTAAAACAAAATAATTAAATTAAACAATAACAAAAACCCTCTACCATTCATAATTGTAAAAAAGGAAAACAATCACAAAAAAATAACACATACATAAAGATACACATATGTATAGATATACTTGTGTGTGTATATATATTACCAAGCGGTGTCATATGATTCTTGAATTTAAGAATGGGCTTTTGTAAATCAAAATTCATGTTTAAATTTTAACATGGATTTGAATTACCATTTTACCTCATGGAATTGAAAATTAATAAAATAAATAGAAAATTGATTTAGCATTATAAAACTGCATTTATTAATTTTATTTTTAATTTATTATTCCTATTCAAATATAATCACATTTAACCTTTGAATGTAATATGTATATCTTATGGAAGTGAAATTTTTAGATGAAATAATAATAATACCGTAGTCTAGCAGGTATTCCAAAAATTTCACTGGTTATTATATTGTGAAAAGAATCTTTATATATAAAAGTAAAGCGGTAGCGGGGGCAATTATATAAAATCACTTTGTATTGTCTAAGGTAAAATTGTAAACTCCCCTGTGTTAATAAATATTTATTTTTTGTTAAAATATTTTGGAGATGAAACTCTTGCATGTGTCTCTTGGTTTTCTTGGTTGGGAAGAGATGCCAAATGATGAAGCATTTTAAATCAATACTTGAGGTGCTCAATCATTTTTTTTCTTTCACATTAATCCCTTTTTTTGCTGCAAATAATTTTCCACTGCTTCTTCCCCTAACTTAATTAATCTCTACATGTGTAGCAGTGTAGGTATCATGAGCAATCAAATTCCATAATCAATGATGCTGCACTAGCATGATGCTATGCCCCTAAATTCATCTTTACCGGTGCCGGTATCTTAATGCATAAAAATATGGCTTACATGATTTTGTCGGTTACATACTCACAAGTGTTATCATTTACTATGAATGTAACATGATCATCGATTTAGTCGACAACTTGGCTTTGTTCTGTTCTTATTTTGAGAATTCTTTGCTTAAGGAGAATATGTATTGAATAGCATTATTTTGATTGCTTTAATTTGTTCTGTTCTTATGGGCATTTGTTTTTATTAGGCCCCCCTTTCATGATTTAGGTTGTATGGTATTGCTTTCTAATGCTAAAAGTTCCTGGCCAGGGAAGGATCATTTCAGGAAGAACTGTTGTTGGCGAATCCATGCTAATGCAAATGGTAAAGGTAGTTTTACCGTGGGCTATGTTCTCTTTAAAGGCATAGCTGTTTTGGTTTGGGTTTCTTACCAATAACCAGTCATATGTGCTCCAATTCTGCAATCATGTTTTTGTATTTCTAAAGTACTCAGAAAATGTTCTCTACATGTAGGACCAGGATAGTAGTTGAATGTCTATATGTTACCTTCTATAAAATAGAAAACTTTGGTTACATTTTCTTTTAAAAGGGAAAGGCATTCTAAGAATTATCGTGCGGAAAGAACAGTGATGATAAAGTATTGAACTGTCCATATGGTTCCACATCTGTGAAGGTATATTTGAGGGGCATGCATCATTTTCAGGAGATATTAACCTACTAAATAGATTCTTCTTCTTTTTTAATTTTTTTTTCCATTCAGATTTTCTGTTCTATGACATTATGTGATTATGAACTTTGATTTATTATTTTTTAAGCTTAATAGGTGTATCACATCTTCTAGCCTGAGCTTTGAAAGCTTTCAAGGTTGTCATGATCTTGTGTTTTTTCCAACCAGATCATTTACTTTCATCAAAGATCCAAAGTTTGTGTCCATTATTTTTCCTTATAATAATTTTAAAATTTCCTGAAATTTTAGCACTTACGGTTTAAATATTTATCGTTAAATAGTGAAATGGAAGTGTATAACCTGTCATAGCCTACGACTAACTTTTTTGGTGCCATATATTGTGTGAATGCCATTGTTACGGTTAACTATATTATTCATCAAAATCGTTTATAAATTGTTTGAGATTTGAGAACATGAGTAACATAAAGATTTCACTATGATGGTTTTCATGGCTCAATCAAGCAAAACAAAGGTAGTACCTTCTTAACAAATCTCCCAAACAGAGCTCAAACTCAAACAACAAAACTAAGATAAATCCTTGAGTAAGAGATATTGGTAAAAGGAGAAGCAAAAAAGGGTTTTTTCTTCAAAGGTGAATATATCATGCAGATCAGAAGGGTATATAAAAGTGTACCGTTTCACCCTCAGAGTACTCACAGGGATTAATTGTTTAAAGCTCAGAGAGAATTTAGGGTTTTGTTTTCTGCTCTTTTTTATAACAGAATCTAAAGAGTATCAATTTTTTTTGGTTTCCCCGAAACGCGTAACTGCGAAGACTAATCCCTCTAGTACCGGACGATATCTAAGGACTGATCTCTCCCAATCAGGTATCATTGTTATTTACATAGTATCAATTAAGTTTAAATAAATCAATGTATCATTGTTATTTACTTTATTTTCTGGATTTTATGGATATTTTGTTTATTCATTTTATCCATCAGAAGTATCACCAACTTTCAAGTAATAGTTAATTATTTTAGTTCAAGAAATTAATGACACTATGAAGAATTGGAAGCTCTCATTAGATTCAGGATGAACGAGCTAAAATGATTTCCATCTAGCACAAGAGTTCTTTACTTCCTTTCCTTTATACATGCCTTAATATGAAAAAAATATTATCTATTTTTGTAATGAATTTTTAGATTCTCTCTTGCTCACCAAATTGCGTAATCACTTCCTAGCAAAAGGGGAGCCAGCGTGACATGGTAATTTCTACAATGTTTGCAGCATATCCATGGCTATAAAAGCACCATTCATCTGCTACACTTTCAATGATCTAATCTTGAATAGCTATTAAAGCTATTATTAACATAAAAATGGCCGAATTAATTGAATGATACGGCTGCAAAACGTTAAAGAAAGATGATATTATTTGTACTAAATAGACGCTCCATTGATTTATTTATTTTTTTTACTAGAGACGCTCCATTGATTGATTAGTGATAATTTTGTAACTGAAATAATGCACCCAAGAGTCTACAAATATTGTATTTTATGACAAAAATAAGTAATTTCAATAAATTATAGCCTTTTTCCTATAGAAATGAAACTGATAGCTATAAACCCTCGATAAATATATTTTCATTTTCATTGATTAGATCGTACTTTGAACAAACGCTTCTTTTTCTTTCCTTATTTTTTAATATAATTCATGGCCGTTATTATTTCCTTAATTGTTATAGTGCTAGCTACTAAAAAAATTTAAAAAATTACCATTCTTACCATTCAACGATTTTGATAACACATGATACAAGGATACCTACTATGTAGCAACTTTGTCAACATAAAAACATATTTAGAAGTTTGAACCACATAACATTCATTCAATGATTTTTCATTCCAATAACCGAAAAAATATTAATTTTAATTTACAATATTTTTAAAAAAAACATCCAAACAAATTAGTGTAAAGACATACAATAGGCTTGTGCATCGCATGCACGGGCACAACATCTAGTGTTTTACAAAAAGAAAAAAAAAAGGTAAAAGAGAAAATCAGTTCAAAAAAAAAAAGGTAAAAGAGAAAATCAGTTCAAAAAAAAAAGAAGTATAAGAGAAAAGTTTAATCTATCAAGAAAGGGGGTTGAACGCCTACAACTTTTATTATGGGAGAAGGGGACATTAATATTGAGGAAATAAAAATTTCAACAAAAAATTGTGAATCACTACGGGCACCAATATACTAGTGATTCTTTCAATTAGACTACGATTCTTTTTATTTTTTTCAGTAAGATTTTAAATCAATTAAACGTTCCTTAGGATGTTTATTGTTTCCACTACTCCTTCCTTCCCAAAGTTTAGTTTCATTCCATGTGTTCTAAACTGTAAATAGGAAACGGGAGACAGGAGACAGAGAGCATCTATATGAAGAAAAAAAAAAAGCTTATTTTACCCCACACCTTATCGAAAGCATATAGATTAGATGCGCTTCCCCCCTTTTTTTTCTTCTTTTTATAGTGGGAAATTATTGAAACAACTAAACAAGCCAATGGGGCCTGGGAATTAGGTATGTTCATTAAAGTCTATGAACTAGTAAATGCTAACGTATACCAATATTATGTTAGTCTGAGTGGAATTGGATTCGAATTCCTTAACTAAGGTCTCGAGTTTGAATCTTGTGGATGGAAAAAATGTGGTTGGAAGAGGAGACCGGTCAGCCGAATATTAGTCATCGACGAAGCCGGTATATACTTCACATACATATATCACAGTAACAAAAAAAAAATGCTAACATATTATTATGTGTTAATAACATTATTTCACTGGATGTCATGTACGGTAAAAATTATTAAAAGATTAAGAAACGTAAACGTGCTTCGTTCAAACATTGGCACCCACGAAGGTAGGCAGAAATGTCCATTACTTTTAAATATTTAGTTAGTTTTATTTTTTGATAAAAAATATTTAGTTAGTTTATCCCGTAAAAAAAGTAAGATTGCCTTTGATTTTACAGATTATTTTATGTTATTAACTAATACGAAATGTTTTGTTGGCAATAAAGAAGAAAGTCAAGAAACGGGTGGCATTGGCAAGAAACAGCCAACTGGAGATGCTCTTCAAAAACTAAACACGAAGGAATTATTTATTTTTATTTTTTGAAGGGAAACACGAAGGAAATTGAAATGTATTGTATAGGTACATGCTAATATAAAGATTTAATTGTCATAATTTTTAATACGGATAGAATACGTATGCATCATTACTGTAACAAAAAGATATAATGTCAAATCATTATAAATGTTTAACTTTTATTTTAACAAATTTAAAAATGATATATATATATATATAATAATTTGTGATAAATTGATTGTCATTGTAAAAACATTATATTATTACAAATTTAATTTTATGATAATTATTTAAAAAATCATTCATATGATTGATTTATAATACATTAACATTAAATATTTTAAAAAAAAATTATATGTTTGGTTTTTAAAAATTATATTTGACTTTGATTAGTTTGAGTCGAGATAGGAAGATATATTTAAAAAAATGTTTAACTATTGAGTAGGTTCCTGAATTTTTATAAAGTTTTCAATTGGGTCCCTGAATTAAAAAAAATTAATTGGATCCCTGAACTTATATAAAATTTTCAATGGGGTCCCTATATTATAAAATTCATTAGTGATATGTTGAATTGGACGGAATATAATTGATTTCATCCAAGCTGGCCATTTATGAGTAGTTTGGGTGGAATATGAACCTTGAGATATTGTTACAGTAAAATGTAGCAACACGTAACAAGATGAAGTGAGATATAGTAAGTCGTAAGTGAAAGAACTATTTTGGACGAAATTATTTCAAGGAAGGGATATACAACCATAAAACATAAATCGGGGAATGAATGAATTATTTGTTTGGATGGAGAAAAAGCAATCGCAAGTCACGTTTTGGTTTTCTGGCTCAACATTTTGGTCTCTTGCAATCCTAAGTACAAATTTGGGGAAAATTCAAGTCACATTTTACATCAACAGACTTAAAGACTCTTCACGGAACCCTACAATAGGGACTTCATTGAAAATTTTATATAAGTTCAAGGACTCAATTAGGAACTTTTTTAGTATAGGGACCCAATTGAAAACTTTATAAAAGTTCGATGACCCAATTACAATTTTTTTTAGTATAGAGACCTATTTGAAAATTCATAAATAATTCAGAGACCTACTCAATAGTTAAACCTTAAGAAAATAATGCTCTTCCATGCCAGCGGCAGTGGGGGACCGAGCAATGAGTAATAGTTAGCGAGATTAGTTGGTGCGAGGAGCAGCGACACTAGATCAAAAGTCAAAAATGAGAGAGAACAACCTTAAGGTTTTCTCAATTCATTTTCTCGATTGGTAATGATAAAGTCGTAAACACTTAGGATCCGTTTGATTTGCAAGTAAGGACAGAACAAAGATAACATCACAGGACAAATAGTCAAGCCACAGTACAATCTTTTGTCATGTACAATGTTTGGTATTTGATGCACAACCCAAACATAACAACATTAAATTTACTAAAATATCCTTTTGTGACCAGTCATTAAGCAAAATCTAAAAAAGAAAAAAAATCATCACAAAAGAAAAGAAGGAGATAACGCCTCTGTCTCCTCAACCTACACACATCGATGGAGGAGGTGAAGCAAGATGACGTGGGCGACGGCTCTGATCCACGAGGACGCGCGCTAAGGTTGGAGACACAGATGTGTGCTCATCTGGTGATTCGCACGACGGAGTGACAGCTGATTTGTGCATGTAGGATGGCGGAGCGATGGAGTGGTGGAGTGGATCTATGTGTGGAGGACGGCGGATCTGTGCGTAGATGATTGCAGATCGATGGTGTGGCGGAGTACCGAAGCAGATCTGGGTGTGGAGGACGGCGGCTTCGACTCGGTGGCTCTGGACTGAACTCATAGTGGTTCTGGGCTGATCATACGAAGGGGGAGAAGTAGGTTATGGGAAAGACATGAGTACCAGAGAAAGGGGGGAAGGTGAGGGGAAGGGTAGTTTTGACATTTGCTTGCATTGTCCAAGGGACAACCTTTTGTCCCTTGGTAAAGTGAGTAGCAATTATTTGTATTTTTGTTCTATCCTTTAATCCCTTTTTTGTATTGGCCTACATCTATTATAAAAATCAAACATGAGACAAGTGATGTTGTGCTGTGCTGTCCCATGGTTTATTGCAAATCAAACGAATCCTCAGTTTTTGTTTTATCACTTTTTGCTTTTCCTGGGGCCTAGTCCCTTATAATTCACCAAAAGAAAGTCGTAAACACTTAAAATGAGTGATGGGTTGGAAAACCTAATCCAACCCGTCAAAAAAGTAGGTTAAACGAGTTGGTTCATCTCTCAACCCATTTTATCATTCCTAAAAATAATGTCATATGTTATACTCCCTCCAGTCCACCATATAAGAAATAAATGGGTCCCTTTTTTTGTCTAAAATATAAGAAGCATGTATTAATTTTCACACGTATTAAATGTTAATTTTTAATATTACCCTTATTAATTATTGTCATTAATTATAGGTCATCAGAATACTCCCTCCGGTCATTAATATAAGAAACAAATTGGTACTTTTTTTGGGTCCAAAATATAAGAAACATGCATCAATTTTCACATATATTAAATGCTAATTTCCAATATTACCCTCATTTATAATAAGATTTATATTTATGAGATGTATCAACTTTTCATGCAAGCGAGTTTGTTCATTAATTAGAAGGGTATTTTTGTAAATTTATATGAATATTAATTACAATTAGCTCATTTCAATGCATTTCCTTGGTTTGTGTGTTTTAAGGTTTTGTTTCTTATCTTAAGGACCGAAGGAAGTATTAATTAAAATTAGAATGAGTGTTTTTGGAAATGCAATGAGCATTAATTACAATTAACTCATTTCAATACTTTTTGATACGTGTGTTTGAGGATTCTGTTTCCTATATTATGAATCCGAACAAGTATATTATATTTAAAATTAAGAATTTATAATAAGGTCGATCTATCATACTTGAAAGACTTTTTCATAAGACTAAATTGGATCTATCTAATCTTTTTATTAAGGAAATCTGGTCAAGTCTTAACACTGACGACCAATTTAACCTATTTCCACCCTTCCTAATATTGTAAGGTATAAGGAATTATACCAAACATAAAATAATAGAAAGTGTAGTAGAAAATAGAAAAAACACTCCTTCAAGATGAGCAACCCCTTAAGTAAATGCTTACTTCAATTTTCTTCTTCTTGTTAATCATTGCATTAGATTGATACATATATAGGAGTGCTTGAGCAATGAAAACAAAATTACAAAAAGAAATTATAAACTAGTGACTCATCATAATAGAAGTTTCTAGATCCTTCTAGTATATGATGTCACACCTACATGGGCTAATACTACTTGGGCCTAGTATTTGGAAAATTGGATCTACTTACCATATTTTTGGTCATTACATCTCACTGGTCTTACAAACACACCCTATCATCAAGGTGTATTGAAGTCCATAACTTTCAATATCACTTTGTGCCAAAAATATAATTGATCCAAACTAATTCAATTTAAAAGGAGCCCAAAAATGTTATGAAATCTCGCAGCGTTCATAATGGTAATTTGGAAGCACAGCACTTAGGTGGTGTTTGGAAGAGCTTATTTAAGCTCCTTTTGACTTATCTGATAACATAAGCTCTTATGCAGTGTGTTTGACAGAGCTTATAAAAATAACTTATGTCATCCCATAAGGAGTTTTTGACTTATTTTCATAAGTCACTGGGAGAAGCTTATGGAATTATCATAAGAGCTTATGCACTAAACACCCTCTTTGTGTTTTTCACTATTCGAATCCTCTCATGCCCATTTCTTTCTTTTTCTTTCTTTAAGCGCTTATGGCATAAGCTCTCATACGATAAGATCTTATGTCATAAGCTCTTATTTAAGTTGTTTACCCAAACACACCCTTAATCCAGTAAGAAAACCAAATTAGTAGAAAAAAAGTAAAAAGGAAGCAAGGTCCATAAGAAAAAACAAATTTAAAATAAAATCACTTAATAAAGATCGAACTACTTACCACCTCACTAAAACTTAATTTTTTAAAATATTTTTTAGCAACTAACAAGCACCATTTTTGCAATTTTCATTTTTCAGCAAACTCTTGACTAGATTAGGAAAAAAAGAAAAGAGCTATTTGAAATTGCATTATTATTCAGCTACCTCATATTGACTGGACCCTACTCAAAATAATAATTTCCTCGAAACCGGGTCTTTGAGAATGACAACCAACCCTTCCCTGACGACGCCGTTACCTTACCTCAGCTTTGGTCCCAAAGCGAACCAAAAAGAGCCACGTAGTGACGTGGTCCGAACCCAGCACTAACGTCCACCGTTATACGACCACCTCAAAAAGAAGAGACCCGGTCTGGTCAGCAACACCATCTGTCTCTATTCCTCTCTCTCTCTCTCTTCAATTTCCATTCTCACGCGTCAATTGGCGAAAATCGGTGGAAACCCCCACACACCCACCTTTGTCTCCTTTCTCTTCCTCTATATATCACCGTTCTCTCTTCTCTTTAATCCAACCTTCGAATTTCATTTCATTTCATTTAATTGTCTTTTCATTTCCACAATCCCTCTTCTCTAACTAATGTTTTGAGGAGGGAGGAGAAGTAGAAAGGAAAAAAAAAGAAGAAGAAGGTGGATGAACAAACTTTAACAAGAAACAAATTTTCGATTTTAGAGCAGATTCAGATCTAAACGCTCATACCCATTTTCCAAGTTTTGATCTTTATTCCCTTCTACCTGTTCCTGTAGATTTTCATCATCATGGGCACCGAGGTTTTGCGGCCCCAGGATTGTTTGATCCAACGGATGAGAGTTCCGGCGGCGGCGGCGTTTTCACGGCGGAGGAGTTACGGAAACAATCACTTTTATAATTATAATCATAATTATGCGTCCAGCTCCGTCAGGCCTTCACGGAAGCCGGTGGTTCGACCCGACCCGAGGAAACGGGTCGAGAGGAAGCCCAGCTCCGATGATTCGAAGATGGCGAGGAGCAGTGGGTTAGTGATGGAGAAGATAACGATTCTCCGGAGGGGTGAATCGCTTGATTCGAAAATAAAGAGCGAGGCGTTGAAGGAGGAGGGTGATGATTTGATGATTATTGGGACCCAGAGGTTGGGACCCGACCCTAATATGGTTCCGAGACAGATCCGGATTGTGGATATGAGACCCGGCTGCGATGTTTACGCCGGGTCTGCTTTCGTGGTGTCGCCGTCGCCGAGCGCGCTTCCTCTGCCTTCTTTTCCTAAGAAGAAGCAGTCGCCGGCGCCGGTTGATGACTCCGCTACACGGGATCTGAGGCGCCTGCTCCGGCTCGAATGACCCCGAAACGGGTTGGATTCCGGGTTTCGGGTCAGGAATGGATCCGATGATTATCCACATCTCTCTCTTCTTCTTCTTCTCTATTCTAGAATCTTCTTCTCCTTCTTCTGTTTCTTTGTCATGCCCCTCCTGATTTTGGAGTTCTACCTAACCGTGATTTTTTTAAACGGAAGGGTGGATTTGAAATTGGGGGAACAAGTTGGGGGTTTAAAATGTTAAGAAAAGAAGTTTGGAGTAGTGTATGAGTATGAGCGTATGTTAAGGTTGTAACATCTTGTAATGGTTGTTAATGGGTAAGTTTTAGGTTGTAATCTCAGGTTAGAATGGAAAAATAAATTGAAAAAAAAATGAAAAAGAAGAGAAGAAAGTAGGGGTTGATTTGTAAAATCCGGAAAGTGTATTATGGGGTTGGTTTATGTGGGCTATGATGGTTTTCTGCTGTTGTGAATTTGCTAGCGAGTTGTACCCTTTTGTGCTGTAAATTAAAGAAAAATTACATAGGGAAAATTGAGCAGATTTGGTTGATTTATATGTGACTTTGATTTAGTTTTTTTGCTTTATTATGTTGCTTGATAATGAAATGAACTTTAAAGAGAGTGGAAGAAAAGGAGCAATACGTCATGTAAATGAGTGAAACTTAATTTTTCTCCAGAAAATTGAAGTTGAAACGGAGAGTAGAATAGGATGAAGTGATACTGAATTGTTGTCCCTGTGCCTCTTGATAATGGGTCTAAGCAATCTTATTAAAACTGAATCGGAGATTGATTGGATCATGGGTTTTATCAGGGATCACTGATTGATTGACTCGATTTGAATCGATATATATTAAATATATATAAATTTATAAATAAGTTATTAATATATATTATATTTGTCATAATTTTATTAAGTATCGCATGTGACCAAGGTTCGATCCTTGGAACATGCATTTTGCAAAATTTGCATGAAATTTAAAATTTGCTGCAGGGGCGTTCGTGCGCGTGAGTGGAAGCTGTGGATGGTGTGCACGTGGCGTACATGTGATTGCCCAGTCCGATGGTTCAATCGTTACCGGTTCAATTGGTTTGATTCGATTTCATTGAAGTTTGATAACGTCATGACGGGTTCAATGGCTCGTATGGTCTAATATGATGACCGGACCGGTCATAGGTTCGGTTTCCGGTCGAACCGGTCCGACCCAAGTTTAATAACACTGGGTTTAAGCTTCTAAGGTAGCGTTTGGTATCATGAATATTTTATTTACAGGCAAATTATATTCATTTCCTGTGAATCTTTTTTTCTCATCTTAACACTTGGGAATAGAGTTTGCTCGATTTTCTATTTATCATTTACAAATTTTATTTTTTAGAATCTTTTATGCCCGATAATATTTTTTTAAAATTTTTATTAAATATAAGAAACTTTTATTCTAATGATAGGGTTGAGCTAAGGTGCACCATCCATATTTTGCACCACCCACTACACCACTCATATGTGATAAATTTTGGACCAATCAAATTGTCACATGGGTTTGGTCAAAATTTTAAACTTTCTAATTGTATTTTTACTGTAGTCAAATATATGAATACAATATATTATAGTATAGTATATATACTCTTTGTATTCGCAAATTTAATCCATATTAAAAAAATGTTTTTTATTAAAAAACTGATTATATTATAAAATAATATTTTAATATGAATTAAAATAATGTTCGTTGTCAATAATATTTTGTAATATAATCAGTTTTTTTTAATCAAAAAACATTATTTTAATATGAGTTAAATTTGTAAATACAAAAAACATATATATTATACTACAATATACTGTATTCATATAATTTGACTATAGTATAATACAACTAGAAAGTTTGAAATTTTGATCAACCTATATGACAATTTGATTGACCCAAAATTTATCACATAAATAATATAATAGATGGTATAAAATATAAATGATATACCATAACCCAATCCTTTAAGATAATATTAACAGAAATATTTTTATAAAACTTATTACAGTGCAGCAATACCAAGAGATACCGATTATGTTGGGTGCAAGATTGGATGAAGTATCGAAGTTCCTTGATAGCTTGACGTGCTTTAAGGCATTGGCTAGGGTGCACGACCCAGTCATATAGCCCATGGTGAGCGACCCAGTGAATAAATCAGAACCGTTCATTAATGAAGGTGTACAACACATAGTCTGTACCTTAATTTTTGTTCTCTCCGCTATCTCTCAATCGACTTCTTCCATCATCCTCTTTCCCCATCCTCTTTTCTCTGATTCTCTCTACAGCATAGACCTCCTCTAATGGAGCACAACCCCTCAGATGTTATGTGAGAATGCTCCCTCACCATCGATTCTCTGTTTGACTCCTCCCCTCTCCTCTGCCAAGCACCTCAACTCTTCTTCATCAACTTTGTCCTAAACCTCTGCTTCCCCAACTGTAACCCCTCAACAGTTTTTTGCCTCAATCACGCGAACCACAGGCTTCTTTATGGCATGTCCAGAAAAGTCCTAGACCACTCAGTTTATCTTTCTACATGGGCTGTATTTGACTCAGATTTAAGAAAGTCATTGGCCACTCAAATTATGATATATTAGAACACCACTATCGTCCTTTGCTCTTTATCCAAGAAAAATCATTTTGCTTGATGAAGGATTAGGCTTTTGTCTTGATAGCAGTTTTCTGTGATAGAATGGTGTCTATGTAAAAGGAGAGTTGATATATATGGATACACATCCTATGCAATTTATACAAAGCAATAATGTATTTCAATCTCTTTTACCTTCCCAAATTCAGGGTATAAATTGCTAAGTATCAATTCAGAATTTTTAAGGTACAAGCATAATCATAATTTGTAGTGGACCCTGTTCTTGACATAGAAAGTCTCAGATCTCATCTATTTTAAAGATCAGAGTCATGCACTGGAGATCTGGGTGAATTGGAGAGGGGAAAGGGTATGAAGGCATATGTGTGAGATGTGCATGGTAGAGAGAAGTGAAAGACGTAGAGTGGGAAATAAGTAGCTGTCAAAGAGGGGGCGGAGCTGGGGAAGGGACAACGTGGAAGCGGAGGGTGTCGGAAGCATCGGTGAGTACCAAGAACGTGAAGGAGCTATTGTTGGTGTTGTTGCTGCGTCAGGCGGTGTAAAAGGTTGAAGAAAAGGGTGGGGACATATATGGACCAACAGACGGGACGGTGCTTTTTGCGGAAGATGAGAGAGATGGACTGAGAAAGATCAGAGTAAGAAAGGTAAATAATAATAATAAATAAATCAGGTGTAGACTGTCCATTGTAGCATCAGATGCAATTTTGCTTCTCTCACCGTAGCCAAAGCCCGTGCTTTAAAATGTAACTCACTTTTAAAATGTCTAACGAACAGTTATCATCAAATATAATTAAACTCAGAGCTTTCACGATTGTAGAATCATATTTTGATTTTATCTATTATTTTGTGGGTGTATAAATATTATATGAAATATAAAAACTATACTTATTTTGTGGATGCTACAATTGACTATACTTATTATTTATATTTATTTTTATTTTAATAAAAGTTTTTTGACAAATAATTTTTTTTTGGTAGTGAATGAATTTTTAAGAAGTGGTTCCTACGAATAAGAAGTCACGTCAGAAGTATAATTGGAGACGGTCTTATCAACTTCGCATAATACATGGCTGGCTATAAATGAAGGGTACGGTAGTAAAAACTGGCAGGTATAAATATGATTTATGTCTACAATCTCTCTCGGTTCCAGAATACAAAATGAGAAAATAGAATAAGGGGAAAGGAAATGATATTTTAGCATCGGGATGGGATGATGTGATGATGCATGGTTGTGAAAATTGAAGGGAGACGAAAAATGTCCATAATAATTGAAGTTGGTGGTATTTGCAGAAGAAGACGACAAGGAGTTGTGTGGAGCTGAGGGCATCACCTTGCAATCGAGGGAGGCCGAGTCCCTGTGTCCGTGCACATCGTTCATATCATATTTATCCACGCTTGTGGTCGTTTGTGGCTGAAACCAAAGTTCTGGGTAAACCTTGTCACACTTCTAATTTTAAATAATATTATATACAAAATTCATATTATTATTATTAAAATTTCGAGTATATCATAATTTTTATTATTTAACTATAATTAATCTTATATTATATATTTACACTCTAATTTTATCACATCACGGCAATAAAAAATTACATGAGGGTTAAAAGCAAACAAGAAGAATTATTCTTGATAGTTTTCTATGACACAGCTTTTCCTGCCTGCCTGGTGTACAACGGTACAGGTATTGTGGAAAATGGAAAGTGAAACTCACATTAGTTTATCCAGGGAATATTCCTAGAATGTATAGTTTTGAAAATTCACCATGGGTTGAATTGAAACAAAGTTTGATGTGCATTCAGTAAGCAAAAAATAATATTTTTTTTATGCCATTAAAAGCTATTTGCAAGGCCTTTAACAAATGAAATGAAATTGTGTAAAATCTCACTCTCGCCCTTATAAAGTAGGTTGATCCGTTTTTCTGTTTGCCCTGGATCCATATTCCTTCAGCCAGCCCGAGTGGCCCATTACTTCCTCCTTAAACTCATACAAATCCTTTATTTTGATACCTAAGGTGAAAAGGCATGCCTACCTAAATAGTTTTTCTCTCGTTAACTTAAGCCCATTGATAATGTATTCTTGCTCAGGAAGTTATTCACAATAGACATAAGCCCAAAGTGAAGAACAGAGTGGTGGCCTTTAAGGTTGACTTGGAAAATGCTCGTGATGAGGTCAATTAGGATTATCTTCAGCTAACTCTAAAGGAGCCTGGCTTCCCAGAGAGCACCATACGGTTGATTATATGGCGTGTTTAATCCTCCCATTATCGATCAAGTTTGTAGAATAGATCGAGCTTAGATGATATCACTTCTTTTAGAGGATCTTGTCGAGGTGACCCTATGTCCCCCTACCTCTTGTGTATGAAGAATTAACAATTGTTGGAAAATTATTAAACATAGAATTAACACAACAACAAATAAAAGTAGGTAGCAATCTGAATAAAACTGAAATAAATATAAATCAACTTATCGATTTTGACTGAGGAGTGCTAAATACTGGGCCTTGAGAGTATTTTGCCACCACGAACAAATTATTCAGTGCAGTTGGTCATAAGGCTAGCACTCTTCAAAATACAACAGTCACTTCTTGCTACCATTATACGTGAAAAAGCAAGAACACATGAACAACTATTCAGATACTCAAGAAAACAACAAACCTCTCTCAACTCCAAATGACACACACATGCAAATTCTAGCCGACAAAAACTCTCATTTTTTTCAAATGATGAGAGTAGAGCAAAAAGCAATTGTAAAGTTTTTCTCCTTTTGGTACTTGGTATTATCAAAGTCTGTACAAGAGCTTAACAAGTGCACAATATTACAAGAGGAAGTAAAAACCGTTACAACCAAATAAGACTTGAGAACCTATAAAAAAGGAGAGAAAGATAAAGACCATAACTAACAGCAACAAACTTGTGGATATGATAAGGGGGTTTAAGACCAAGCCAAACTTTAAAATAAACAATAAAAATAATATTATGGCTTTAAAATAAATAATAAAACTATATTAATATAACAATCCCCCACAATTTATTTTAAGGTCAAAAAGAAAAAAGGTGTTCTCAAGAGTTTGAGAAATCAATGCATAAGCACTAATGTCTTTTGGACTATGAACTAGCACGTAGAGCAAATGAGTTATGAAACACTAGAATGTCAGTGAGATTAGAACCTCTATGGACGTCATTCCGTTTGTGAATCAGTGAACTCATCATTCATACCGATCTCTCATCCAAAGTTGTTCAACGCGGTGTGGTGTTTTTCGGCCATGCACTGTTACCTAGATTTCATAAGTGACTCTAGAAAGTCTGCCCAAACTTTCATAGAGGAGCCCCACCTCAACACTCATATAGGTGAATCTATCAAATGTACACTACAGTCAAGCACACCACTCATTCATAAGCTATAGATTCATTAAGAGTATAAACTCAACCTCCAACACTGTAGTATTACACTATCCTACACCATAGGGATGGAATATCATAAGAAATGGACAGTGTCTCATCAAATTGACAAGTGACTTGTTTTTACCCATATGAACATAGACTTGTGAATTTTCACAAACTATGTTGGGTTACCATCACTCTCAATTTTTGTATTAGGCATAAGCTTCATCCCCTCGATGTAATACTCACTAGCTTTCTGCTTAGTGATTTTATCAAAGGATCCTCCAGACTCATTTCTGGCTTCACATATTTTAGGGATATAACTCGTTAGTTAACAGCTGTTTTACACAATTATAACATATATGCACATATATCTCTATTTTTCATCATAAACTTTATTATTTTCTCTCTATTGCCGCTTGGCAATCACAATGTAATAATAAGGAAGACACAATTTTCTTCCATCAAAGAATATTGGCTAAGGGATTTCTTAGTCAACCAATTCTATATCTTGCCAAGTCATGAGTAATAAACTCGGCCTCCATATTAGATTGGGCTACACAGGTATGCTTGGATGATTTCCAAATGACAACACCCCCACAAAGAGGAAAATTAAATCCACTTTTAGATTTACTCTCTTGTAAATCAAATCCAATTACAATCATTGTATCATTATAATACAATGGGTAATCCACTAAATACAATACCATAATTCATGGTATTTCTCAAGTATATCATGCACAAGTCTAAAAAGTGCCACAAAGTATATTTAATATTTTTTTTTGGAATATTCAACACAAACAGGTCAATAGCATAATATCCTTTATCCATAACCCCCACATTTAGGGAGAATAAAACATTTTCCAATTATTCAACCAGATGATAAAATTACCATTAACAATAAAAATTGTAAAACAATATATCAAGAATAATGTCAAGAACACCTATTGAAAAATTCTATGTTAAAGAAATACCCTTAAGATTGTTGGAAAAATTACTAAAATAGAATTAACACAACAACAAATAAAATTAAGCAGTAGTTAAATATTTCTAAAATAAAAAATTATTATTATGCATAAAATTGCATCAGGTAATTTATTTGTGGTGGCGAAATACTCGTAAGTCCGGTACTTTGTACGTCTCAATCAAATTCGATAAGTTGATTTATATTTATTTTACTTTTATTTAGATGTATATTTAATTGCTGCCTACTTTTATTTGTTGTTGTGTTAATTCTATGTTAATAATTTTTTCAATTTGTGCATGGAGAACACGAGACTTTGGATATACAAAAGATAGACGATAAATGGTGGATGTCATATGGTGAGGGTGTGCCTACTAGAGGTGGGTATTTGGACTCGGGTCCGCAGACAGTCCGTTAAACCCGTCGTCCGCGCGGACTTGGATACCCTAAAATACGAGTCCAAAAAAATGCGGACTTTTTGGGTCCGGCCCGTTTAGCCCGCGGGCTTAACGGACTCGGTCCGCGGATTCGCGGACCCGTCTGCGGACCGGGTATGTTTAAAAAAAAAAAGGCCTGCTAGGCCAACAAAAAACTAACCCATCTAACCTAAAACTAACCCATCTCAATCAGACACTCACCCATCTTTAACCCTAAACTACTCAGTGCGCCGTTCACAGGCAAGAGTATTTGACTCTTGTTTCTGCCTTTCTATTTGGCAGATTTCCTCCTTGTCTACCTCCACGATTGGTTGGAGTATTTGACACTTTGGACTGCAGATTATTCAAGGCAAGAGTATTTGACTCTTGTTTCTGCCTTTCTATGTGTTCCTCTTGAGCCATTAATAAGGCTTCAATTTCTTCAACAGTATATGGTTGAATTCTTGTCATAACTGAGGTAATAATGGAATCATACTCACAGTGCAGTCCATTAAAGATTGCTTCGATGTGGTCATCTGTGCTAATTGGAGCTCCTACTGCTGCCAAGATATCAACAATTTTCTTGATATTCAACAAGAACTCATTCAAAGATCCGGTCTTCTTGGCACTCTTCAGTTTAGTTTAGTCTTGAGCTGATTCACCTTGGCTCTAGATTGGGAGGCAAAAAACACCTCCAATATTTCTTCCAGATCTGATGGGAAAACTCACATCCCACCATTCTTGTGATTAAATTCTCTGACATTGAGGCAAGGAGCCAAGAAGCAAGAAGTGGGTCTTGCTGCTCCTTGTTAGAATACTCATATCACTGATCTTTCCTTTTTTCTTATCTTCATCATTCAGGTACTGATCTGGTTGGCCACCATTTTCTTCTCTGTGTTTCATCAGTTTACAACCTTTGATTGCAAATACAACTTGCTGTTTCCAGGGGAGAAAATTATCCTCAGTAAGCTTGATGGCTAGAGGATCGGAGAAGGTTTGTGCGGTAAAGCGTGATGAAGAAGTTTCAACCATTTTTCAGGATCAGAAGCTCTGATACCATAAAGGTATCTGAGCAGTAATGGAAAAGGGTATGAAAACCCTGTGCACGAAACAGAGGAAGAAAGTAATGTACAAGTGTAGAGTCCACGGACAGTCAGTTTAGTCCGCGGACTATGCGGACTGAACTTGGACTCTGTTTTTCAGAGTCGATTTTTCATGCAGACTATAAAGTCCGATCCGTTTAAATGTGGACTTTTACGGACCGAACTTAAACGGACCGATCCGGTCCGTTTACCCACCTCTAGTGCCCACGCATCTCCCAACTTTTCTTTGCAAATTATGTGCTGCTATTTTGCAAGGCAAGCTCTCAAATCCTCCTTATCATGACGCGCGCCTCTTACTGAAGCTCAATAAGGGGATTTTATTTTGGTTGCTGATAAATTATGTTATGGAATTAACTTGCAATTAATGTTGCGATATCATCATATTAATTGTTTAGAGTGCAACTCATTTACCATTATACTTAACTGTTACGTGAACACCTAATTTTACCCGGATTTTTTTTAATCAATGTTTTGAAAAAAAAAAGACAAGATTGATTTAAAAAAAAAAAACTTTGCAAAAATGTTTTTATTCTGGACCCATTACATCATCAAATTAAGTCCATTTTCGTTTTTGTTTCAAATTAACTTTTGGACCCGTTATTCAAGCCCAAATAAAATTTTGTTTTTATTATTAATCTAATTTGTTATTAAAGTAAAATTACAAAAAATTAGAGGAGGAAAGTTTCTTCTTGCCTCCTGGTACCATTTCTCATCCTTGCTCCCTATCCTCCCATTTCAAGTATGAAACAACTTTGTTTTCTTGACTTTCTTTTGTTTTCTTTTATTTTTTTCCATAAACAATGATGTACCATCCTTGCACATATAGCAGTCATACGGGTAGTGGTGGGAGCAGCACACCATGGCACCACAATCTGTCCAATTTTCGTCCTCACCTCTCAGAGAAAGTAACAGATTTTTGTTTTTTGTCATCCTATATATACACACACTTCACTGTTAAAGAGGAGGAGGAAAAACGAAAATTTTCTTCACTACTTTCTGTTTCTACTCTCAAAAAAGGGAGGAGGCATCAACACAAAGTGAAAAAAAATAAATAACCAGAACAGAGATTCAAGAAACCTCACTTCCTTCATCATGAATTACACAATCTTTACCTTCACCTTCCTCTTCCATTTTAACCATCTTCACCTTCATCTTTAAACCAGCTTCAGAACCACCCTTATCAAAGGCTTCCTCTCCATCCCTTCCATACCAATAATAGCTCCCCTTCAATCTCAACAATGCACAAAACTCCATTTCCACCATCATCCCAGAACAGTCAAAAGACATAAAAAGAAAGAAAAGGGAGGATTGTCCTCCCCCACTCACCACCTACACCCACACGCAGATCCGCCTCTGAGGACCGTTGCTCCGCCGCGGGTCTGCACCACCTACCCGGCCACTGCTTCTCCCACTCCTACTAGCGTCTCCCCTTTCTGGATCGACGACGACTCGCGCCTCCCTCCCTCCTCGCCGCTGCATCTGGCGCCGACCGTCATTCCACTTTGTTCACGTTGGGTCACCGACGGTCCTCTCTGCTCCTCCGGTGAATGCTTCATTCATTCTACTTTGCCTCATTTTTTGTATTTTCCCTTCATTTTGCTTCAGTCTTCACTTTCTTGTGGTTCATTCACTGCTTCTACGTGGGTAATCAGTAATGGGTGTTTTTGTTTGATTCACTGATTTGGGTGGGTATCTATTTTTTCTGTATGGTGGCCTTACTGTAATCTCGGTGGATATTTAATTGGGTGGCTATTCAGTTTTCTAGGTGGGTGATTCACTATGGGTGGGTACTCATTTTTCTGCTGTGGTGACCTTATTCATTTTTCGTTTACTTATTTGCCGGATCCATAGTGCTTACGCAAAACTGTGGTGGCCTTATGACAAAAATCTCTTTTAATTCACGAGAGAATATATAACGTTGATGTATGATTTTTCATCCTCAAGTGTTGTATAAATTGTAAGGGTTCATCGTATAATTTTGCTATTTTTAACCCAGAGTGAATTATCTTTTTAAAAAATAATAAAAACGTTTTTTTTTCAATTTATACTTTTAACCAATTTTACCCAATTTCATTTTATAAAAATCTTTTTTATTTCACGCAACAATCTACGATATTGATGTATGATTTTTCATCCTCAAGTATCGTATGAATTGTAAGGGTTTATCGTCAGAAGATCGCTTTATCTTGGACTCTATGCAAAAGTGAATTTATTCTGAAATAAAATCTTTTTTAAAATAAAATAAATAAATCAAAATCTTTATCAAAATTAAAATCAACCAACCAATCAATTTTTTTAGAAAAGAACTACGTGGCTTTGAGTTTCCCATCGCACCCGGGAATACGTAGGAGCAAGATAAATCATCTTGTCGGGTCAAAACTAAATTTTCCTTTTTTTGTGTCTCTTTTTATGTTAAAATAATTAATCAAAAATATTTAAACTTTTCTATTTTTAGGGATGCTCTATGGACACGGTGCCATGTTCAGTCCCTTAGATTTGAGGTTGCCCTGTGGACTCATGTGCCATGTTCAACCTCATTTAGTTTTTATAAACAATAAATTTAAAAACGTAAAAATTAATAAAAGATTTAAAATATTAAAAATAAAAAAATAATTCTTTCTTGTAAATAATTTTTGGGGTAAAATAAATATTTAAAAGGTTATTAAAATGATTTTTGCACAATTAACTTGAGGTACCGTTTTTTAAACGGGTGACGTAGGGTGCTAATACCTTCCTTATTCGTAACCGACTCCCGGACTCGTCTTTCTTTTTTAGACCAGTTAACCTTTAAATAATTGAGTTTTCTAAGATTTTCCTAATAAAAATTTTAGTGGCGACTCCTCTGTCTTTTTTATCCCTTTTTCACGGCTCCCGGATAGGACGGTCGCGACATGTTGTCGATGTTTTGGTTGAAGTACTTGCAATATAAGGAAACTTTCTAAATTAAGTATTAGAACTAAGTTAGTTCCATTTCAGTTAAGTTAGTTACTGGTGGTTAATTAGTTACTGCTGGTTAGTTAATTTTGTTATCATTTTGGCAGCAACCAATGGTTGATCTGAACATGTGTATATATTCATCTTGTACATGATTTCATCTCAATGGAATTCATTTCTACAATTCCAAGCTTTAATATGGTATCTGTTGAAATATTTCTCTGCATTCTCTAAATTTTTCTCTGCACTCACTAGTGGAAAATATACATTAGACGGTAAAGGTTTACGTCAGTTAACCAAAAGCTAGACGTTAAAAAGGAGGCGGTGGCAGTTTTGTAAATATCAGGCTTCATTAATTCAATTTTAACGTCAGTTGTTTTAATGACTGACGTTAAAAGTGAAGTGACTCACTTTTAACGTCAGTTCGATAAAGAACTGACGTTATAAGTAAGTCTCTTCACTTTTAACGTCAGTCCCTACATCAACAGACGTTAAAAGTTATTTTAATAATTTTTTTATCTAGTATACGATTCCTTCCGCATTGCCTTCCTCAAAGTTTCAGTTTCACATGAATTGTTTTGATGTTTTGTGTTTCTGTTTTGAAAACTAAAATATATGTGCAAAGTATAAGTTGAATCAATAACCCAAACCGGATCTCATTCATGAAGTGTAATACTGATCGATCGATCTGAGAAGATTGAAAGGGTTTAAAATCCTATAAAAAGTTACATTGAAAGGGTTTAAAATCCTATAAAAAGTTATATTGAAAGGGTTTAAAATCCTAAACATTAAAGCTACATCCCATCGAGAGTTTTATGAAATATGCCAAAGGGAAAACTATATATACTCCGAAGACCTCGAAAACCTGGGGGCATGAGAGAGCTCAAGAGAGAGGCAAAAACAGTGCACCGGATCCGTTTCAAGCAAAGGCAGTGGTTCCAGAGACTTCCAAGACGGTCACTTGCTCGCCAAAGCCGAGGTTTTGGAACTGTGACCCCGAGCACTGATTAGCCCTCCAAAGGTGATTCTCCGGAAGGTGATAAGGTGAGCAACTCACACAATGTAATTTACTCAGACTTATCACCCATGCAATGTAATTTACCCAAACTCAGAAGTTGTTTGACCATTAAGACAAAGACCTTTGAGTCTAGGAATAGGAAGAAAGAGTGATGAAGTTAGTCTCCACTGGCGAGCCATATTGTGAAGCGAGAAAATTAAAAGGATGGAAGGAAGCTATTTATAGGAGCAGGGGATGAAGTTACTAAGCTATTCGATTTTGAAGAAAACTTACCTATAAACTTAATGCTCATTAAGAGGATTGAGTTACAAGGTGCATGGGTAAGTAGCACAGTACAGTCAAAGGAATGAATGTTTTTGCAGATATCTATACACTTTTAACGTTAGTTTTTTAAAAAAACTGACGTTAAAAGTGTTTTTAATAAAAAATATTAATTGTTAACGTCAGGTTTTTATACAACTGACGTTAAAAGTTTGATTTTTACTTGATTAAATAAATAGTCGACGTAAATAATCCTATATATTATACACGTGCAGAATGAATATTGGAAATAATGTAATTAATACACGGGAACTTGGCAGTCATCAAATAAGTTGACGTTAAAAATGAGGTGGTGGGTAAACTATTTGCATCAGTTCTATAAATAACTGACGTAAATAATTATGAAACTCATTTCATTGGTTGTCATGTCCCTGTTATCCCTCTTAACGCAGATCACTCGATATAGTACTGCAGTTTATTTCTAAACCTTTTTTTATACAAGTTTATTTTTAATTTTTATTAATTAGCTTGAATTAGTAAACAAATTATTGTGCAAATTAAAATAAATAAACACTTAACATAAAACAAGTTATATGTATAATCAAATCGTATGACATTGAAGCGATTCATAAGTTAAAATTACATGATTAAAAGATAAAAAAATTTTGCAACATAGCCCTAAAATATAAAAAAGTTTTTGCATCAACATCATTTTCTTCTCAGTCCTGTCATCAGAAACTCCAATGGATGCATCACCTCCCTCACTTGAATTCCAAGATGCAAAGTAAATCCTCAGTCACTAGCAGAGAAAGCAAAGTGAAATGGATCTTTGCATCTTTCTTCTTCAGTGGAGTTCCTTGATGCATCATCTTGAATCCACAATCACTTGCTTCCAAAGCAAAGTGAAAGGGATGACGGGGATGAAATAAAGTGAGAGAATCACATTACGTGATTCACCCAACCTTAATATCCATGCAATGTAATTTACTCAAACTCAGAAGTTGTTTGACCATTAAGACAAAGACCTTTGAGTCTAGGAATAGGAAGAAAGAGTGATGAAGTTAATCTCCATGGCAGAGCCATATTGTGAAGCGGAAAATTAATTAAAAGGAGATGGAAGCTAGGAAGCTATTTATAGGAGCAGTGGATGAAGTTACTAAGTTATTCTGATTTTCTTGAAAACTTATCTATAAACTTAATGCTCATTAAGAGGATTAGGTACAAAGGTGAATGGGTAAGTAGCACAGTAGTCAAGGGAATGAATGTTTCTGCAGAAACTAATAAACCTTTAACGTCCGTTGTGTAATACAACTGACGTAAGAAGTTGTGAGTGTTTTTAAAGTCAGTTTCTTAATACAACTTACGTTAAATATATGACATTTAACGTCAGTTATTACTAAGAACTGACGTAATAAGTGTGAGAGTTTTTAACGTCAGTTTATTAAGATAACTGACGTTAAATATATGATCTTCAACGTCAGGTTTTACCAAAAACTGACGTAAAATGTTGTTTTATTTTAATTATAACGTTTACCCCCGCGCGCCTTCTCCACTTCTCTACGTCTTTTCTCTTTTCATCACGCTCAACCCTCACTCTAGATCTCACTCTCCTCTAATCGCGCTCATCTCCACCGCGACCACCGCGAGGGCTTCTTCGCCACCACCGTGAGGTACACTCTTAACCCCTAACTCTGTCTTTCCCGCTCCTTCTTTGCAATAACTTGACATCTCTCTTTCCCCTGGCCTTCCCGCGCACTAACTCTCCTTGTCCCTCTGCTCTCACTAACCACATCGATCGTTGGCCACCACTAGTGCTTCCACAACACCACCACGCGAGCGCCTATTTCCGGTGAGTCTTTAATTAGGGCACATTTTTTTATTCACGGTTTTGAGTGCATGCATGTTGTTCTGCTGGTTTGAAACTCGTAGTCTCGATGAGTTGAAACTTGAAACTGTGAGTTTGAGTTGTTTGGAATGTCTCTATTTTTGGTTTTGAGTGTATGTTGAAACTGTAGTCTCGATAGTTGTAACTTTAAACCGTGAGTTTGAGTTGTTTGAAATGTCTATATTTTTGGTTTTGAGTGCATGTTGCTCTGTGGTTGATCTGTCACGGTCGTGATGCTCATCACGGCTGGCCGTGATCGCTTACGCCTATGAGGTCTGGTTCGGGTTGGCACGTTACGGCCGTGATGGACATCACGGCCAGGCCGTGACCAGTGCTTGGCAATGTTCAAAAACTATAGTTTTCAATCTCCCGTCTTGTCCTTATATTGGATATATAGATGTTTTGTATATCTACAGGACCTATCTAGTTATTTTTATTTATACTTCGTATTTATTTTGAGTTATAACCTATGTTAATACATATATATTGTTTTTGAACAGGCATACATATGGATCAGTCGGATAGCCCACATGCACGGGAGGACACTTTGTTGGGGTTTCGCAGACCCGATCACGCCTACGCCTGCTGATTCTAGTGTAAGTTTACATGCATGTTATATACTGTCTTTAGTCCTTCTTGTTAATGTAAGTTTATAATGTTACAACCCTCTATTTTATCATTTTTTTTGTCCATACAGACATCACAGGCTCATAGGAAACGGGGTAGAGGAGCCACCTCGTTGAAGAAACTAGAGAAGGACAGGCAGAGCGGACAGAAGCTTGAGGTGTCCTTCGATGCTAATCTAAATGCCCAGGGACCCCGTGCTAAAGAATTTAATAAGTGGGTGTTTCTACAAGCGAAGCAGCACGTAAGCATCAACTACAACCACTGGAATGACGTTTCACAGAACATTAAGGATCAGATTTGGGAGGCTATCACGGTATTTTACCTTTACATTTGTTTGATTTACATTATTAGATAATTATCCGAGTTATAATCCATCCAGTTGTTATATATGTATCTAATGTGTAGGTAGCTTGGACTGTGCCAAATGACGAGGATCATCGTCATAGATGTATGAAAATGGCATCAAAGCGTTGGAATGGGTTCAAGCATGATCTTACCAGGTACTTGTTGTGACGCCGGCAAGTGTACCGGGTCGTCGCAAGTAATAAAAGAAACACGGTAAGTAATTACCGAGGTCGAACTCACGGATTGGGCTACCAATTCGACTAATCCGCGGGAAATCTGATACGTTTGGTCAAGTTACAGAAGGTGGTTGAGAGAGAAGATAGGATTGAATTCAAATTAACAAATCTAATAAAATAATTAACTAAAAATCTGAAATTAAAATATCCAAGGTCTCAAATCCACCTACCCAATCATGTATAGTTCCCACGTGATGATGAATTCCTCCCTAAGTTCAATTACAATGTCAACCGGGATCCCCAATTTCTCCTATATCCACTGTCGTGCTCAATAGGATGTATTCGACGATTGGATTAATTACTTGCAGGTCTCATAACCCTAATCTCGAATTCTATTAATTCTTGTTCCCTATAAGGTTGCACTAATATCCTAAATCCATTGTCGTGTTTATCATTCAATTAGTGATTCCAATCCAAGTTCTAAAACGCGAATCTCCGATCGGCCTCAAACACGTTAACTAGTTAATCACGCAACACATATGATCAACGCAATCAAATCAGAATTGGAAAACATGTATTGAGAGAAGGGGAGAAAAACATACATCACATTAACACTATACTGCCATGGGTGGCTTCATCGATCCCCCAGACGAGGGGATTAGTTCCTCATGCTCATAGACAAACAATCGGACATAATCACCATCGTAAAATAAAAAGAAAAGGAAAAGAGGAGACGCAGCTCCAAAGAGAAACAAGGATTCGTAACAACTACTGATATAAACATGTGGAAAAACCTCCTAATCTGATCTGAAACAACCTTTAAATAAGGATTCTGATTCTTGCTCGTTCGAGGGGTGAGAACTCCTTCGCGAGGCGAATTTTAGTATTGGCGCGCTTTCAAATTTGGATTTTCGCGAGGCGAGGGTGTGTTCGCGGGGCGAGTCTTCCAACTTCAATCTGTCACAGCCGTGACATTCATCACGGCTAGGCCGTGATGGTCTCTGTCTTCCAGGGTCTTCAGGCTCTCGCGAGGCGAGCTGTCTCTCGCGGGGCGAGACTTCAAACCTAAATCTGTCACAGCCGTGACCTTCATCACGGCTATGCCGTGAAGGTCTCTGTCTAGCAGGTCTTCAGACTCTCGATGGGCGAGAATAGTCTCGCGTGGCGAACCAGAGTGATGACTGTTGCTGCTTCAGTTGATGTTCAGGCTCGTGAGGCGAGCATCAACTCGCGAGGCGAGTATCTCCAGAAGTGCTTTTTCCATTGCTTCTTGACTTTCCTTGACTCCCGGAGCTTCACTTATTGACCTGAAAACACCAAAAGCAACCAAAAGCATAATTCTATCCAAAATAAGCTAAAAACTACACAAAAGACACAAAACGAGTCAAAGTCCAACTTAGGAACAAAACAAGGCAAATTTGGGCGAAAACGAGAGTGAACTCGAATAATTTGCACAAAAACCACAGTCCATCTAGTTATAAAACTAGATAAGCCAGAGGCTTATCAAAACACCCCAAACTTAAACCTTGCTTGTCCCCAAGCAAGCTAAAACTCAAAAAGGACTCAAGACTTGGCAAGCCTAGGGGATTCAATCGATTTCGCACAAATTTCATGCAATCTTAACAAAATAGTTTTTCTCCAATGATTTCCCCCCTACATTAACGTAATCCCCGCATTCATTTACTTTAAACAATTGAGAACTTCATCATTCATGCAATCATTAATCTAAGTTGAGGATCAGAGTCACACACAAAAGGAAGATCACCAATTTCAAACAATTGCCTTCCTCACAAGGGTATGTAAAATTTCACTCATTCGCTCAAATTTGTCTAGGCTATCAACTTTTCACTCAATTTCACATATCAAGAGCACTTCCCATGAATTTGATTTTTCATCTCAAAAATGGTTCCCACGAAAACATGCATGCAACATCAGAAGGTCTTTTAAAGGTTGTAATGAGGCCTGGCTCATGGTAAGATATTCAAAGGATAGAGGCTAAGTCCCTAAGATCAATGAGAGCATGAAACTAGTATCACAACAATTGAATTCACTCTCATATTATTCTCTTCCTTGCATTTGGTGGCTACACACCTCTTCCTTTTTATATTATTTTTCTTTGCCCTTTTTGGCACATATTCAATGCTTTTCATCACCCATTTTCTTTTTTTCTTTCTTTTTTTTTTCTTTTTTCTTTCCAAGCCTTCGGCCCTTACTTCGTCTTTCTTTTTCTCAACTATGATTCATGAACTTGTAGCCACCCCAAACTTAGTTCCACAACAACACTCACAAAGCTAAAATTCCATACTCTCCTAAATCCTAGGATAGGGGAAAATCATGGTTTTTCTGAGTTAATGGCTTGTAATGTAAGGTCCTCAAGAACAATAGGCTTCAAGGCTCAATGTGGCTAACTAGGGATCATTCATCAAGGTTGGTTCAATTTATGGCCAAGTAGTTAATTCAAAGAAAATTGCCTAAATCATTTGATGCAACACATAAACATGCAAACCATGAAGAGATTTAAGCAAATCCGGGAAAGTGCAACTTAATAGTGATTCACACAATCAAAAACAAAGTTGGAGGCTCAAATCCTCACCTGGACATTTTGCAAATTGTTTGACCGAGATACTCATTCCTAGTGTGTGCACCCCCTCACCCCAAACTTATCATAAATCAAGTAATCACAACAAAATTCTCAAAGTTCAGTTTTCAATTTTTAAGTGGGGATAAAATTTTCTAATTTCATAACCTAGGGGGGAAATCATCAATGGTCAAAATAATTCATGCAATCAATCTATGCTCAATTTAATTAATTTCCAACAAGCTTGCCGACACAACATTCATACAAAAACTCTTGATCTTCTCAAATTATTCAAGAGTGACAAACAAAAACAAAACAAAAAGCAAAAACAAAAACAAAACAAAAGTGAGGAGAGGAGAGGATACTCCCTGATCAAGTTTCCATGGTTGCCTCCTCATCCAATTGGTCTCATGGCCTCCCTTCTGTTGCATAGCATCCTGGAAGAACTCCTGCAATTTAAAACCTTAAGTGCAGATTCGCGAGGCGAGATATCACTCGCGAGGCGACTCTGGAAAATTGTTATTCACACTTTCCAGAATAGCGAGGTGAGTACTATCTCGCAAGGCTAATCTGGAATTCCAACAGATCCTGATGCCCAGAATCGCGAGGCGAAAGTAGACCTCGCGACGCGAGACAAGAACATAAGTAAGCCTTTGAGTTTCAGGCCTTCTGTCTCGCAGGCCTTCTGTCTCGCGCGGCCACAGTGGATTCGCGTGGCGAATCAAGTTTTTTTTTTATAATAATAATATAAATGAAAATGACAGAAACTAAAACCAAAGGATACCTAGCTTGGGTTGCCTCCCAAGTAGCGCTTGTTTAACGTCCCGAGCTTGACTTATTAAGAAGCATCCACCTGGATCCCATAGTCTATGGTACAAGGGCCAAGAGACGCTCATCATATCTAATCCTCCACCCGGATCCCATGGTTTGTGAAGTGGCCCTTGTAGGAGCAATATGACTCTATCCATACTTCCATCTAGTCTGAGTGTGAAAACTTCTTTGACCTCCGTAATTATGAACTCACTTCCTCTCGGGTCAAATGGTGTTTTTATGAGGAAGTGTGTCAGACAAGTGGGAGGGACCAACTTACCAATGTCCACACATGCATGCAAGCCGACATAGTTATCCAATGCAGCAATTTCAGGTTGCTTGACAAGCATGGTGGAATCCTCTACCACTTTATCTTCATTTTGATCTCTACCCTCTTGCTCCGGTGCCTTGTCCCTTGCCAACTCCTCTTCCTCAGGTTGCTCTTCCTCAATATGTGGTTGCTCTTCCTCAACATGTGGTAGTTCTTCCTCAACTTCCTGAGAACTAGTTGCATCCCAGTCAGATTCCCACACCCTATCACTTCTAGTTGTTATGGCTTCGCATTGGTCCTTAGGGTTGTTCTTGGTATCACCTGGGAAAGTGCCTGTGAGACGCTCATTTTGTTGCTCTACGAGCTGACCCAACTTCTCTAATACCGCATTTGCCTTCTCAAATGATGTCTCCATATAACTTGCCAACTTATCCATTGTCGCATTTGTCCTCTCAAGAGCCAACTCCCAAGGTTGTCTTCCACCATCCTGTTGAGGTTGTTGTTGCCAATTCTGTTGAGGTTGTGGCTGCCAGGCTAGATCATCGTCAGCATTACTCTAAGCGAAACCCGGATGGTCTCCCCTCAGATCACCCCAATACTGATTCTGACTCTGATAGTTGTTCTGGGGCACGCTGTCATGGAAATTATGGCATGAGTCCACATATTCTTGAGAGTAGTAGAAAGGACAGCTCCAAGTGTAATGGTCTCCATTACAATATTCGCAACCCGGAAGCATTCCCTCGTGTACCTCGCATACAAAACAGGGCCAAGACCAAGTGGGATCAAGAAATAGAGAATAATAATAGAAATTAAAAATAAAAATAAAAATAAAAATAAAAATAACTTAACCAAATAATCAAACTACCCTAAAATTAGGAAAATTGGTGTGCCAATCCCCGGCAACGGCGCCAAAAACTTGTTGTGACGCCGGCAAGTGTACCGGGTCGTCGCAAGTAATAAAAGAAACACGGTAAGTAATTACCGAGGTCGAACTCAGGGATTGGGCTACCAATTCGACTAATCCGCGGGAAATCCGATACGTTTGGTCAAGTTACAGAAGGTGGTTGAGAGAGAAGATAGGATTGAATTCAAATTAACAAATCTAATAAAATAATTAACTAAAAATCTGAAATTAAAATATCCAAGGTCTCAAATCCACCTACCCAATCATGTATAGTTCCCACGTGATGATGAATTCCTCCCTAAGTTCAATTACAATGTCAACCGGGACCCCCAATTTCTCCTATATCCACTGTCGTGCTCAATAGGACGTATTCGACGATTGGATTAATTACTTGCAGGTCTCATAACCCTAATCTCGAATTCTATTAATTCTTGTTCCCTATAAGGTTGCACTAATCTCCTAAATCCACTGTCGTGTTTATCATTCAATTAGTGATTCCAATCCAAGTTCTAAAACGCGAATCGCCGATCGGCCTCAAACACGTTAACTAGTTAATCACGCAACACATATGATCAACGCAATCAAATCAGAATTGGAAAACATGTATTGAGAGAAGGGGAGAAAAACATACATCACATTAACACTATACTGCCATGGGTGGCTTCATCGATCCCCCAGACGAGGGGATTAGTTCCTCATGCTCATAGACAAACAATCGGACATAATCACCATCGTAAAATAAAAAGAAAAGGAAAAGAGGAGACGCAGCTCCAAAGAGAAACAAGGATTCGTAACAACTACTGATCTAAACATGTGGAAAAACCTCCTAATCTGATCTGAAACAGCCTTTAAATAAGGATTCTGATTCTTGCTCGTTCGAGGGGCGAGAACTCCTTCACGAGGCGAATTTTAGTATTGGCGCGCTTTCAAATTTGGATTTTCGCGAGGCGAGGGTGTGTTCGCGGGGCGAGTCTTCCAACTTCAATCTGTCACAGCCGTGACATTCATCACGGCTAGGCCGTGATGGTCTCTGTCTTCCAGGGTCTTCAGGCTCTCGCGAGACGAGCTGTCTCTCGCGGGGCGAGACTTCAAACCTAAATCTGTCACAGCCGTGACCTTCATCACGGCTATGCCGTGAAGGTCTCTGTCTAGCAGGTCTTCAGACTCTCGCGGGGCGAGAATAGTCTCGCGTGGCGAACCAGAGTGATGACTGTTGCTGCTTCAGTTGATGTTCAGGCTCGCGAGGCGAGCATCAACTCGCGAGGCGAGTATCTCCAGAAGTGCTTTTTCCATTGCTTCTTGACTTTCCTTGACTCCCGGAGCTTCACTTATTGACCTGAAAACACCAAAAGCAACCAAAAGCATAATTCTATCCAAAATAAGCTAAAAACTACACAAAAGACACAAAACGAGTCAAAGTCCAACTTAGGAACAAAACAAGGCAAATTTGGGTGAAAACGAGAGTGAACTCGAATAATTTGCACAAAAACCACAGTCCATCTAGTTATAAAACTAGATAAGCCAGAGGCTTATCAGTACTATCTATCTGGGAAGAAGCGGCTTGATAAAATGTTCTCGGATTATCCCTGGATTGATCAGGATACTTGGGATATGTTTGCCAGGAGTCGACAGGATGAAGAATTTCAGGTTGGTTGATTAAGTTAATTTTGTATGCTTATTATAGATCATTTAACTATATTTAATTATGTGTTTTTGTTTGAATATGATAAGGCAAATAAGGGTCGGCAGAGTCAGGCGAAGAACGTCCACCGCCACACCATGTCTCAGGGTGGGTACCATACTTGGATCCAGCAGATGATGGCGGATAGGCTGAGGGCGAAGCAGGAAGAGCACTCTACTAGGATTGAAAGAGGAGAGGTGCCTGAGGGCACACCATCAAGTCCTCCGTCGGACATCGACCGCGAGGATGTCTGGTTAGCCGGCCGCATGACAAAGGCGGGATCTTTTAAAGCTGATGCCACTCGCGAAGTGGCAGATAAGATTGTAAGTAAATAATTAACTTGATTTCAATTGATATTTGTATAGATACTTGCAACACTTTTCACTTGCACGTTTTTTCATTTTTTTTCATTGTAGATGGATCTTAAAGCAAAATCCTCCCAGGGCGCATTCATCCCTTCTGGACGGCAGGACGTCTTGATGACTGCTCTAGGCAAGAAAGACCATCCTGGTCGGGTTCTCGGTGTTCCTGGGAACGTGACCATCAAACAATATTATGGCAAGTCTGCTTCACGAAAGCGGGTGGTCAATGAAGCATCAATTTTGGCTGACATTACTCAGCACCTCATGACCAACCCAGATATTACATCACATCTGATGCAAGGCTTAATAGCCAACCCAGAATTCAAGCAGGCGCTTGCCAGAGAGCTTTCCTCCGTCGGTACGTCCCAGGACACCACAAGGCTTGCCAACGCTTCACATGTGAGCACAAAAGAGAGTTTTAGTATGGCACATGTGGAGGACGATGAGTTGGCAGCTAGGGAGCGGGAGTTGGAAGTCCAGCGCCATGAGTATGAGTTGGAAATGAAAAGGCGTAAGCTTGAGTTGGACTCCAAACAACGTGAGCTCGAAATGTTAACAAATGTATTTATTCATTATTAATGTCCAAAATAGTCAAATAATTACTTGTGTTTTTTTTAATTATCAAAAACTTATATATTTTATTTTCCTAAACTGAAGGCCAAGTCGACGTCGGTGCCGCTGTCACCTATCACTCGTTTGTTCTCACTTGGTGAGGATTATGCCTATGAGATTTTTGAATGTCCATTGGAGCACGATGGATGGGTGGCACGCCCAGATCAACAGAGGATATTTTCCTTCGTTGGTGACGATCTCGGGAACACCTGCAGAAATAACGTCTGGATGAACAGCAATGTCATCAGTCTCTGGTGCACGTAAGTTAATTTTAATTTTATAACTTATTTATTTTTGGTATTTTTCCATTTAATAATTTATTTTAATTTCAATATATATATTATGTAATTAACATCCACACCCTTTTCATATCTTAGGTATCTCCATCGTCTTCAGCTTGATAAGGGCGTTGCATCAGTTTACGGTTTCTTAGATCCGTCAATCCTTCTGCCCGAGTTCTTTGCTGGCGATGCATTGAGTAAATACATAGGGAAGGTGTTGGGAGACAATCCGAAAGAATTATATCTGGCTCCCTACTGTATGAATGACCATTGGCAGTTGTTGGTACTTCACCCGTCTAGGCATACTGTCATATTCTTCTGCTCTCTCCACCATGATCCGCCACCGAAGGTGATGGAAGCTGTAAATATGTAAGTATATAACTAATCTTAAATTAAATTTAAGTTTTAATATCAGTTGTTTTTAGTTTATTACACACATGATAAATGAGTTTGTTAATTGATCGACATGATTATTTGTTTATGATAGCGCGCTGAAGGCGAGTAGCATAAGTTGCGCCAATGGGAGAAGTAGGACTTCTAAGGCTAAAGCAAATCCTGTATGGAACATCCTCAAGGTTTGGTAGTTTATTTATCAAATAATTATTATTATAATTACTAATTTATGTGTATATTCAACTGACGTTGAAATTAATTTTGTTGGTAGTCTCGATTTCAACCTGACAGTTGGTCGTGCGGCTATTATGTGATGCTTCATATGCTGAACATAGTCTCCGCATCTATTACGGATGGATGGAAGAAGGTAATATTTAAACAACTTGTTAAATTATATATTATAGTTTTGAAGATGACTTGCATTGATGTTATTGTTATTATTTGAACGTGTCTAGGCATTTATCGACCAATCGCCTATTGAACAAGATGAGTTAAGAGACTTGAGGATGCGCTTCGCCGAATTCTTCTTCAAGTATGCGGCTGAAAAAGGAATTGCCAACATCCCTCCGCACTACTTAGATAAATAGTTTTTTTGTTAGACTTTATAAACTAATTAATAACATGTATATATATATCCTTAGATAGTTTTGTTTTTTAGACATTGGAACTAAAATTTATTTATATATATACATGGGTTTTGGTTTTAAATCCCTCATTGTTCAATTTTCCTTTGCAATTCTGTAATGTGTGTGATATTCTGTGTTCTTTGGGACTGAATGCGGGGATAGGCGAGGGGAGTGATATTTTAAAACTGTATTTAAAAAAAAAAACTTATTAACGTCAGTTGTATCAAACAACTGACGTTAATAGTATTTTATAAAATTTACAGTACTCTATTAACGTCAGTTGTTTATTACAACTGACGTTAAAATTAAACCTTTATCGTCGAGTTCTTTAAAACAAGCGGCGTTAGTTTTAACAAAATCAACGTCCGTTGTATTAAAGAACCGACGTTAATAGTTTTATTTTAACGTCGGTTTTGTTAAGAATAGTTAATGAAGTATATTTAACGTCAGTTCTCAACTGACGTTAAAATAGTAACTATTAACGTCAGCTGTATTTACGTCAGTCAGTATTCTGACGTAAAAAATCAATTTTAACTGACGTAAAAAGCACTTATTGCACTAGTGACTCTTTGATCTTCGATCACCATCTTCACCTTTTCTTCTTCGCAAATTTCTTACTTTCTGTGTCTCCCATGGCTGCCATGGATGACTCCAATCCTCTTTCCTTCGTCCTTCTGATAATCCGGGAGTGGTGTTGATCTCTCATCCTTTGAGTGATGACAATTACGTTTCTTGGAAAAAGGCCATGACTATGGCATTGATTGGGAAGAACAAAATCGATTTTGTCGATGGCTCCATTCCTGAACCTGCTCTTGATGATCCTTCGTTCTAGAGATGGCATCGCACCAATAGTGTTGTTGCTTCTTGGATTCTGAACTCTCTCACAAAAGAGATGCAATCCCAAGTTCTTCACTGCAACATTGTATTTGCTATCTGGCGTGATCTCAAAGAGAGATTTGAGCAATCGAATGGACCACAAATCTTCCAACTCAAGCATGATTTGGTATCTTGGCAACAAGGTTCACTTTCTGTAAGGGCCTACTATGCTAAATTCAGATCTCTATATGGGAATCTTTGACTGAACATAAACCTGCACACACTTGCCATTGTGGTGGAATTGCTCCTTGGGTGACATACACTGAAATGGAGTATGTAATGGAATTCTTGATGGGTTTGAATGAATCTTTTTCTGCAATTAGAGGACAAATTTTGGCCATGGATCTCATTCCCCCTATCACCAAAGTTTATTCATTATGTGTTCAAGATGAAAAGCAAAGGGAGATAGGTGCTATTAGCAGCAATGGTGAGTCTAGTCATGCTTTTGCAGTTAAAAATGCTGATAATGGCTCATGAGGAGCCAAGAAAGACAGACCCCTATGTGCTCATTGTGGATTATTAGATCACACAAAGGAGAAATGCTATAAACTACGTGGATATCCTCCTAATTACAAAAAGGGCAAACAATCCCAATCAGGCATGGTCAACCAAGTCACTTGTGATTCAGAAACTTATGCTTTCCAACTTTCTGCTGCTCAATATAGCCAATTAGTGAATCTTCTGCAATCACACACTGCTCATGCTTCACCATTAGGAGACTTACATGAGGGTATGGTTCTTTCAGTTAATCCATTTCAGTTTTCCTTTCCTATTACTTCTTGGATTATAGACTCAGGTGCAAGTGCACACATTGCTTGTTCTTTATCAGTCTTTGATTCTTATCACAGTGTAAACAACAAATTTGTCACATTACCAAATAAAAATGTGGTTTATGTCACTGTTGTTGGCACTGTCACACTGAACCATTATCTTAAACTTAGCAATGTTTTGTACATTCCTCAATTCCAGTTCAATTTGCTATCTGTGAGTGCACTAGTGACTAACAAAAACCTTTCTATCACTTTTCTTGATAATCAATTTGTTATCCAGGAAATGCAAACTTGCAAGAATATTGGCAAGGGTGATCTTCTTGAAGGCCTCTATGTCTTGTCTTTCAAGAAACCTGATTCCAATTATGATACTATAAATTGTATTTCTAATACTGTTCAAAACTTTGATTATGTCCCTATTAGTGGCAAGGATCATGAGTCTGTACCAATTAGTTGTAATACTTGCAATCCTGTACAAATAAACACTTGCTATACTTTTAGAAGATTGTCATTTCCATCCAATAATCACGTATCTGATTGTGTTTTATGTACTTCATTGTGATGTCTGGGGTCCTTATGGACACCCAACTTATGATGGTAGGAGATACTTGTTGACATTGGTGGATGATTGTTCAAGATTCACTTGGTTATATCTGCTCAAGCATAAGTCATAAGCACCAACTGCAATCGTGAGGTTCTTTGCATTGGTCAAGACTCAATTTGGTATTCCAATCAAATGTTTAAGATTTGATAATGCCAGAGAATTGGCTCTCACAGAATTTCTACAGTCTCAGGGAACTCTTGACCAATTTTCTTGTGTAGAAAGACCTGAGCAAAACTAAGTGGTTGAAAGGAAACATCAACACTTACTCAATTTAGCCCAAGCATTGTATTTCCAGTCAAAGGTGCCTATCTCATTCTGGGGTGAATGTACAACCAATGCTACATACCTAATTAACAGACTGCCTTCACCAATATTGAAGCAACAGTCACCTTATCAAATCCTCTATGGTGCCGAACCAGACTACCACGGCCTTAGATCCTTTGGTTGCTTGGCATATGCTGCTACTTTGCCATCTACTAGGAATAAATTTACTCCTAGAGCAATTCCTGCTATCTTTGTTGGCTATCCTCAAGGATACAAAGGCTATAGATTGTATGATATGTCCACCAAGAAATTCTTCATCTCAAGAGATGTCACCTTCCATGAATCAATATTCCCTTTTCAATCTCACTCTCAACCTCAACCTGATCTTTATCATGGCTTAATCACGACACTCCCTTTACCTGATGAACCAGTAAATCCCACACCCCCCGAACACCCTGCTCCAAACCAAGAACCACCAAATCCTGAGCCAAACAATACACCAAACGATGAACCAAATCCCGAGCCAATTCCAAACATAGACCAAATCCCAATTGTGCAACCTTCTGTACAGGTTCCTGTAAGAAGGTCACAAAGAACAGTTAGACGACCTGCCTACCTCAATGTGTAACGCCCTTCGTTACATCAGTGACACAACAAAAAAAAAGTAATAAAATCCTTTAAAATATTTAATAAGGCATAAAAACTCCAATAAAATTTTCACGAATTATATATGTCTGAAAATACCTCAATAATTTAAAAATAAACATTGGTAAGATAACCTTATATAAATAATTTTAATTGTCTCAAAACCCAGGCATCTACAAATAATGACCAAACCATAAAATAAAATAATACAGTTTCAGCCACAAACGGTTCCTTATTGAACATAATACTAACCAAATATATAAATAGTTAAACTCAAGTACTAAGTCTTCAATTCTCCTCAATCTCACTGACGACGTCCTCGTGCTATGAAAACAACACTTTTAATGAGATTTATAATCCCAGTGAATAAAAACAATTTAATAAAAAGGTTCACAAAATAATGTTGTTCTCAGCCGGCGAGGTGACCAAAAAATCAACCATGGTACCCGCAAAAATTATATACATAATAATCCCTTTAAAATAAGCAAAATTTGTTCCAAATCACATATAATTAAAAAGATAACTCAACAGCCAAAACATTCACATCTCAAGCTTTTAATCATGTCAATCATGCATATTATATGCAATACAACTCCATGAACACGACTCGGTGATCCCAGAATCACTTGACTTGACTCTTTGGTTCCCAAAACCGGTGTGAATCCCAGATCCAATAAGGTCTATGAGCTCATATCCATGCAATGGCGTCCCACTGTCTTCCCCATCCCAGATGGAGGTATCTCATATATCCCATCCCAGATGTGGATATTTTCAATAATTTGATATCACATCCCAGATGGTGATATATCTCATCCTATTCCCGGAATAGAATGTATACCGTCATTCTTTCCCGGAAGGTGATGACCCAACTCATGCATAATGTAATATGTCATCCCAGATGACCACTAAATGGGTTCTCAGACTCCATGTATCACTAACAATGATATAATGTCATGCCGATGCAACACTGTAACTTCATATAACATAATAGAGCATGTGATACGGTTTTTTTTTAGTAGGCAAGTGTACCTAGTCGCACAAGTAATACGGTGGTAAGACCGGATATCGTCCTCAGGGATCGGTTGCCAATTACCAATTCACAATGCCAACAACTATCTAGACTGAACTATGGTATGAGAGAGATCAAAACATGAAATAACAAAAGCAATAAAATATTTTTGTTCTTTTGGGTATTTTAATCAAACACTTGGAAGGCAACAGAAATGTGGTTAAAGTTGTCAGGGTTAGACTACACTAATCCTCCCTTAATTGCAATGAAATGGTTATCAACACAAGTCCTAATTCAATTATGACAATCAAGCCTTTTCTAAAATACTTAAGCCCTAATATCTTAGGTGGAATGAGCCTAAAATCTCGAATTAAACCCTAATGTCTTAGGTGGATTAACCTGAGATTTTGCATTAATCCAAGACTTATAAGATTGCAAGCACCCCAAGACCTATGTCTAGATTCATGGACTACTTGGTAATAATTCATGAGCTTGCCTTAACATCAATCTGTCAATTGTCTATCAAAGCAACATATCATTCCATGGGTGATCATGCCAAGAAAAGCATTAAGCATAGAATCACATACTCATAAAGAAATAGGGACTTGCATTAGAACAACCAAATCAAAATACAACTAAGTTCAGAAAAATAATCATCTAACCCCAACAACAGGGGATTTAACTACTCATGAAAGAAAATACAAAAGAGAAAGATAGAAGGGATGAAGAAAACTCCATTGAAGAATCCTCCAATCTTCTTCCAGTCCCAGAGCAAGGAAAACATTCCCTTTTAGGGTTGGAACCCTCTTCCAGCCGTAGCCTCCCAGTGCCTCCAAGTGCCGAGCCCCCAGGTAAAAAGTCTGAGGCCTTATTTATAGATGAGATAAGTCTGGGCCTAAAAAGTGCGCGTCACGGCCGTGACGGCTTCTGCCAAGGGCGCGTATTCAAATTCTGGTCTGTCACGGTCGTGATGCTCATCACAGGAAGGCCGTGATCAATTGTCCATAGGAGTTGGCCTGTCACGGCCGTGATGCTCTCTGTTCTTCAGGGTCCTTCTCATCACGCCCGTGATGGACATCACGGCTAGGCCGTGATGGCTTCTGATATTCCCATTATGCTGATCACGGCCGTGACCACAGTCACGGCTAGGGCGTGATGGCTTCTGCTTTATTGTCCTTCCCTTTGCTCTTCCTTCCCTTTTAACCTGAAAATATAAAATAGCATTAAATGCTTTATTTGACTCAAAATTAACTAAAATATCCTAAAAACTACTTAAGAGACTCAAAGTGTTTCTTGAGGACAATTAGATCCAATTTGGGCGAAAACAAGATATAATAGCACAAAACCATGGTCTTTCTAGTTATAAAACTATATGAGCCAGAGGCTTATAAAAATACCCCAAACTTAAACTTTGCTTGTCCCCAAGCAAACTAAAACTCAAAAAGACTTAAACTTGGCAAGCTTAAAAGATTCAATCAATTTCGCACAAATTTCAGGCAATTCTATCAATACAATTTTTTCTTCAATGTTTTCCCCTGTTTTTTCATCAATGTAATCCCCACATTCATTTACTTCAAACCAAGAGAATTTCATCATTCATGCAATAATAAATCTAAGCAAAGGGTCCAAGCTACACACAAGAGGGAGATCACCGATTGCAAACAATTGCCTTCCTCACGAGGGCATTTAGTATTTCACTCATTCGCTCAATTTGTCTAGGCTATAAACTTTCACTCAATTTCACATTTCAAGAGCACTTTCCATGAATTTGATTTTTATCTCAAGAATAGTTCCCACGAAAACATGCATGCAACATCAAAAGGTCTTTTAAAAGTTGTAATGGGGCCTGGCTAAAGGTAGGATATTCAAAGGTACTAGGCTTAAGTCCCTAGGAACTAAGAGAGCATGAACATTTTGACACATTGAATTTTCACTCAAATTCCTTTTTCCATTTTTCTTTTTGCTTTGGGTGACTACGGCCTTTTTCTTTTAATACCCTTTTTTTTCCATTTTTGTACTTTTATTCTTTTTCTTTTTGCCTTTGGCTCCAACCTCTATTTTTCTTTTTCTCAATCCAGAACAACATATCATATCCTTGTAGCCACCCCAAACTTAGTTTCCTTCAACCCTTGTCTTGCTAAGCATCCATGCTCTCCTACCTAAGATTGGGTTAACATGGTTTTTCTGAATTTTTGGCTTATACAGAAGGTCATCAAGAAACAATAGGCTTATTAGGCTCAATGTGGCTAACTAGAGAACATGCATTAGGGATTGGTTCAATTTAGGCCAAGTAGTTATTTCAAAGAAAATTGCCTAAATCATTTGATGCAACCACATAAACATGCAAACCATGAAGAGATTCAAGCAAATCCGGGAAAGTACAACTTAAAAGTGATTCACACAATTAAAACAATGTTGGAGGCTCAAATTCCCCACTTGGACATTTTTTCGCAAATTGTTCGATCGAGATACAACCCTTAGTGGGTGCAACCCTTCACCCCAAACTTATCATGAATTATGCAATCACAAGAAAATTTCTCAAAGTTCAATTTTCAATTTTTCACATAGGGATCAATTTTCAATTTTTCAAATCCTAGGGGGAAATCATCAAAATTCAACATATATCATGCCATACCATACATCTATGCAAAATTTAATCAAATTCCTTCAAGCTTACCGACACAAGACTCACACCCAAACGACTCAAGTAAAGCAGATCAAAATAATAACAAAAAATTAAAATAACTAAAAAGAAAGGTTCAGAAAACTCATTGAGAAGCTTTCGCCTGGATCCCATTGCTTGTAGCACAAGGGCCAAGTGATGGACAAAGAATGGAAGCTTATTCCAGGGTCCCAAAACTTGCAGCCTAGATATGGAAGTGAGTGCTTGACAGTCATGGTGACTTCTCCAAGTGTGGAGATCTTTCCACTCCCTCTCGGGTCAAAGATGACCTCTTTATCAACAAACTCTTCCCAATAAAAATGGGGTTCAACCTCTTGGACTGGCCATAGTGCCTTCATATTCAAAGATGCAAAATCCAGTTTCTCAGGCAGAGGCTTGAACTCCATCATTGGAAGCTTCACAGTGTGAGGTGGCAAACAAGTGGGGAGGATCATGGGTGCTGCTTTGACTTCTGTACAACCTTCACTCACTTAATTACCAAATCAATCACCTTCCATGTATGCTGAAATCTCAGCACAAACCACACAAGTGTTTCTCCTATCACAATCAACACATGCATAGGAACTAATAGAATCATCTAATTCCAGAAGTTCTTTATCATCCTCTAGCATGGTGAAATAGATGTCCTCCAAATGCCTCTTCCTTTCAATCTCTTTAGTCAAGGGTTCAATGGGAGGTGGTGAAACTATGTTCTCACAAATAGGGTCTTCACTTCTTAATTCTGTTGCTCCCACTTCTTCATCTTCCTTTTCATCCATTATTGCATCCTCTTCATCATCATCGATTATTGCAACATCTTCATCATCATCCATCAAGTTCCCATTTGACATTCCGGATAGTTGGTTAGATATTTCACCAATACGTATCCCGAGACTTCGAATGGTATCTTCTCGATTTTTTAAACTTTCCATTGTTGTTGCCATGAAGTTCTCCAAAATATCCTCTAAGTGAGACCGACCATCCGGAATAGGTTGCTCAAAATTGACTGTGGTTGTGGATTTGAAGTTCTCCCAAGCAACTTCCAATGGTGATGGCTTATCATACCATTGAGATGGTTGTGGTTGATATGACGGTGCGGAAGATTCCCAATGTTCCTCTTGATCAATCCAGGTATTGTTTGGAGGATTCCCCCACCATGGAGTGGAAGTGTCGGGATATTGATTTCCCCATTCAGAATAGCCTACCACTGGTGGGGGAGGGACTGTTGCCCTTGAAAACATATTGCTCACTTGTTGGATGTTTATGGACAATTCTAGCATATCTACCCGCAGCTGCAGCTCAGACATCTCAATTTCTACATCGGATGGATAGTAATAATTGTAATACATGCTCCTGTCAATTCAAAGTCCACCTCACAGACAAATAAGGCCCAAGATTAAAGAAAAATAAATTCAAATATATACAAAACTAACAAAAGAAAGATATCAAATATATACAGTAAAATAAAATAAAAATGTCTAAAGTAGTTGCCTCCCTTGTTACTAATGATATTGGCAAAACCAATCCCCGGCAACGGCGCCAAAAACTTGATACGGTTTTTTTTTAGTAGGCAGGTGTACCTAGTCGCACAAGTAATACGGTGATAAGACCGGATATCGTCCTCAGGGATCGGTTGCCAATTACCAATTCACAACGCCAACAACTATCTAGACTGAACTATGGTATGAGAGAGATCAAACCATGAAATAACAAAAGCAATAAAATATTTTTGTTCTTTTGGGTATTTTAATCAAACACTTGGAAGACAACAGAAATGTGGTTAAAGTTGTCAGGGTTAGACTACACTAATCCTCCCTTAATTGCAATGAAATGGTTATCAACACAAGTCCTAATTCAATTATGACAATCAAGCATTTTCTAAAATACTCAAGCCCTAATGTCTTAGGTGGAATGAGCCTAAAATCCCGAATTAAACCCTAATGTCTTAGGTGGATTAACCTGAGATTTTACATTAAGCCAAGACTTATAAGATTGCAAGCACTCCAAGACCTATGTCTAGATTCATGGACTACATGGTAATGATTCATGAGCATGCCTTAACATCAATCTTTCAATTGTCTATCAAAGCAACATATCATTCCATGGGTGATCAAGCCAAGAAAAGCATTAAGCATAGAATCACATACTCATAAAGAAATAGGGACTTGCATTAGAACAACCAAATCAAAATACAACTAAGTTTAGAAAAGTAATCATCTAACCCCAACAACAGGGGATTTAACTACTCATGAAAGAAAATACAAAAGAGAAAGATAGAAGGGATGAAGAAAACTCCATTGAAGAATCCTTCAATCTTCTTCCAGTCCCATAGCAAGGAAAACATCCCCTTTTAGAGTTGGAACCCTCTTCTAGCCGCAGCCTCCCAGTGCCTCCAAGTGCCGAGCCCCCAGGTTAAAAGTCTGAGGCCTTATTTATAGATGAGAGAAGTCTAGGCCTAAAAAGTGCGCGTCACGGCCGTGATGGCCGTCATGGCCGTGATGGCAATCACGGCCAGGCCGTGACTGCTTCTGCCAAGGGCGAGTATTCAAATTCTGGTCTGTCACGGTCGTGATGCTCATCACGGGCAGGCCGTGATCAATTATGTCCATAGGAGTTGGCCTGTCACGGCCGTAACCTCCATCAGGGCTAGGCCGTGATGCTCTCTGTTCTTCAGGGTCCTTCTCATCACGCCCGTGGTGGAGATCACGGCTGGGCCGTGATGGCTTCTGATCTTCCCATTATGCTGATCACGGTCGTGACCACAGTCACGGCTAGGGCGTGATGGCTTATGCTTTATTGTCCTTCCCTTTGCTCTTCCTTCCATTTTAACCTGAAAATATAAAATAGCATTAAATGCTTTATTTGACTCAAAATTAACTAAAATATCCTAAAAACTACTTAAGAGACTCAAAGTGTTGCTTGAGGACAATTAGATCCAATTTGGGTGAAAACGAGATATAATAAGCACAAAACCATGGTCTTTCTAGTTATAAAACTAGATGAGCCAGAGGCTTATCAGCATGTCACCGCAACATTATAATATCATATAACATAACAGAGCATGTCACAACACTATAACATCATATAATGTAAAAGAGCATGTCACGGCAACACTATAACATCATATAACACAACAGAGCATGTCACAACAGCACGATAACATCATATAACAAAACATAGCATGTTACGGCAATACGTTAACATCATATAACATAACAAAGCATGTCACGACAACACTATTATAACATCATATAACATATAAAGACATATCAATCAACCATAAACTCGTACCAATTTCATATATAATCACATAATTCATAGTAATAATTAATCACTTAATTTAATATTAATTTTCTTTTTATACAAAACCCCCAACTTAGAAAATAAGATTTGATCAACTATTGGTTCTTGCATTTAAAACTCTCCAAAAATCATAATTTAAATTAAAAACTCGGTCCCCAAATAGTTTACACCACGGAAGGTTGAGAAATGGTTGTTTTTACTCACCTCTTGAAGACCTCCAAATAGCTCTAAGTGTTTTCTACGGTGAATCATAACGTTTGCCAAGAGTTATCCTCATCTTCCTCTTCCTAGACTCCCTCTTCCACAAATGTCTCTTCTTAATCCTAGAATTTCTTCTCTTCTTAGCCGTTTTTGAGTTTTTAGGTGTAATTAGGGTTCCAAAATGCACCCTAAGAGTGCTAAGATTCTATTTATAGAGCCCCCAATAGCCCAAAACATGTCAAAATGTGCTAAGCCCGCTTACTCTGCATATGGTGTTGTATTTCACACATATCTTAAGTTATAGACATCCAAAAATTATCAATTTTATATTGTTGGAAATATAAAAGAATTGTCTACAACTTTTGTGAAGACTACAAAATCTGAAACGGATGTTTAGATGGTCAACACGGGGATATAATTTAGGAAAATGGTTCTGGCGCTAGAACATGGATAATGTGTATAAATTTGGTCATAACTTGAGCTACAAGAATCCAATTTGGACGAATTTGGTGTCTATTTAAGAGACATAGCTCCGTTTCTTATGAAGACCTCAAATTCAAAAAAAGTTCTCCTTGGTTACTAAATATCCATCTGAAGTTAGGTATCGAGTCATAGGAAGTCTATTATGCGAAATTAGGCCTAAAACACTCAAACTATCTATTTAACTTTTTTTTTGAGCCACTTACGAGATTTTAAGCACTTCAAAATTGAAATATAATAATTCTAATAATTTAACTCCTATCAAATTAACTAGTAGTTAATTTTTGGGATGTTACACAATGAGTATGCTTGCAGCAGCACCACACACTATCCTATTGAAAGTTTTTGCTCCTATGCAAAACTGAGTTCTGATTACAGAACTTTTGTGAATCAAGTATCTGCCATTTATGAGCCTCAGTTCTTCCATCAAGCAATTAAGTCATCTGAGTGGAGACAGGCCATGAATGAGGAAATTAAGGCACTGGAGGCTAACAACACCTGGTCACTAGTTTAATTCTAATAATAATTCTAATAATTGAAATATAATAATTCTAATAATTTAATTCCTATCAAATTAACTAGTAGTTAATTTTTGGGATGTTACACAATGAGTATGCTTGCAGCAGCACCACACACTATCCTATTGAAAGTTTTTGTTCCTATGCAAAACTGAGTTCTGATTACAGAACTTTTGTGAATCAAGTATCTGCCATTTATGAGCCTCAGTTCTTCCATCAAGCAGTTAAGTCATCTGAGTGGAGACAGGCCATGAATGAGGAAATTAAGGCACTGGAGGCTAACAACACCTGGTCACTAGTTTCACTGCCACCTGACAAGCATTTCATTGGTTGTAGGTGGATATACAAAGTGAAGTACAATTCGGATGGCTCTGTAGACAGATACAAAGCCAGGTTGGTAGCCAAGGGCTATACACAACAGGCTGGGATTGATTTTTATGACACTTTTTCTCAGTTGCAAAGCTTACTTCTGTAAGAGTCTTGCTGGCTGTATCAGCAACTAAATAGTGGCACCTTTTGCAGCTAGATGTCAATAATGCATTTCTAAATAGGGATCTATTTGAAGAAGTGTACATGGACCTTCTATTAGGCTACAAAACTGAATCCAATGGACTTGTATGCAAGCTAAATAAGTCTCTTTATGGACTCAAACAAGCATTAAGGCAGTGGTTTTGCAAATTCTCCTCTACCCTGTTGCAACATGGCTTCACTCAATTCAAGAATGATTACTCTCTTTTCACATTAGGTTCTGGTTCTTCCTTGGTTGTCCTTTTAGTCTATGTGGATGATATCATCCTCTCTAGCCCCAAGATAGAGCATGTTACTGCAGCACAGAACCTTCTACAAAAGTTGTTCAAACTAAAAATCCTTGGTAACCTCAAGTACTTTCTTGGCCTGGAAATAGCCATATCCAACAAAGGCATCTCCATGTCACAGAGAAAGTACACATTGTCCTTATTAGAAGATACTGGATACTTAGGCTGTAAACCAGCCAATTTACCAATGGATCCAAATCTCAAACTCAGTAGTACTGATGGAGATTTACTGCCCGACCCATCACAGTATCAGAGGCTAATTGAACGCCTCAGACATCACATTTCCTGTGCATAAACTCAGTCAATACATGCAGGCTCCTCGCACCCCACATTTGATTGCAGTACACCATATACTTCAGTACCTTAATGCAGCACCTGACAAGGCCTCTTCTTTCCAAGTTCCAATCAACTGAACCTCACAACATTTGCAGATACAGATTGGGGAATTTGCTTGGACACAAGGAGGTCAACCACAGGCTTTTCTGCCTTTCTTGGCAATGCCTTGTTGTCATGGAAGTCAAAGAAACTGCCCACTGTATCAAAATCCTCAGCTGAAGCTGAGTATTGGGCACTATCATCAGTGGCTAGTGAGCTAGTCTGGATCCATCTATTGCTCACACATTTTGAAGTCCAAGTCTCCTCAACTATGGTGTTTTGTGACAATCAGTCAGCAATCCACCTAGCATCGAATCTAGCACACCGTGAAAGGTTCAAGCATATTGACATCGATTATCACATTGGTTCAATCCAATCTTATCAAGTTGATACATGTTAAAAGTGAACATCAATTAGCTGACTTGTTCATCAAGGCTCTACCATTTCCCCTCTTCTCTTCTCTCATACACAAGCTGGGAATACACAACATATATTATCGGGGCCGGGGGGTATTAGAACTAAGTTAAGTTAGTTAGTGGTGGTTAGTTAATTCTGTTATCATTTTGGAAGCGACCAATGGTTGATTTGAACTTGTATATATATCCATCTTGTACATGATTTCATCTCAATGGAATTCATTTCTACAATTCCAAGCTCTAATATTAATACTAATATCCTCGTTAATCAGATGAAATAACCACCTTTCCTCTACGTAGCAAACAAAAAAAGAAAGACTACCATTCACAACTAATTTATTACCTAAATTTCACAGACATCAAGCTATTCAAGTTTCATCCAAGTCTCTAAATAAAGCCCGAAAATTGTCCTGACATCATTTTCCTGGCAAAAATTACACGGCATATTTAAATATGGATTTGGGATCATTTCCTTTTATTCTCTTCTTGAGAGAGAGAAACATACAAAATAAAATTTGTTTTTAATATGTATATAGGTACTTATCCTATCACGTACGCTTCCTATGAAGCATACTTCCTACCAGTGAAAGGATAATATTCAAAATGAATGAGAATTATTTTTTAGGACCTATAAGCCATAAATAATACTAGTAGAAACATATATAAATTCTGAATTTAACGAGTTTATTGTCATTAAATAAATAGCGTGATATGATGTGTTGGTTCCTACCTAGCCAATGATTATCTGTTTTTCTTCTGATGTTTAATTTTTGTTTGTATTTAAATTTTTTGGACTCATTCAATGTTCATGGCAGTGGCACAGATATTCTTACATCGGCACACAAGTTAATCTTAAGAGAAGTGTTCTCATTATATATACATAAATCAAATTTTAATATGTGTGGAGTTATAATGTGAATCATATTAAATATATATAAATATATGTGTATATATTAATATAATTGTCCATATATTAGAAAGTAAATTAGATACATAAGATTGAACTTGTGCCACCCCAAAATTTCTCCATTTTAAGCTGCCTGAGTTGCACAATGTGATATATGCAAGAATTTTTCTCCACAACTAGGCATATATATACATAGTCAGATTTTGACACTTTATTTCACTTGGCACAATAAAGTCACATTTCAAGGTTGTCCAGGACTTTCAAAGTTCCTGAAAGCTTGAATTAGAATTGAAGGTCACCCTTTCCCAAAGTAAAAGCAAGACAACATCACAATTCACAAACCCTCTTCTCATCCACCCATTCCCTTTTGCGTAGAAGCAACTAACTCCCTTCCCTCCCGCTACTTGTATATATAAAACCACACAATCGTAGTATGGTACCATCCAAAGAAAACCAGAGAAAATAAGAAAACCACAACAACAGTGTGTGAGAGTAATTATTACCTAACCCTTCAAGGCCTGTTAAGATATTGCAGCTAGAAGGAACAATAGAAAGGAAATGGGTGACAAAAGCTTATCCTCAAGAACCCAGAATGCAGAAGGTATTGTAACAACAAGCATGTATAACAAGACATTATCAGGAGTTGGAAACCTCATAAAGCTTCTCCCTACTGGCACTGTCTTCCTGTTACAATTCCTCAACCCTGTTGTAACCAACACTGGACACTGCAACACCCTCAACAAGTACCTAAGTGGCGCTCTTCTGGTCGTTTGTGGCTTCAGCTGTGCCTTCTCTTCCTTCACCGACAGCTACACCGGCACCGACGGCCAGAGGCACTATGCCATCGTAACCAATAAGGGTCTGTGGCCTTCTCCGGCGTCGGACAACCTTAACTTGTCGGCATACAAGCTCCGGTTTGGGGACTTCGTGCATGCTTTGGTTTCGTTGGTCGTGTTTGCTGTGTTGGGGCTCCTTGATACCAACACCGTGCAGTGTTTCTACCCGGGTTTTGAGTCAGGAGAGAAGGTTTTGATGCAGGTGCTGCCCCCAGTTATTGGGGCAGGTGCTAGTGCAGTGTTCATGGTGTTTCCTAGTAATCGCCATGGAATTGGATACCCTACAAGCTCTGATTCTAACGACACTTCCCAAAAGTCTGAGTCATAGACTTGGTACGCGAGTGAGATATATTGTTGGATATATACCACCAAATTGTTCTATTTTGGTTACGGTAATGTGTTCTCTTGTAATGTTGATATATTGTGTGATACACTGATGCTTGCAAACAAGTATAATAAGTTTGTTGACTTTATTTGGTATCATTATGCTCATTTTTATGTGCTTTTAATTAGCAGTAAAGCTTTTCAATAAAACTTAACAGTTAAAACTTAACTGCAGACCTTCTTCAATTGAGAGGAGCCTTTGAAAAAAAAAGATGTTTCTTTGGTGCCTTTGATCAGTGCACTTTTGATATGCGTCGATAGATAAAGACTAGTATTTAATGATTGTACACTTTATTATTTATTATTTAATATACTAATTTTTTCATTTACAATTATAACCTTTTGACTTTTTTTTCCCTCAAAGTCTTGTCACGCGTGCATCCAAGGTTCTCTTGCTCTTTGAACATTCAGGGTATCTTACCACCAAGCTATTATATTAATTTGTTATTAATCTTACGAGTTTTTAATATATAACATATGTTCGTTACAAAACATATGAATATCACATAAATAGCATATTTGGAAGTTCTTTTTGTTTTTATTTTTATTTTTATTTTTAAAAATAAAATATTAGAAGACAATATTTTTAAGTCACGAAAGCAGTATTATAGTGAATGACTTAATTATGTCCTTCTTAGGTCAATATGTTTCAATATAATTTTTTTATTTTTCTCTCCAAAGTTAGGTTTAAAGGTTATTAGGGTTGATTTAGAGTATTTGGAAGATCATTCTATTTTTTTAAAAATAATTTTTTTTAGAAGACAATGTGGTTGTGTCACAAAATATGTAGTCTAGTGGAATGTGGATGACCCAACTAAGTCTTTTATAAGCCAAGATGAACTTTTTTTTTCCACTCCAAATGTAGTGTTAAAGGTTATTAAGGTTGAGTTAGGATATTTGAAAGCTCATTCTAATTTTTTGAAATTATTTAAAACTTTTCTTAGAATACAATATGGTTATGTCAAGAAAATAATAGTGTTGTAAACATTTAATTAGTTAATAATAATAATATTAAAATTAACGGACAATTAAAAATAATTTAAAATATGAAAATTGTTTTCCTTAAGTGTGACTGTCACAATCCATAATATAAATTTTAAATCATAAATCTAACAAAATAACAATAGGTTATAAATATAAAGAAGATAGTCATTAACAAAACATCAATGTTTAGGCTGATGGCCATTCACCCATTTGTTCCCATTGAAGTCAACAGGTTGCGTGTTTTATTCTCACTGAAGCTTCTGTTGATTTTTTCTTGAACACAGCATATGTTCTGTTTATTTAAGAGGAAAAGGAAAAAAATTGAAGTTGTAAAAATTGAGGATGAGACATCAAACTTTTTAAGTTATTAGAGTAAAAAAAAAAAAAGTGTTATTAAAATCGGACCGGTCATCATCTCGGTTGAGGCACTGGGTTAGTGGGTCATTGGTCGCACCAGTGAGTCATTGGTTGAATTGGATGAACCGATATATATGACGTATTTAATCATTGAGTTGGTCCCTGGACTATTTGATAATTTTCAATTAGATCCTGAACTAAAAAAAATTATAATTAGGTCCATGAACTTATATAAAATTTTCAATTGGGTCCCTCAACTAAAAGGTTTTTAATTGGGTCTCTGAACTTATATAAAATTTTCAATTAGGTCTCTAAAATAAAAATGTGACTATATAAATAAAAAGTAATAAAATGATGGATGATGGTAACAAAATAATGAAATATAAATTGTACTTGAAAATCATTGTTTCATAATAAAATATTAAAAGATTAAACTGATAAACCTCAATTAACAATAAAGTTATTGTTTAAAGTAATAAATAAAATAAAGAATATAGTTAAGTAAATATCACAGCGTAGTTTGATTATCAACGAGATTATTGTGCCCGTGCATCGCACGGGCTTCATAAAAAAAAGAAGAAGATAAAAATTAAAATTAAAATAAATATAATTTGAAGTTATAAATATGTGATAAAAAATAAAAAAATAGTTTTGTGACATTATATTAATTAAAATAAGATTATAAAGCAATGGTTGTTTGAATTTTATTTCTTAAGATGATAGTGATTATTAATATTATATTGTAATAAACATAAAAAAATTCAAATATTAATAGAGTTGAACAACATTAATTAGTAGGGTCCTATTCAAATTTTTAGAATTACACCTTCTTTAAAACTATTAAGATATGGACCAATGAATGATTGAGTGTGATTGAGTTGGTTGCAAATACTGAGTTTATAGGAGAGGACCTTAACCGTGAATAAGCATCTGAGCGGAGATTGGTGCATAGCGGGTCCAGAGGATCTATGCTTGTGGGGATGCACTGTGAACCCACGGTGAGCCAAATACCCTGATTACGGTGGGTTCCTAAAAAAAAAACTATTATGATATGAATATATTTTAAAACATGGTGAAAAATAAAATAAGACCTTTAAAATAATTTATAATTTATTCGATAATCAATTCAGACTTAAAAACATATCTATATTTTTGTTGGTAGGTAATCTGTAAGTATCTCTATAAGCTTTATTTGAGTTGTAAGGTATGCCCTGACCCCGATATTCCCTCAGGACCCAACTCACCTAAATTATAAAAAAATATCTATATTGATTATATTATTTGCAAAACGTTAACAAATTAAAAAGCAATTATTTAAAATATTACGGATAAAAGCAATTTTAAAAAGTAAACAAATAAATGACTAATTTTTTAAAATACTTATAAGTATCCGATAGAGTTTTCAAGATAAGTAACTCTATAATTTGCTAACAAAAAATATAACATAACACATTAATTACTAATATTATTCCTATAAAAAAATCTTAAATAATAGTTTAAAAAAGTTAAACATGTAAAGGAGAGACGGGAACAAAATAGTTAAATACCGTACTCATTAACTTATGGTAGGAACTTGTCAACAAAAAAAATTAATTTACGGTAGGAACACTATAGCGGAGTCCATGAGATTTGAATATAGTATAGATTATATTTTGAGTTATTTAATTTATTTTATTATTTATTATGTTATTTTAAATTTTAATTGAGGTTTTTCTTAGATTATTTTAATATTTTTTAAATAATATTTTTGGTATTAAATATTAAATATTTTAATGTTATTTCAAATATTTTAATGTTATTATTCCATTTTTATTATTTTAATGTTATTTCAAATATTAAATATTTTACTTAGTTTAATAACTTAATATTTTGTTATAAAATATGAATTTTCTAACACAATTTCATATTTTATTATTTTACTATTTTTATTTCAAGAATTAAATTTTTTCTCTCAAATAGTTTAGGACCAACTCAATAATTAAATCTATATTAAATTCATATATTTTGTGATATATATATATGTTTAAATTCATAACTAACATCAAGTTGATGGTATAGCCTAGTGGTCGCATTACTTTGTTTGCTCTTCGATGTCATGTGTTCGACTTCCATCTGAAGCATGACAGGACTTTGGCAAAAAAAAAAAGTCAAAGGACATATCTATAAATTAAAAAAATGATATATTAGATAATAAATAATAAAATATACAGCTATTAAATGTCATTGATACAATCAAATTATCAAAGGCACTGTAGAAGCATCAATTGGTGGATGTCGCTAAAAGCAGTTATTAGGAAAAGGAAATTAAACCAATATGAAAATGTTGGCTGGTTTTTCTTTTCGATAATAAAAGGTAAAGGATTACTCCAACCTATCTATGTCACAATTATCTGATCTATGTCACAATTATCTGTACGGGGATGTTTGGTTTCTATCCCATTTTCTGTTTTCATTTCACGATTTTAAAGATAATTACAATGAATGAAAATAATTATAAAACTGTTATTTTATTTTTATTTTATTTTATTATTTTCTAAGATCTGTATAAGAAACAGTGAAAACAAACAAAAAATTATTTTCAGTATTTCCTATACAAATCTTTAAAAAACAAAAATAGAATGGAGAGTAATAATTTTATAATTATTTTTATTGAAAACATTATTAAAATTAAAAAATGAAAACAGGAAATAAGAAACAAATTAAATAGATCCTAAGTTTTTCAAATACAACCTACTAACTTTACTGCTTCATACACTCAACAGGGCTATTACACCAATCACAAAATGAAATGTTGACATGATCAAAATTAGAAGAAAACTAGTTTCATAATTTTAACTAATTAATGTTATCTAGCTAATTAAAAATTAAGATCTGCTTGCTCATTTCAAAAGATTGCCGTTTTTCTAATTAACCAAATAGACCAAACCAGAACGTGCCAAACCAAGCAACCAGCCTTTTTCACCTTTTACCTTTGAAAAGGCCCCTTTGCTGCATGAAGTGATCAGCTACAACCTACAATTGGAGACAAACTGTATCATATCCTAGCCATGCATACACTTTCTTCCAAACCAAATGGGCAAAATTTGCATGACATCAATAAATGAGAAGCATCCTCCGATTGGACGGAGATCCTCTGTCTTATTTTCCTGTATATAATTTATGTCTTTTATTAATAACAATTTAACACTTAATAAAATAAAATAGTAACTCATTAATACTTATATACATTTTTAACATTTAATTAGTAGGAGATATAGAGACATTATTTTTTGGAAAGAACAAAAGACACGGAAGCATTGATGTTTGTTCATCAGTAAATTTCTTTTCATTAATTTTTTGATGGGATCCTAGTCTTAATTGCTAGCCAAGAGAAGGCCAATATCTTTGAATGAGCCTTACATGCACTTCCGGAAAGACTTGAAATATGTTTTTCCTCATTTCAAATGTTACTTGAAGAAAATGTTGGCTGATTAGTTATCAATATATTATTATTTTGAAATTATTAATTTTTTTCACTGGAAACAGATCAGGTAACTGAGGTAAGCATAGTCATATCATTTGGTCATCATTTGGTACGCTTAGTCCAGAATAGAACTCCTCACCAATTATTCACTTGCAGGCAGCATGAGATTTTGGATGTCATCATAGTTGTCTGAAGATTGATCTTATTGTATTTTTTGTTATAAAATCTTTAATAATCCAATCATAATCAAGGTTTTTTAAAAAATCATTTTCGGCAGAAATCAAAGCAAGATTATTTAATCTATATTATGACATAGTAGATCGAAAATAAGATTTTAACAATTTCAATTTAGGAAACTTCTCTCAATTGATGCAATAGTGACATGGAAAGTATGTAAATTTTTTATAAATAATATACATTTATAAATTTTAATATAACATTTATATATACTATATAAAATTTGACACTATGTGGTACCCCTAAAAATTGGGGCTCTGGGTGATTGTCTGTCTCGCCCGTACTCAGGATCACCCCTGTTCACTTGATTTATCTATTGCTTTTGGGTGTGGGACTAGATATCCATCTTCGTTTCAAGTTTTAAGGAGTTAAAATCATTCATGTGAAACTTTCTCACACTTTTTTCAATTTATTTTCTTTAAGAGCTAATTTTACTAACAAAATAATTAATCATTATCAAATTTAGATAATCCTAAGTGAAAAATGTTCTCCTAATAGAGTGAGCTTGTCTCTAAAGTAAGCAAGATAAGATTATCTATCATTAATTTGATAAATTACATGAGATTTTAACCTACCAAATGATCTAAGGATATATATATATATATATATATATTCTTTAAAGAAAACAAATTAATTGAATTATTATATACTTAATTACTTATCTTGAATTTGAGAAGTTGGTCTCAGAGTGAATGAAAACTGAATGCCTCTAAAAAAGAAAAAAAAACCTACGAATAATATAACAGATGGGGAAAACCTTTAAAATGCTAATATTAAGAATAAATTGTGAAATTAAAAGTAAAATACCAAATATCCTTAGATATATTTTTCATTGAGACTCCCATCTAATTGAAAATAAATAATTCATAGGGTAAGCGAGCAGTTCTTAGTATAAGCACTTAAATCAATAGTTCACACATATGGAAGTATTCTTTAAAAATAGATATATATTTTTAGGTACAAAATAGATAAATTTTAATATAGTTTACATAATTTTACCTATATATGTTAAGTATTAATAACTTAATTTGAGTAATAACTACCTTCAAAAAGGTGGACAGGATGTCCCAAAATATATGAAGAGAACTCAGCGAAATGATAATGATAAGAGGTTAGATACTATTCGGCTCTTTATGGACTGGGCTGCAGGCTGACCTCACCAACCCAACTTGGAGGACCCATTAAAATAGAGAAATTATATTATGGATATGGTTGACTAAGGTTTACGTGAATTGCACCTTTTGCCTACTCCATCCGCACGTTATCTACTTTATTTTGTTCAGATGTATCTTAGAGTGTTACCAATTTTTTTTTTGGACAAATTGCAGTTAGGATAAATTTATCTAATAAATACTGTTGACTTGACTTTATCTAAAACTTTTAATTTTAAAGCCAACTTGCGTGGCCTAATGTTGATTGATTAATGTTTAGAGTAACTTTGGTATCTCTTTTAAAGTTAAAGGTAGAAAATTTATCTTTCTAATATTTTTTTCCTATAAAGTTTATTCATAAATTCTTCATTGCCAGCAAATTGACTCTAACATATATCATGTATAATGTATAATAATACCTCGACCGTGTTTCAAAAAAAATAAAATAAAATACCTCGACCATCTTCAAACAAATTAAAACGTACAAATATTTACTTAAAAGTTATTTTGATACGCCGCAAGTATCTAATCTAATGATATCCTATCATATTACCTCGGGTTCACAATATAAAAAATAAAACCCTAAAACAGACATATCAAAGAAATATATTGAAATGGGTTAATTAAAATTAATACTCATATAAATTTTCAGAAACACCCCTTCTAATTTTAATTAATATATTCTGATGACCTATAATTAATGATAGTAATTAATAAGGATAATATTGAAAATTAACATTTAATATGTGTAAAAATTGATACATGTTTTTTATATTTTGGACCAAACCTTCAAAAAAAAAAATTTGGACAAAAAAAATCCATTTATTGCTTATATTGTGGACCGAAGATAGTACTCCTATTATTTAAGAATCTTAATATTTCATGTAATAAAAATGCTAACGAGTATCCTTAGGAAACTCGTTAATAAACCAATGAAAGAAAGTTTACATAAAAAATTGAAGTATTTAATATTTGAAAAAATAAAATACTGAAAACTTTTTTTTTGTCCTAGTATCACTGTTAGCATTACCCTCGTCAATATAATAAATTTATTGAATAAAATGTCAACACAGCATTAATTAAATATCAGTTTACAAGAATAGATCATCGAAATTAACAACAGAACGTAGATCTATTTGCCTAAATTACATGCCGTGTTGTCAAAGAATCAAAGAATTGATTATGTAGGCTCTTCTTAAAATTGGGCTGATATTTCCCAAAAAAAAAAGTCCAGGGACATTAGAGTTTTTTTTTTTTATAAACAAATTATATATTGAAGAACATGGTATTCCTTTGTTTTTTTTTTTTTGACGGGGAAGAACATGGTATTCTAACTCATATACATATAGATGAATTAAAGAGCAAAAAGCTAAATGTAACTAGAATACTGCCCGTTGCGAGCTAGTATGAATATTACAAAAGCCTAAACCCATTAAACGCAGTATAAGGAAGAAAAAAAAAAACTACAAAGCACCTGCCCAAAATCACAACCCAAATCAAAACAACTAGCAGGGACATTAGAGTTTGCGTGAAGTTTTGTGAACCTAATTGGAGATGAATGCTGAGAGTTCACTTGGACATTCAGATTCCGATTAGGTTCTTCAGCATTCCTTAATTCGAATGAAGTTAATTTATGAGCTTAAAGATGTCAAATCTCTGAATATATACATTCACGCATTTAATTTAAATTATAAACATTTACTGCTTCTCATTCCATGCTATAAAACATTAGGTTAGAATTGTAAAGAGCAAAACAAACTTTTGCATGCTTGGATTTAATTTAAGTTACTTGCAATATGATGTAATTAGAACCTGTTGTTAGATACCTGATATTATAGATTAATAAAATTCCCTCCCTGAACTGAATTATGCGAAGCACCCAGCAAGGGGTGGGACAACGGCATGGCTTTAATCCAGGGAACTGTTGAACTTAATTCCAGGGCCATACCCTGCTTTAAATTTACAGCTAACTGAAGTGAAAACATATTGTTTATCAAATATACCATATTATTTCCATCAATAAAATTTTTCTATGGCATAAGTAGTTTTGGAGGTGGGGTTGATTCCCATACACCTGTTACAGAACAAGGTGGTGTTATTCTCACAACCTTCCGCTTTAATTTCCTGCATTGTCTGATGACATTTTTGTGAGCAGATGCATTTACTTTTATTATGTCTACCTTCACTATGTGATGATCCGAAGTGCCCTTAGAAGAAATGACCGAGTATGACCCTGGAACAAATTTGTACGGTGAGTTTGGGGAACCCAAAATGTAATCCACCCTTGTGCCATACTTGCATGTCCCCTGCACATCTATTTAAGAATTTGAACAATCATAATCATAATCATAATCATAATCTAAATTCAGTTAATAGAAAAGCAAATTGACTAAGTAAGGTACTTTGGCCTTTGGCGATGATGACAATAGGCTCACATTCTCCTGCATAATCCTTTGCATCAACATAATCTTTTGATGTCATCAAGTTCATCACTTCTGTCTTTGGTCTAGGCTTTCCTAGTTTCTCATAATACTATAACAAAAACAACAAATTCTTAGAGATGTGAGAAAACAACAACGTCTGAATTTAATGTAAATAGTTGTTAGAACATTACCTTAACAATGTCTGTCCATCTTTCTGAAGAGTAATCTGCTCCATATAGAGAATTTAGACCTCCTGCCAAGATGTAAGGAGGGTCATTGGAACGGATTATTGCATTTACCTGCTTCATTCTCCAATTCTCATCTAAGTGGTCAAGTTGAGTAGAGTGAAAATTTATTTCTCCTGCCCAAGGCACATCAATTGTGGCCTTCAAAACATTCCTGCATGAAACAAATCATGTGTCATTACATTTTTTATGTCACAAAAAAATTAACTAGCTTCATTATGGTAGGGGGGAAAACACCTGAAATCATCATCATCAGCAATCTTCTGAACTTTCCACCTCTTAATTGGCCACTTGGATAGGATGGCATTTCCATATTCTGGAGCCCAACTCTCAGCAAACACATACTTCATCCCCAAGGCACCTGCCAAGTCAGAAAGAGGCTTCATGCTCTTCTCTTCCTCTGCCTTCACATCCTGAAGGGCCAACACATCAGCATCAATCTCCCTCAGAACTTCAAGGATGCTTCTGCTGCTAGTGAATTTCTCAGTGCCCTCATCATAGTAATTCATTAGGAAAGGAAAGCATACAGGAGACCTTGCTGGAACTTGACTTCTTCCAGAAACAGTGCCAATAATTGTACTGTCAGATGTACCCTCTTTGTTTGCCAATGAGATCTCATTATCAGGAAGATTGATTGAAACCTTCAAATTTGACCTTGGCAGAATATTCTGAGCTTTGTTCAAAGAGGCATGCAATGGAGATTGCTTTAGTATGCTCTTGGGAAAATCAACCCTTGTAGAGTTCTTCTTATTAGACCCTTGTTCCACCAAGTCATCAACTTCTGAAACAGCAGGTGCAAGGGAAAACATGGCAACATTGAATGTAGCAATCCGAATAGGCCTTCTTGATTCAGACTCAACCAAGTGGCCATTTGAGTGACTTGTAGATTTGTTCTTACTTCTTGTTCTAGAGTGACCCTTATTGTTCAATTTTCTAAACCTTTTGATAACAACTTTAGATCTGGGGCGTTTCCATACTATCCACCATATCTTTGAATAAAGGTGCCGGAGTTTTCTCCTAATGACACTCAGCATCTTCACTGAAAATAAGCTAAGTGGTTATTTGGAAAGAAATAAAAAAAACCAAAGTTTCTGATTTCATGACAAGTTCATGATTTCTTTCACAACTATAATAATTGTGGCACATCTTACGTAAGTGAAAAGAGTCAATATATGGAAGAATGGTGACAAAAGTAGGTTCTAACTACTCCCACGTAGGGAGAGTTGACAATAGAGCAATGTTGTTGAGCTTCTTTTCCAACATTAGAAAACAACACCAACTGCTTCCAATGAGACTAGCAAATAGGAGTCCAGGTTTTATATTAATAAATAATGTTTTTCTACACCTTATTTTGATATTCCGTGGCACACTATTTATTAATGTGAGTGAAACTGGATACTATCATATATTATGTATATGTAAAACTAAAATAAATATATCATGTCATATTATATATAAAGTTTCAATAAATATACCATAAACAAATGTAACGGGATATTATATTGTATTATGATTGTTCAATTAATAGAATTCTAACTGGATTCAGACACTATCAAACAACATTCCCTATATTATAGTTTTAATTAGGATTGATTTTTCTTAATTAATTAGTCACTACATAATAATGAACTTAAACAACATGTAAGGCTATATGCAGTAATATTGAAATGTTCCACATCGCAAAAGCAAGATCTTGCATAAGGCTGTAAGACATAACATCACTAATGAGTGGAACCTACATTCCAATGAATTCAAAAGGTGCATGCACTTGAGGAATGTGACTCCAAAACATGTTTTATGTAGTCCTAGAGAGTTTTCATCAATCGCTTTTTTAGTATTTTGTTCTGCTATGCAAGTCAATGACCACCGAGAACTTTGAAGTCTGAACCAATTATGAAGACCATATCCACATCACAATAATGGTGGCAACAAAAGGTTACTAAAAGGATTGTTGCACCAGAAAGTTAGTAGAAGGCGAGCATCACAAAGGCATCATGAAAGTTGAATTAGAGACTTTGTTTTATGCGGGTACGAAGTAAAAAAAAAACTTGTATTTTATATAAGAGATAATCTTGGTGTCTATTTGGCTTTATAAGTTTTTTTTATATATATATAAGCAAATGTTAATGTTGATGTTAATATTTTGTTATTGGATGGGATTTGAACTTTCAACCTTCTTATCACTCCATTCCTTAAGTCCTTCACCCTAACCACCTTACCACATCTTATGACTCCCGGCTTTATAAGTGAAGAAGTAATCGAGACACGTGAGGAAAAGGCAAGGAGTTACATTACATGTTGAGTTTTAGGCATTTGATAGCTACCAAACTGAAATGTTTATAATAGGAAAAGCAAAGCCGAAGACATGTAATTAAAACATGGATTAGCATGTTGTCTGTGCACATGTGGCTATTGGGGAAGGAGAGATTGTGAACCTGCTATTGAACTTGTAGCAGGAAATTAGAAGGAAAAAAAAATTTTGAAGGCAGATAGATTAGCAACGTCTGAGAAATACAGCCTAGGACAGAACACAACTCAAGCCAAATGCTAAGGTGGCTAATCCAAGGAAGCTTCCAAAAGTTGAGGTGGCAATAGCGTCAGCCAATGGAACTTATGGAAACCTCAATAATGCATATTAAGCTGCTTTTATAATCATTTGTTCTTTACACTAGTCTTGCATCCCGTGATTTGCAGTCACTTCTGACTTTGCAAATGCAACAGCCAATCTACGCTGACTCATCTTTTACTTTTTTCATAAATAATTGATCGGAAAACCCTTGATATATATTTTAGTCCGAGATGTCACCACCAATTGCAGAAGTTTTCAACAGCTTTGCTACTTAACCCCTTCATATGCATATTTATATTTTATGACGTGTCAAAGTTGAATGAAATCTTGCTTCTTGGAAGTATCTTAGAACTCAACACCCGGTATTTGAGTTCTTAAGTGGGTCTATGTTATGTATCACTCTTTTTTTTTATAACTTAACATTTCATTTCTCCAACTCAACACCTCCAAAAAGAATTAACTAAATGGATCTCACCGATAACTCCCTGTACTTATATTTCAGCAACAATTTTTTTTTTAAAAAGTACATGATCACCTACTTTTTTTTTTGGGTAAGAACCTGGTGTTTATACAAGCACCTCCTTCCATTTGGTGCTTAATCTGCTTGCCTCCGACGATCAATTCTTATCAAGCATCGGTGATTGTTAAGAATAATATACCCCAAAATTCATCTGATGGAGATGGCCTTAGAAGCTATATTGTAATTTACCCCCAAAAACAATCTCATACAGTACTCCTCTTGACCTGATCTATGAGCTACTATATAAGCATTAGATCATGTTTTTTTTTAAACAAAATAAATTTGAAGAGAAATTACCCTAACATCCTTAAAAGTTTGATTTAATTATATTTGGTATCTTTCTAGTTTCAAAATAACCCTTACTTCTTGTTAGGGAAGGTCGGTGTAATTTTAACTATCATCAGTCAAAAAAATAAAATAAGTATAACATAAATTATAAGAAATGTTAGTATAATTTCTAAATGAAGAGAACCACATGTGGTGACTAAAGTAATTAATTAAATCTCAGGAAAGCACAATTAGTTTTACCTAAATTATATATATATATATAGGATTTTGAGCCTTTTTTTATGTTTTTAGCAATATTTTTTTATAATACTACATTCGGTCCACAATATAAGAAACAAAACACTAAAACACGTAGACTAAGGAAATGTATTAAAATGAGTTAATTGTAATTAATACTCATATAAATTTCCAAAAACATCCATTAATCTAAATTTAATTAATATTCTGATGGCCTATAATTAATGACAGTAATTAATAAAAGTAACATTGGAAATTATCATTTAATTTGTGTGAAAAATATACATGTTTCTTATGTTTTAGAAAAAAAAAAATGACTCATTTGTTTCTTATATTATGGACCGGAGATAGTAATATTTTAAGCAATTTGTATATGCTACTATCATTGAATTTATTTACTCTACCAACTCAAGGATAGTTGTGGAAGCTGAGATTCCTTTAGAGTCCTTTTCACAGACCAAATATAATTCAATAATGTAGGTAGAGAAAGTGACATACAGTTAGACAAGTTCTAAGCACCAAAATCATCATTTAGCTGTTTTAAAGTAAACTTCATAATTAATACTTTTCATCAACTATATATGAACACTTTATTTTTTACTAGCTATTTTGATAATAACATATAATAACAAAAAGATTTAACACATAAAATGATTGCTAGAAACCACTGCTAGCGTTTCAATAATATATTAGTAGTACCCTTTCAAAAAAAAATAATAATAATATATTAGTAGTACGAAATGACACTGTCATATGTTACAAGAGTAGTCAATCCAAGCAAATTAAACTGGTTTAACAACTTCAGATTATGTCCCTGTTTCTTGTTGTAGTAATTCCACACTGTAAATTGTAACATATTTACATGATACACCTAATCATGGTCCGAACCTTCACCTAGTCTATGGTTCTTTCAACCTACCGCGATTGGAGCAATTAAGCCCTCAACCTACATCAATATCTAAGTTCATCATTTCCCAATTAATCAAACATCGTCCAGCATTCATCAACATCATCAGGCAGTTTAGAATTTAGATGGATTGCCATTCTTGTTCTCATCAGAAAGACCATCATCATCATTTCCCCGTCTAGCTTTACGGTCTTCTATTGTTTTAACTTTCCAATGAACCCGTTTTAGGATTTGATTTTCTGCATTCACGCAATCACAAGATGCATCGTTGGATCAATCCTTTTTTTTCGATGAGCACTTAAATGCATCCAACGGTGCAAAATAATAAATATGTGAATGCATAGATATAGTGAATGTATGCTTCTCACCCGAGCTCGATTCCCACCTAATGCGTTTGGGGTCTGCTCTCTGAACCCTAGAGAAATAGCGCCGCACCTCAGCGCCGCCGCACCCCAGCACCGTCGCTCCTTATCAATGCCTTTCCCTGCTGCGACAATGTTCTTCTGGTCGGAGCTCGAGTATGAACGACTCTCTCTCTCTCTCTCTCTCTCATACCGCCGCCAAGCACTAGCTCGACTCCGGTCGTCGCCTCTCGTCCCGGACGACCATGTGGGTCTCAAATCTAGCTCTGATATGGTTCTGAGTTTGAATCTCGGATGTTGTTTGGTTCTGGGTTGTTGTTGAATCTGATTGGTTCTAGGTCGTTTCTGGTGACAAGGGATTGCGTTTGGTTCATGTTCTAGCTGTGTTGTGTGTTGGTTTTTTCCTTAATGGCTTATCCTTGGACGTTTCTCAATTTGGAATCTCCTCCCTCTCCATCGAATCCACAGCGAAAATCTTTTGCTCAGGCTTTGAATGGTTCATTTGACATCCCAGTTAGTCAGCTTCCTTGGCCATTCGTTAATAGAGACTCGGTCTTTATCAAAATATACGAGGATGAATATCAAAGGGGGTTGGAAGGTTGCAAAAACAACCTTCATGGCTGTTTGTTGTTGTTGAAGAGGGTGATATCCATGTAAAGATCTCCGACCTACGTGACAAAATTTCAAAACTATGGAAGCCATTGGGTCATTGGAAGATGATTTCATTAGGAAAGGGAGTCTATGAATGCAGTTTTGCTTCTCAAAAGGTTTGCGTAGTGTCTTGGCTGTCGGCGCTTGGAACCTGACTATTGCGTCTTTTTCAGTGGTCTCCTGATTTTATTCCTTCTAAGCAGAAACAATCTCATGCTCAATGCTGGGTTAGAATTCATGACTTGCCGCAAGAATATTGGCGCTCAAAATTGTTATTTGAAATTGCAGGCGGTTTAGGTACTCCAATAAGTTTGGATGAAGCTACCCGTACTCGGGTATATGGTCACTATGCTCGAGTCTTAGTGGATGTTGATTTAACAGGGTAGTTGCTCAAGGAGATTATGGGAGAACGTGAAGGTTTTGCATTTCCCGTCGGTATCAAATATGAGAAGCTTCCTTCTTTTTGTTCTCATTGTAAATCAATTGGGCACTTGGCTTCGACTTGTAAATTTGACAAGGAGAAATTGGTGCTTAAGGATCCGTCTTTGGTGCAGAAGACTAAGCAAGTTTATGTCCCTAAGGTTCCAGAGCAAAAATCAATTGAAGTTAATAGATAGATTGATACATCACCGGGCGAAAACTTGAGTGATAGTGAATCGGTTGAGACTGTCTATGAGGAACTTTTATCCCCTGATCATGTCTCAAATTTCATTCCACAGAACTTATTTTCAGTTGCAACAAATGTTGTCAATGGCTCTACAAAGAAGATCTCAACTCCCGCTGCAACTAATGTTGACTCTACAGTCAATGATACTCCGGTGCCCGAGCATTCCATAGCTACCGATGATTTAACAATTAGTTCGAAGGGTACTCCGGCTCCAGTGTCCATGCATTCCAAGGCTACCTGTGATTTAACAGTTAGTGGTAAGAATATTGAGACTCCTGAGATTAATTCAAGTCCGGTTTATGTTCAGATCTTAGTGCTTTTCCAACTATTGTTCAGAATGATTTTAATGTTTTATCTGCTTGGTTGGAAAAGTAAAAAGATGCAAGTACTTCTAAGGAATGAGAGCAGAATAATGATAATGAAGATGGTTTCACAGTGGTTATGTCTAAATCTCGGAAGAAGTATAACCCGAGACTGAATAAAAAACCTAATTCCAGGCATGCTTGATTCTCGTTTACTTTGCATGGGTTTTGATTTTGGTCCCACAATGTTCTTGTTTTCTTTTTTCTTTTATTAATAAATTTATGGTAATTTATCACCTTACTTTATATATATATATATATATATATATATATATATATATATATATATATTTATATATATATATATATATATAGTGAATGCAAAACCTAAATCCCCTGTTTGTTTGAGAGTACATGTCGCAGCAAATTTGTTTGTCATCTATCACTAATCACTAATACCTGCTCCGTTTGATGAAAGTCATCGTTCATAAACTTTACAATCATTATATGAAGAATTATAACAAAACTTGAGGTTTAATTTTGGGTAACTCAACTTATTTGAATTAAGGATGTAAGGTGTTGAAAGAATTGGAGTACTTCCATGGTTCAAATCCTAGGAGGGATAAAAACTAACATAAGAGCTAACATACTAATATTTATCTATAAAAAAATTATAACAAAACCAACGGTAACTTCATCTTAAAATTAAGAATAGCACACAAGAGCTAGGGAAGCATTTTTTTTTTGGACAACCAAAAGAATTTATTCAAGAAGCACAAGAAGAATTCTAATCGGTGTACAAAAGTAAAACAGTCTTTGTTGAAAGACGGTGGAACTGCCACCAAGTGATTCTTTATTAAGTATAACCTACTATATGAGTGTTGTTTGATTATATCATAACCACTTTAAACAAATCATTTAGGGTCCGTTTATTTTATATTTTGATAGAATTGATTTTGATAGAATTGATTTTGAAATAATTGATTTTGAAAAAATGAAGGTTAAAAATATTGATTTGTGTTTGGTAACAATATTTAAAAAGAATTGATTTTGTTTGGATGATAAAGTAAAATCACTTTTGAGGTATAAATATGTAAAATTTTGTGAGTCCTACATCTATAATCAATTATTCTCAACGGAAAAGCTAGTAATTTTTGCTTCCACAAAACTAAGTTTAGGACTCCCCAACCTGCTTTTATTCATATTGTTTTCTATCCAAACAAAAACTGAAGTTACAAAATTGATTCTTTCGAACGCAAACAAAAATTTGAAGGTTTAGAATCTAAAACAAACATACACTTAGTTTTTCAAAGCTGAACAAGATTACAAGAAAAATCAAACTTTCAACACTAAATGTAAGAAAAACGCCTTACACAACAACTAACTATTAGCTCTTTTTTAATGGTTGGTAATAATCACTTAAAATTTGAAAAGGTTGGCTCTTTTCCAATTATTTTCTAGTTAAAACTAGCACATTAAATCAATAGGAAAATGTTAATCAGTACTTATAGTGTTTTAAGGGCGCCATTGGTTAAATGATCAAATATAAAAAGTATGTTTTGAAAAATATTATATTCAATGTATTAAAGTTTAAAAGTTATGATTTTGAATAAAAAAAAGTCATGTTTTGATTTCTTAATTAGTATTCTTAGCAAGATTCAAATCAATAAAAGGTTAGTTAAGTTTAAGCTAACATATAATGTTATATTTGAATTGAAAGTTCCTTATTTCTCTTTTCTTTTTTATTTATATAAAATTCGTAAAATTAAGATATACATCAAAACATAACAAACAATATTATTGAATTAGAGATTTAATTTTAATACATTGCCAACATAAAATATTTATACAATCATGCAAATGTGCATTGTTATGTTTTTAAAAAATATTTAGCATTATCTGTCAAAAAATATATATATTTAGCATTTATAAAAATCACCTAAAAAGTGTCCCATATAGTAATATATAAATAATTGATAATTTAAAAAATTTACAGACATCAAATTGAACTCTTAAATTAGTTCAAAACCTTGACAGACAAAAAAAATGTCAAAAATCATATTTCGACTATTCCTTTCGCTCATTTTATGGGAAAGAATCTAAAACAAACAGAGGCTTAAAACGCCTGTGTTGCATTGGCGGGTAGAATTACCAGACATTTTCTTTCTTTCTTTGGTCAAAGGAAGAATTAGCAGATGACAAGCACAAAACAGATAACACTTTGCCGCGTCAAATCATATTATATGTAACTTATGGCTAGTATATCCCTGGCTACCTTATAGTGAAAGCTTTCTCTCCAACCAAAAAAGGTAAAGAATGAAACCCTATTCATGTTTTTTTTCCCAGGAAGAAAGTATTTAATATTTTTCATGCTTCTGCTTCTTTTCTCTTACGTACTATCCCCTTTCAAATGGTTCTTTAGGATAATCTATATTATTATATATTTTGGAATGTCAATCATTTATATATAAACTTCGACCACTGTCATTGTTCATTAAATAATAAATAATTTGAAATACAGTTCCAAGATCTTGATCTCCATTTCAAGATTTGAATCTTTTAAAGATTGGGTTTCTTGTTTGGCAATCCAATCTTTGAAAGAATATTGATTAATTAATCAAATCATGAACTATTTAGTTAGTTCTGAAATATTTGAACAAAGTTGATAATAGTTCCATTAAATCACTTAGCATTGTTTACAAGGCCTGTGTTTGGGTGTATAAGAATGACCTACAGCACTAGAAGGGGAAGTGGGTGGAGCCGCTAAGGTATGCACAAAACCCTTGCAACCAAACCACATATATTCACGTGAATGAAACAAAGCGTGTCTTGTTGCACGTGTGTTACGCTTGGAGCGAAATCTATCTGCTGCAATGCCAGTAGTACTGTTGGTTTCATTGTGAACCTTGACATCTACTGTGGTTCCTTCACCCATGAAACTCTCGTCCCTAAGCTGTTCCTTCCCGTGCTTACGTACACCGAGGGTACAATCTTTGTTGTTACAAGTTGTGTATTCTGCTACTCCTGGAACCATAGACCCACAAACATGGTTGGGCCTCGAATAGGTCACTACATTGGAAAATTCTCCAAACTCGGAGCACAATAGTTATTGCATGATCTTGGACTACGATAAATACACGATCTAGCACAATATTACGATGATTGTTGCTTGAATCAGTTAACCTATCAAGACAAAGATGTTTAATGGCACGTGCTATTGGGTCTCATGTGCAGACTTTATCTGTTCATTAAGATTGACTGTTAGGGTAAAAAGGTTAAAAAAGCTCAAATATTAATTGATTAAGCAATTAGTATTAATTTCTCCATTATGTTCATGACCCTCAATTGTTCGTCCCTAGCCCTAGTTTAACTTCAAAATGGAGCTGATGCTTAAAACGACAAGGAAAGATATTCTAGTTACGGAATAAGTCCAGACAAGATAAGGAAGATGAACAAGAACAAAAATCATCTGTCCTATTTTGTTGTCATCTTCTCTGTCCCCCACTAATGATAATTTGTCACTTAAAAAAAATTGACAACTCATTAACGCATCTGCTCATCTCAAGCCTTTGATTGCCACGTCGAGACATCATTTTTTTAGACATGTTTTTGTTTTCCAAGACAAGTGCAACTTCACGAGAGAAAAGAACTTGAAATAACATAAAAAAGCATAATGACAAAAAACCAACAAACAATAGCAGAAGAATCCACTGACATTTAAAGCAACTTAATGTATCTGAGTTCCAGACATGCATTGCATAGTTTGTATGTATTATTCTTTAAAAGCGAGTCCCTCAGACATTATTCTCAACTCACTCCAGTGAGGAAAAAAAATTAAGTGCGAGCATAACGAACAGAAATACGCCTCTGGATGGGGCTCCTGCAAGAAGGACATTCTTGCATACCCTGCTTCTCATGGAGCTCATTGCATGCTGTGCAAACAACCTGATGAGCACATGGGAGGAACACAACAGACATCTCCTCAGAAAGGCACATCACGCATTCCCTTTCCCGTTTCACACTCCCTGTCAAAGAGTAGTCACTTAAATTTGTAACCAGTTCCGAGATAAGAGCGGTCCAAGGTTCCGCCAGTGCCTGAGCAGTGCCATCTTTCACGTCCATACGGTTGGCGGCATAGTTTCCATCAATTCCCCTTCTCAGTGCCGCAATTTTTGAGGAGTTGGCCTTCAGTTTCAGTTGCACAATCTCGTTTTCAAGTTTCTGGATATCATCTTTGTACCTCTGCAGATTATTTTCTGCTTTCAATTTGATCATATCTTCCTTGGATTTTGCTGACTCCTCAACTTGTTCTATTTCTTTTCTTACAGAACTGGCCTTCAGGAGAACTTCTTCTTTTGCCTTTGCTGCCTGCTGCCACCTAGCCTGCGATATTTTTCCTTTACAATGAGAATAGACCAAGTGACAAAACTCATTAAGCATTTGTAGACAGGAAAATAGTTGCATTTTTGGAATTCACAAGTGGTACAAGTGTACCAAACTGGACTCTCATGTTTTACTTCAGTATTACAAATACAATATTCGCATTTTTGAGCTTCAAGTATCGAATATTTTTACTAAAGGACTAGTTTGCAGCTACAAGACAGATGGAACCTCCAAAGTCAAGTGAAACAAATAAGTTGGAAAGGGGACAGGAAAAGATTCGGCAGGAGTTATTATAAAGACTCTTTATCTGTTTCTCTGCTAGCATAGTTCATCATGTGAACACTAATACCATGTGGATGGAAAAGGAAGGCAATTCTAGACTTTTTAGAAGGTAAATAGCTGATATTACCTTGTTAGCTAATACTGTGAAAAGGGAAAGTAATTTGAAGCATTTGACGTACAGGCACTACCCACCCTTTCTATTTGGAAACAATGCTAGTGGTTAAGCCACACATAGAAATGAATAACAAGTACCTGTGTCGGTGTGTGTCAATCCATTTATATTAATTCTAAGAACAAAATAACTTCTTACTCTTTAGGGATAAGGCTTGTATATTGAAGATACCACAAGATCAAGCTACAACCCAAGCCATGCATATATGTTTAGAGTAGTTTATCAAGTGAATGTTTACAAAATAGAAAAGACATGGAAAAGCAGTTAGAATAAGCTTAAAATTGTATACCTCGGCTTGCTCCTTTTGCACTTTTGCTTGCTCCAATTCCTGCTGCAGCTGTGCCAATTTGCGTTTCTCGGTCATTAGGTCTTCCTGAAACAAGGATTTCTGCTTCTCCCATGACTGAGACTTCCTTTGGGTATTCTTTTCCCTCCTGGAGACCTCTTGACAGTTTGTGGCTGATTCTGCTGCACGTAACTTAGCAGCCTCCATCTCCCTCCTCGAAGCATCATTCTCCAACTCAAGTTTCCGGACAGCAGCATTAGCTCGTTCCACCTGCCCACTTGCTTTACGCAAGGCATTTTCCATCTCAGAAAGCTTCTTATTGGTGTTCTCCACTAAATATTGCTTCTCTTTTTTAAGACGTTCAACTTCATCTTTCTCTTGCCTTAGGGTCCTTAGCTCAGCCTTGTCCTTACTCAGCCGACAAGCAGCCTGCATAACCTTTTGATTTGCCCACTCTGTCCATTCTTGAAGCTGATTTTGAAGCTCCCGAACCCTTGGAATCAGCTTCAAAATCATATCATCTTTTCTATCCTGGGGTATCCATTGCCCCAGGGACTTGTCATATGGTATCCCCACAGAACTACTATTAGGTGTCTCATTATTGCAGCAGAGAGGTGTTGTAGAAGACTTACTTTGTGAAGACAATGAAAGAGAAAGGCCGGTATCTGTAGCTGATAATGCAGTTGGGCTACTGACTGTGGGTATAGTATCTGCTGCATGCACTGAAGATGGGGTATTGGTTGACTGAGAAACAGTATCAGTAGAATCCAGGCTAAATGCAGTGGGGTTGGATGGTCCATCATTAGATGAGAAATTAACATTAAGATTGTCTTGAGTCACATCAACTCCCACTGCCTTACTTATCTTCAAGGATGCATTCTTTAAGTTTATAGTAGCAGTTTCCATTACAGATTTAAGTTTTTTATCTAACATTAAACCACTCAAGCCACCCAGCTTTCCTCCTCTTAAAGACCCTTTAGACCCGTATGTCCGACAACTTTTTTCCACATGGAATGACTTCTGTCGAAGAATGTATTCCCTCTTGGTGCTACTGGAATGCACCTTTCTATCACAACAACACCTTTCTTCAATCGGGGGAAATTGAGACGCTCCAGCAGTACTAGATGATTTATCAACAGAATCGCATGCAGAATCACCCTCTTTCTCTAAGAGTCCACCAAGGACTTGAGAATTCTTTAAATTGTTTGCACCAGGATTTCTGGCCACAAAGGGTTTCTCAGATTGAGAATTATGAAAACCTGAGGGAATTGATTTACAAGGACCCGGAAGAGTCAACTCAGGACCTTTTGCTTCTGTTTTTGATTGTGATTCAGTTTGGACAGAAGAATTGCCATCAGCAATGCCATCACTACCTAAACTACTTAAAGGGTCATCCATTGCACAAGCATGTGACACATTCATGTCACAAACTAACAAACACCACATCGCATCCCCAGCACTGAAGAATGGCCTCACCTCTCGAAGAACACAAACCAGTTCAGCCAAGATATACTTCTCAAGCTGCACTAAATCTTCAAAACAGGGCTCTAGTGAAGGATCAGTCTCTTTGCCATTTCTAAGAAATGCTAAAGTATTACCAACTATATTAGACACGGTATCTTTACATCCATAACAGATGCCAGGCCTTAAGATGGCCTTGGTAGCAACTTCTTCAGTGTAGCCACATGCAACAATTTTTTTTATTGCACTCTTAAAAATGGTGTCCAAATTGCTCAGGACAAGTTCTTCCAATTGGGCTTCTGTGAGATCACTCCAATCAGCATCATGGAATTCGCCCGCCTCAAGTTCTTCCATAGGTTGGCTAAGACCATCCTCAGATGAACCTACAGCACTAGACATTCCAAGGTCAAGCTTCAACCCATCAGAATTATCTTGGCTAACATTACACAGATCACAAGCAGTGGCTTGCTCATGACCTGGGGTCAATTCAGCAGAGAATTCATAACTGAGGCTTTCATGTTGAGATGAAGGATCAACCTTATCTGACTCCCCTGAAGGTGGATCAGCCCTGAATTTTCTCTTATTCCTACTTCCTTTTTCTTGGACAGAAACTGAAGTAGACATTTGACTGCTACCACTGATAATCAATGACGCCATTTTAGCTACAAACCAATAATAATAAAAGGAAAATATAGATAAAACCTATGAATACACTTGTGAAGTCTTATCTAGCATCCATTCACCAGCATCCAAGAACAAGTTCCATTATGAAAATTAAAATTGATGAGGAAAATTGAGATGAAATTTTACAACATTATTCACCAAGAGGGAAAATAAAAGTAATAATTAATACTGGATTTTAATGCATTGCCTGCATTTAAGAACAGAAAATTTATTACCTCTGAATATCAGTATTGCAACGTACGATATATAACTTCCTGAAACGTTCAGATAGACAAAAATCAAACAAAGAATACATAAAAATAAAATTTAAATAAATAAAAAAAGGCCACTATCCAGAAACATATCCAGTAATCTCAGGCAGCATGAAGAGTATACCCAGTTGAAAAAAGATAGAAAATTGAAAGTACCCAGATGAATTCAAACACGTATCAATACTCCAAACTCATCCACCGATCAAAAAAGTGATGAAAAAAATTTATGTTTTTAATATTATAGCACACGCAGCTAGTGATATGCAGAAGATCCCGGATACATGTAGAAAAATACGATAGCTGTAATCAGTATTATACAATCGATACGTACCCGATTGAAGCAAACTTTCGACGAATCAAAGGTAAGATCGATCTTACAACATCGGAGAATCAGAAAGAAAATCCACAGTTTTTTAATTTTTTTTTTCTGTTGTGTAGAGGGTGTTGTGTGGGAAAAAGAGTTTGGGAGGCTTTTATACCCCAAAAATGTTTGATTTTTTTATTTTTATTTTACAACTCGGACACCCAATAAAAATACTAGGTTAATATGAGTGTTGGTGGAATGGTAGATAGTGACGTCGATATACTATATTTAAAAATAAAATAAAGATATTATAGGTAGATATGAAAGGCATCCACTCTAACGTGGAATTTATTTTATTTTTATTTTTTGGTGCTTAGAATTTGAGTGTTTTTTTCTTGACAGGTAGAATTTGAGTGTTTTTTTACCGACAAAATCATTACATTTCATTAAAAATCAAAGAATCAAAATAAGGATATCAGAAGAAAAAAAAAGAGGATTGGCACAAGAGGTAACTACCCTAACTACCCGGTTAAGTTATGAAAAACCATATTAACTTGTCTCTTAGAAAACTCAACATGAGAGTTTTGATAAAAAGAAAAAATCAACTCCTTACATAGTGGATCTGAAGAAAAAATTAAGACGTTCAAAAAATTTAAAAAAAATTATATAATTAAAAATATTTTATCACAATCATCCTAAGAATCAAATATAAAACCATTTGTTAAAAACAACTACCAATATAAAAAAAGTTTATCTGATAATTATTTTATACTTTTAAGTATAAATCTTTTGTTTGAATAAAAAGTATAAATCTTTAAAAACAACAAATTGAATAAAAATATAAAAATATTTTTGCTAAAATAAGAAAATAAGAAATAAAGCAAACAAGTCTTTAACACACAAAAAAATATAAAATATAAAATTGTTTTGGTACATGAATTTAAAATATAAAATTATTTCAATTGATTATCATCTAATGATAGAATAATGAAATAACACATTAAGCCCGATAAAAAATATATAGAATAATAAAACAACATAATAATGAAATTAGGTCATTGTCAACGAGGGTTGGTCCAGTTAGTAAGAATAGGGCTCATAATTCAAAAGGTTTTGAGTTCGAATCTCACTGTTGATGTGAAGACCTCGTTGACCCTGGTGAGCCCCGGGATCCAACTCACCTAAATTTTTTGTATAAAAAAAATGAAATTAGGCCACTCACGTCAAAAAAAAAGAAAAAGAAATTAGGCCACTTATTCGCCCAAACGCATTTAATATTTAATATCTTTTTTTTTTACGGCATTTAATATCTGTTTATTTATTCTTTCTTCACTGTTTTTAATAAAGCTTTTATAATAACAGGGTTTAAGTACTCATAAAAAATAAACAAGGATTAAGTTACAGAAGTCCCTAAATCAATGTTCAAGAACGATGATAGCCTTGGCTCGTTCCCATGCCTTGGGAGTTCACCAGTTATACTCCCTTTGCTTGGATGTAGGGAGATTCTGTTCCAGGATTTTACTGGAGTTTCTTTTCGTCGTTTTATAGGTAGTTAGCTTGTGTTTGGAGCTTTGCCCTCTTGATATCCAAAAAAAAAAAGAACGAAATCGTAATTTTAAATTCACCTTTTGATTTAGTTTCTAGTGAAATCATTATTTATTTACTTTCTCCATTTTTAATAGAAATAAATATATGGTTGATGATTATTCAATAACAAAAGTAATTTAGCAACGGAAGTTGATCCAAGTGATTGAAACTTGATTTCCTTTAAGTAAGATCTTTTGCTTGAGTATTGTGAATAGAGAAAAATGATCATGAGAAAGTTTTGTTCTCTTGTATGAATCACCCAATTGTACATAGATAAGTCGGGGTCTAATATAACTTCAATATACAGAATCCATGGGCCTAAAAAAACATTATTATATTTTTCTTTGAAAAAAAAGCACGAAAGGGAGCTCATGAAATTAAAACAATGTTTTTATGTTTTTTTTTTGTAAAAGTTTATTTTTTATGTTAATATCACGTTAAGATGCAATTAAGCTGCATATATAATGTTCATATATATTAAGAGTATCTTAATGTTTAACTTCTCTTTTCATGGGTTCAATTACGTAACTTTATCATTTTTTATTTCTTTGGGCAACTTTCACTCAAACGATTTAACTCTACAAAGTTCACCAAATAAATCTCATAATTTATATCACATATTTAATACATTTACTTTTTCTCTCTTTTCTATGATTTTTTTTCATTGTGTTCTTATATATGAATGTAACATCATCTTATTCCAGCAGTACAACCCGACCTGAACCAATTTTTATATTAAGAAGGTATAGCTTAGTTTTTTTTTTATAAACAAGATGTATATTGAATAGAGTACAATAGATACTCGAACCCAATTACATTGTATCGAAGAGTCACGGTAACATGAACAAAAGAGAAGGAACATAAGGTAAAACCTCAACCCAAAGCAATAAACTAGCAAGAAGTTTGAGCATTAGCTAAAATCCTACTCCCAAGCACCTGAAGCTGCCCAAACCAGATTACCATCCAACCAGACCCAAAGTAGACCAAGAAAAATTTCTCCTAGCAAGTTTCAAGAGAAACACACCGGCATGTGTGCACAGCAGGTAGTGTGCTGCACTAATCCACCCAAAACCAGCAAAAACAGCAAGCACCAACAAAAATGTAATGCAGACCAAACCAAGCAAGACAATTAACAAGATGTAACCCAAAACAACAACCACCAATCGATTACCATAGCAGCAAACAAAACAAAAGACTAGCTCCATTGATCCCACTTTTAATAGGCTACCCACACCAACTTCTATTGCAAACTGATCTTGAACCCGCCGAACCCAAGAAGCTAAGGCAGATTCAAGTAACTGAGCCTCGTTTATTCTCCTAGACAAAACATCATCAATCACCGAATTGAGTTTAGACATATAATAGGATTTACACACCAGTCATTGAAACTATATGAGCTCTTTTTCACCAATCCATTACACCAAGACCAAATTTTCACTTTGATTAGATCTAGAACCTTGTCCTCATTCCCAATTCCTTGTTTGAAAATCAACTCATTCCTGTGAAGCCAAATAGACCATATTACGGCAAACCGAATCAGTCTCCATGCCTTGCCAAAGGTGAGACCTGCATGCTGTAACAACAGCTCTTTCACATTTCCAACAAGCACTGTTTCCACCCCGAGCCATTTGTAGACCTGCATCCAAATTGAATGAGAAAAAGCACAAAACAAGAAGAGATGGGAAGCTGTTTCATCTTCAGAGTTGCAGAATCTGCATAATGTTGAACCATTTAGCACTCCTCTTCTCTGAAGGTTGATAGAAGTTGGGATTCTATCTAGGATTAGTCTCCAACAAAATGCAGAAACTTTCAATGGGATGCTCCTATCCCAAAGGAATTTGAATGCCCGCTCTATTGTCGAACTCTGTGAATCCGTTAACACTTGATATGCGCTCTTCACCGAATAAGGAACATCCATTGAACCCAACCAGCACCATGCATCCGCCACCCCTTCTTTAACACTACTATCAGCCAACAGAACCTGCAAGTTTGTTAGCAAATCCTATTCCTACACAAATAAATTCCTTCGCCAATTAAACTTCCAATTCCACACCCCATCCCTCCACTCCCCCATGGCAGCCACCAAAGCATCCTTAGACACAGATACTGAATAGCCGATGGAACCTGTTTGCTAAATGAGTCTTTCCAAAATGAAATCAGATTGTCACACCCTAGTTTCTTTGAAATTCCACTTGACAACCAACCCTCCTTAACACCCTCCCCACTCTCCAACCTACCTAAGTCACCCCACCACAAAGATACTTCCCTCCCATCCACTGTTTTCTCACACCAACTCTAATCCCATTTAGAGGGATCCCCATATTTGACTCTAATGACTTTGGACCACATTGAATCCGAATCATTTATCAACTGCCACCTCCATTTACCTAATAATGCTAGATTAAAAGCATTCAAGTCTCTAATCCCTAAGCCACCCTCGTCTCTTTTTGACTAAACCCCCAATTTAGTCCCTGAGAAAAACAATCGGGTCCGAAATAGTCCCTATCCAAAAAAAAATTATCCATTTAGTCCTTAAGAATGTGTTTACCGGGACAAATTAGTCATTCTGTCAGTTGACCACCTTTGACCGCAGGTAAAATGCTGACGTGTCAGTTTCCACCTCTAAAAAACCAAAACGCATGCCGTTTGCGAACCGAAATTCCTTCTTCTTCCTCCATCTTCGACGTTCCTTCTTCTTCCTCCCAAGGGAACTTCTTTTTCCTTCCTCCAGCTTCGACGTTTCTCCTCCCGAGGGAACTGAATTTCCTTCTTCTTCCTCCAGGTTCGACGTTTCTCCTCCCGATTTCTGAAGGTAATGTTTCTTATTCTTCCCTAATCTCTATGCTTTTGGGTTTTTCATGTTTGAAATGTGGAGAATCGAGTGTTAGGGTTTAGGGTTTGTGTTATTGCTGATTTTGGCTTTCTCATGCATGAATGTGTGGGTCTGATGTTTCTGTGGTCCCTTCTTCATTGTTTATCCATTTTTGGATTGTTGAATGCTTATTTTACATACAAATGTGGTCCCTTTGTCAATGTGTTGGGTGTGTGTCATTTGGGAGTCGTTTGTGTGGGCCCATGTGTTGGGTGTCCCTTTAACTTCTGCTGAGTTGTTTTTTTGTTTCTTGTTTGCAGATGATTACACAAATTCGCTTCTTCTTTCACCATGGAGGAAAGCTGGTAAGGCAGGATGGGGTACTGAAATACATTGATTCGAGGGTCAACACCATGCCACCAATTGATGTTGACTTGGTCAACTATTTTGATTTGGTGGTGATGATGTTCAAGAACTTGGGGTACCATGACTTCAAGGCTATGTGGTGGATGCATCCGGGTCGTAAGGTTTTTGTGACTGGTTTAAGACCAATTGAGGGAGACAATGACATCAATCGCATGTGTGAGGTTGCTATGGAGTACAAGGCTGGAGAGTATTACACGATGCACTTGTATTTTGAGCATCCGGTTCTAGGTGTGCAAGATGCAGTCTTTGTTGATCCAGAGGAGGTGGAGGAGAATGTTCGAGGCAAATGGTTCTACACCAATTGAAGCTTCAATCGAAGACTTGGTGACCGATGATGACTATGACAAGGTCGGGAAGATTCTCCTTATAGGCCTCCTCCGGTGTTTGAGGTGATAGTGATGAAGGTTACATGAGTAAGCAAAAAAGAAAAGTGAAGGGGAAGAGGGCAGCCCCCACTGTCTTATCTTTAGATAGTGAGAGGGCTGAAAAATCTGACATCAACTCATTTGAGAAGAATGGTTACCCAACTTACTCTGAGCAGATGAAAACCCCATACTCTACTGACGACGATGGCAACTCAAGGCCCACATTCCCAGTGTTCAACTCGGATATCTCATTTGGACAAAGTTAGGCTACAGTGGTATGGAGTTTAAAAACTTGGAGGTGTTTTAGAATGCTGTGAAAGACTACACTATTGGACTTGGAAGGCAATTTGTATGGAAGAAGAATGATAAACAGAGGGCTAGGGTTGTTTGTAAGGTGAAGGAATGTCCATGGGTTGCTTTGTTCATGGAATAACCTGGACAAGATTTACCGATTGAAGACTCGGTGGATGATCATACTTGCTGCGCAGGTCTTTAAGAACAAGGCCGCCACCAAGAAGTGGGTTGCTAAGAAACTGGAGAAGCGATTATTGACACAACTGAGCTTAAAAGGAGCCAGGCTTTTGACATTTTCAAGGAGGAGTTTACGGTGCACCTTAATGATAAAAAGTCATCAAGAGCATTGAGGCGGCCAGGGCTTGCCGTGGAAGGTTCGAAAAAGATCAATATGGTAGGACATGGGACTATCTTGCTAAGGTGTTGAAAAGCAACCCAGGATCAATCGCTAGGATGGATGTTTCACCCGAAATGGAAGGCTCCCCACTGTTTGATTGCTTGTATATCTGTTTGGGAGGGCCTCAAGTCGGGGTTTAAAGGTTGGTTGTAGGCCACTCATTGGCCTAGATGGGTGTTTTTTGAAGGGTTATTATGGTGGTCACGTTCTTTGTCACCGGTTGGGCAAGATGCAAAAATCGGTTTTATGTCATAGCTTATGCCGTAGTGGGGATCTTGAGACAAAGGATGATTGGAAGTGGTTTCTCACACTTTTGGAAGGGGATATTGGCTGTCATGAGAGATATGGATGGAACTTTATATCGGATCAGCCAGAAGGTATATGGTTACCATGAATCTGCTTTCGTTTGTCATATTTTGTAGTGTGTTTCTATCATGTGTAGTGCATGTTAATAGGGACTAATTTGGCTCACTAGTCATGTTTCTTAGGGACTTTACTGGTATCACTTAAAAATTGTTAGGGACTAATTTGTCCCACGAATAATTTATAGAATATTGAATTATGCCTATTATAACTGTTCCAACATATTCATTGTTGTAAGGTTTAGTACCTGCTCTTAAGGAGGTTATGGCAGGTGCACATCACAGAAACTGTGTGCTTCACATTTGGAAAAACTTTATCAAGCACTGGAAGGACAAGGATCTGCGTGTCTTTGTTTGGGAATGTGCAAAGAGCACAACTGAGGCAGAGTTTAAGACAACTATGCAAAGACTAAGAGGCCTGAATGAAAGGGCATACGACTACCTGAATGCTATTGAGCCAAGTGCATGGGTGAAGGCCTATTATAGCCATTGGCCCAAAGTAGATAACATAACTAATAACATGTGTGAGGTCTGGAATAGTAAGATACTCAAGTACAGAGAGAAACCAATTTTGACCATGCTGGAGTAGCTGCGATGTTATTTGATGAAGAGGCATAGTGGCCACATGAGGGTGTTGGGGTCATACAAAGGAAAAATACCACCAAGATGTGAGAAGAAGCTAGAAAAACTGAAGCTTGAGAGCAATAAGTGGACACCTACCTGGACAGGTGACCCAGACAATGAGAAGTTTGAAGTTCAGAGATATGGGTCAAGGGTTGGAGTGAGCTTGAGTCAGCAGACATGCACATGCAATCACAGGCAGCTAATTGGCATGCCTTGTGCTCATGCCATAGCAGCTATAGCCTACAAGAATGAGTGTCTTGAGGATTATGTGCATCAATGGCTGACAATGGAAGCCTTTAATGCAACATATCAGCACTGGATCCACCCAATTCCCAGCAAAGAATTTTGGTCAGAAACTGACAACCCAAAACCTGAACCACCAAAACTGAATAGGCCTATTGGTAGGTCAAAGAAGCACAGAAGAAAGGATGTTGCATCTGTAGAAGCTCCAGGCAGCCAACAAAACAAAGTTAGAAAGAGGTATGAAGTCAGATGCTTTAAGTGTGGAGAAGCTGGACATTATGAGAAGACTTGCAAGGGACCAGCTAGACCTGAAGTTGCTAGGAAAAGGCGTCCAAACAAGCCTATAGAAAATGCAGCACAAGAAGAGGTGCCATTGACACAATCACAGCCTCAGGAAGAAAGTGCAACATAGGTAACTAGGTGTACAAAGTTTTGGGCTGTATTTATGTGTAGTTTTCTTATGACATTTATTTTGTTTCAGACTCAGGAACCAGTTGAAGGAAACCAACAACCCATTCAAGGAACGCATACTACAGACTCTGCAATTCCACAAGAGACTAATCTGTCTCATATGAATTTTGTAAGGGACCATTTTGGCCCACTAAACATTTTGTAAGGGACCATTTTGGCCCATGATATTTACATGTTCAAAATTCCTCACTGGTTTGATTTGTCTGATTTCAGGAAATGAGTGATCAGAGTACACCACCGCTGCCACCAGCTATAAGGCCAACACCTATCAGGCCACGTGGGACAGTTAGACCATGTTTAACTCTACCCCCTTTCACCCCAAGTCCTTCATCAACAGTGGGAATACAATCAATACGACCACCACCACCTCCAGTTAGGCCATACAGAGCTCCAACATATGCTCAGGGTGAGGGAACTGTGTCAAATGAGACATTGGCAGCAGCAAGTAGTGGGACTGCAGAGAGGCTATTCAAGTTCATTCCAACACCTGGATGCAGACCACCACCACCACTGCAAGATAATGGCAAGAAGAAAAAATGAAGAGGGAAGTGACAATGCAGAAGGAATTGAGCAACAGACAATGTTTTTTGAGTTTTTAGTAGTTTACTAAGTTATATGTTCTAGTTAGGGACTGACAATGTTTTGTGTTTTATCTTGTTGTTTGGTACATTATAAGGTTATTTTGACAATGACAGGATATATTTGTAATGAATTGACAATGCATATGAATGAACGGTACATTTTGGAGTTATTTTGTTGGTATTATTTACCTTTCATGGCTGCCATTTGGAGTTATTTTGGAGTTATTTACCTTACATTATAAAGGGATTCTTTTACAAATTTGATTAGAAAAACAGAAATTTCCATTTCATTATAAATGCCAAAAGGCATGGATTACATAACTTTTTCACCCAAATATTACAAGCACATACTAACCTAACTTTCCATGACATTTACACTATCCTCCATACATTAAATATCATAACCATAACAACAAAAACCAAGACAACCCCTATCACAACTCCAAATGATCTTTGGAGATAAACAACATCTTTGGATATAAGCAACATCTTGACTTGCATTTCATTCATCTTTGCTTTCATCTCGGTTATTTCCATCTCCACCTGAGGAATTCTCCCATCTCCCATCTCCATCTCCATCTCCTTAAGTCTCTCTTGTTCCATTTGCGCCTCATATATATCCACCCACACAAATGTGCCACAATGTGGTTTCTTCTCCTGCAACCAAAACCAGCAAGAATGTAAAGATGACAGGCCAACCAATATGGAACTAAAGTAAGGGATTCATTACCTTATATAAAGGGCAGCCATAGAAGGGTCTGTTTGGGTTCTTCAGTGTTCTTGAAGTGCTGATGACACAGGGTCTCTTACAAATGCAACATGGAGGAGGGAACTTTGGGGTTACAATGCTTGAGGAAGCACTCCAACTATAGTCACGGCTGGACACATTGTTAGACGCCCAACTCATTTTAACGCTGGTCCAACAATGGAAGGGGGGCGAAATAGAAATTAGGGATTCAGTAAGAATTGATGAGGGAAAGGGTGCGCAGTGCCGAGGGTAGCGATCGGATAGGGGAAGGAGAAGAAGAATGTTTATAATGGCGAGGGAGAACAAGTCCTAGGGTTGGGAAGTCCTAGGGTTGGGAGGAAGAAGAAGGAAGGAAGAAGAAGTTCCCTTGGGAGGAAGAAGAAGGAACGTCGAAGATGGATTTTACATCATGTTTTTCGGTTCACAACTTTGCATGCATTTTGGTTTTAGATTAGGCATTCTTCGTTTGATTTTTGTTAGATTTGGTCACTTGGAACGGTGGACTAACACTACAAGAATTTAAGCTATTTCCCAGGCATTAATGTACCAAGGACAAAAATCCTAGCAAATTTTGGAGCGTTTCCAATAAAGCTTGGGAAAGTTCTCAATATGAGTTCCAAACGGGTCACGGCTTGGGCGTGAAATATGTTACACAATCGAGAGAAGAAGGCAAAGTCGGGAATCGCTGGCCTGGGATTCAATACACGAGGCGTGATTTCCTAAATGTTAAAATATGTTACATGATCGGCGCCGTTTCCCAGTTCTCGCCTCCCGAGATATCAAAAACTTCCACACGCTTTGGCCGGGAAATATGTTACGTGAGGCGCCGTTTCCCAGGTTGGATGGAAATATGTTCACGATCGAGCGCCGTTTCCCAGTAGCGTGGCTAGAAATATTTTACACGATCAGGTACGTTAGTAGGAGGGAAATTTTGCAGAGGCTTGAACCCTACCCAGGGTGATGGTGGCCCGGGAAATATGTTACACCTCGAAGATGACATCTTCTCTGCTCAGTCTTGGATTGGAAGTAAGATTGAAGGATCGAGCCGTGGAGTTTTCTTCCTTCTTCTTCTTTCTCTTTTTCATCCTCACGTGTCTCTTATTCTTCAAGAACATCTAGCTTCTCCTAAACTTGTTTTATTTGATTTCCTCCTTCTACATGACCCAACTAACTCCATATCCTTATGAGTACCTGATTCTGTGCATTCACTTCTCACCTCAAACCCACACATCATATTTCCTTTTTAGACTTCATCTTCCTCTCCTTAAGCATCTTCTTGAATAAAATGCCAACTATCCATCCTTCGACCATTTTTTCACCAACATGAGCTCCAATCTTATAAGTCAAGAATTAAAAATTCTCAAGGTACTCCACCTACGAACAAAGGCACTTAATTTGGGTTTTCTCCTCTGCTCCTAAGACATTAGGCTTGAGTATTTTAGAAAAGGCTTGATTGTCATTATTGAATTAGGACTTGTGTTAGAAGCCATTTCATTGCAATTAAGGGAGGATTAGTGTTCCTCTAAATAATAATTAATTGACTTGTTAAGCTATAAATTAAGTTTTTAAAAGTAAAAAAAAATATTTATTGGTTTTGTACATGTTAAAACCCCTGGCATCAATGTTTCCCTAAATAGTTGTTGAGTTTGTGAATTGGTAATTGAAACCGTTTCCCGTGGATTTTCCGTGGGAAACTTTTCCTAGGAGTAGTCCGTGTTATTTTTTCGTGACCAGGGGTATTTGCCTTTATTCTTAAAAATACGCATCAACGTAAGATGGAGGAAGAAGAGGATTTTCGGGTCATCCCCGGAAATGTGTTTTTTTTAGAAGTGTAATGGATTTCCCATAGGCCGTGGGAAAAGGTGGTCAAATTCTTGTAGTGTAATCTGTCTCGGTAAACACATTCTTAAGGACTAAATGGATAGTTTTTTTTGGATAGGGACTATTTCGGACCCGATTGTTTTTCTCAGGGACTAAATTGGGGGTTTAGTCTCTCTTTTTTTACACACAACTTCTCATTTCACCCAACATGTTTTCCTACACTCCTCACCCCCCCCCCCCCCCAAGGAATCTTCTTTGTAACCGAATCACACGATCTATTACCTTTTTTGGTGCCTTATAGAACGAAAGGGTGTAGACAGAGAGACTTGAAAGCACCACATTGATGAGCACCACCCAACCACCGAATGAAAGATACTTGTTTCTCCACCCGCTTAGCCTTTTCTTTAATGATTCAAAAAGAGGAGCCCATGCTGAAGAATGCCTTGGGTTAGCCCCAACCGGGATGCCAAGGAATTTGAATGGCAAGACACCAACCCTACAATTGAGACTGTAAGCTGCGACCTCCAAGAAACCACTACTAGGTTTGATCCCGAATAAGGCACTATTGTGGAAATTGACTTTCAGGCCAGTAGCTAGTTCAAATCACCTCATAATGAATTTTATTGTCCGAACATTAGACTCCTTCGACTCTCCCACTAAAATTGTATCGTCCGCGTATTGTATGTGTGATACTCCTACTCCTTGTACATTTCCATCCACCTGTATTCATTAAAAATGTTTTTCTGGACAGCATTTCTGATCAAACCATTCAAGCCCTTTGCCACTATTAGGAAAAGGAACGGAGTCAATGGGTCACCCCTGCAAACCCTTAGACATTGAAAACTCCTTAGTGGGGCTTCCATTGACCAAAAAATCGAAATCGAAGAGGAATGATGGCAAGAAGAAATCCAAGCTCTCCATTTTGCATTAAAACCCAACCTGATGAACTTGTAATCCAGGAACTCCCAACTAACTGAGTCATATGCCTTCTCAAAATCTACTTTGAAAATCAAGCATGATTTACCCCTCTCTTTGCATAGTCTATGATTTCATTAATGATGACCACACCATCCAGGATGTTCCTACCCTTTAGGAATGCTGATTGACTAGATGAAATTACTTTCCTCAAAACTTTATTCAGCCTCTCCGCTAGTATTTTCACCAAAACCTTATACATACATCCCACCAAAGAAATTAGTCTATAGTTACCAAGGCCAACCGGGTTTTCCCTCTTTGGTATAAGTACTACAAATGAAGCATTCCCCCCTCTTACTATTATCTCCTTACTGTGAAAGTCCGCAATCATGTTACAAAAACCCTCCTTCACCACATGCCAGAACTTCTTTAAGATAGTGAAGTTATAGTCGCTGGGTCCCGGACTCTTATTTCCTTCATAGTCCCATACCGCTTTCTTCACCTCTTCGATTGAAAATGCCTCTGTTAGTGATAAGTTGTCCACTGTTGAGATTTTTTCAAAGCTGACACCATCAAGGGTTGGGCGGTTCCGATCTGTTTGTTTAAATAGATTCTAAAAATGAGAGAAAATTGCTCCCTTTACGTTCCGGATCTTCCACCCAAGAGCTGTAACAGCTTGATTTTAATTATGTTGTTCAACCGGTTAAAATATAATTAATTATATTTTAATTTGAGAGTTAGAAAGTGTTTTTGATTAAAATAAAATCATATTCATAATCTACTTTATGATAGATGGTGACGGTAAAATTTTCGGTTTAAAATTCAGACGAAAGCTGGTCTGCGTTTTCACTGTCGATACAAGTTTACTGTGCAGAAAACCTATTTTTGACCTGTGAACGAGATAGTTAGTGTTTTTATTATGTTTCCTTCAACTTTGGTTATTTTGAAAATTTTCGTTCAAAAATAAAATATAATATTTTATTCGGGTGAAAACGTCGGAAGAATTACGATCGGAAATGCAACCCGGTACGAAATGGAGCAGAATAGGAGACATAAAAGGCTTGAGGTGAGATGAGGGAGTGAGGTGACTCACTAGAGGTATGGCCTAAGCCACATCCTAAAAAGTGACCATGATGACACTTTTTGAATTATAACATATTATATTCTAAAAACCTAGTTTTCTCTTTCCTCTTCAACCAAACAAGTCTTAAAAACAAAACTTGCTCTCCAAGCTCATCCTCTCTCCAAAATTTCGTGCTCCCTCCCTCCTCTATATAATCATCACTCATCTTCATTCTCTCATTTTCTTCCTTCATCTTCATACTTCTTCAACTTCTTCCATTTTTTTTTTCAAACACTTAAAGCTTCCATTTTTATTAGTCTTTTCCACTTGAGTTCTTCATTAAAGTTCTTCCTTATACTAAGGGTAATGCTCTCATATGAATCTTTTTTGCAAGTTTCATCTTTTATTTCTTAGTTTGCTTTATGTGTTCTTTATATGCTTTAAACTTCTAAAATCTCTCTAAAATGGTAGAAAACTCCTTTTGAGTTGAAACCACTTTATATAGTCTTGTATTAACTTATATTTTCACATACCAAGAGGTTGTGTAAAACAAAAATCTCTACCTATATCTTCCAATGAAGGCCGAATGCCTGCATTTGTGACCTAGGAAGTTTTTGTTTCAACTTTTGGAATATGATCATGTGTTTGAGTTTCTAACTATCCATTGATCTTAAATCTATAAATCTTGGAAGTTTGATAGTTTGTTCCTATGATGGCTGAAAATATGAATAAGTAAGCCTGGGATACTATGTTTCAACTTTCCAAGTATGATAATGGATTTGGAACTCTTAATACCTTGTGATTCTAAACCTAAGAGTTATTTTTAAACAAAGAATATTTTCCTCATCATCCTATGATGGCCAAAACTTAGTGTTTAGGTGCTAGGATGTTTGAGTTTTTATTTTTCCAAAATGATCATGGACTTAAGCTCCATAAGATATTTGGATGCTAAGTCTAAGAGATTGGAAAGTTTAAGGATTTCTAACTTGTTTATTCTATGTTATTAAAGCTAGGATGTATTACTTTCATTTTTTCAGGATGATCATGGACTTGAGCTCCATAAGATATTTGGATGCTAAGTCTAAGAGATTGGAATGTTTAAGTTTCCATTGTTTTCCAAAATGATCATGGACTTGAGCTCCATAAGATATTTGGATGCTAAGTCTAAGAGATTGGAAAGTTTAAAGATTTCTAACCTATAAATCCTATGAAGGCCGAACCTAGAAGGTTATGGACCTAGGATACTTTGTTCTTATTTTTCCAAAATGATCATGGTTTTGAGCTCCTTAATACATATGGATGCTAAACCTAAGAGACTGGAAAGTTTAGTGAATGCTAGCCTATTTTACTAGTCTTGGTCGAATACCCTAAGTTTATAACTTAGTGGGATTTTAATTCAACTTTGTTAAGTGATCATTGTTTATGAACTCCTAACACTTAAGAATCATAAATCCATGAGTTGTATAATTTTCGAGAATCTCTAATCCTAAGAACTAGTCTTGGCCGAACCTATACCTTGTGGTTTAGTGTTCTTGTTTGATTTTAACTTGTGATTTTATGTTCATAAACATAGACTTCCATCGCGGAGGAAACGAGGACGTTCGTGGTATACCTCTTCGAGCATATAATCTCCTTACCTTCACAGAAGGTGGAGTTAGTACTTTGTTGTGTGACAACGAGGAGCTTCGAGTTCGCGAATTCGGTGATAACCCAGTTTGGGGAAAGAACCAACCTATCGTCGGAATGGATAAGTAGTAGATTATATAATAATTGTGTAGGGCGACCTAAACCCTGCTGGTAGTCGAGTAATCGACAAAACCAAAATCACATTGGAAACCTTTTTCTGAAAAACCAATGGCGATTCAGGGATTGTAGGTTTATCGATATTAGGTTGATTTTAGATTGTTGATGGTTGATTTGATTTTATTACCTTTATTGAATTGGTTTTGTGATATATTGGTGATATGGGAATATTTGGATTGATATTGTGTTATGCATGATCCGCCTGATTTGTATTATTATGCTTAGTAGTTTTTAAGCAAAGATATATATGTTGTCTAAGAGATGATTGTTTTGGGTGTGAGGATAATAATGATTTAGAAGTGCCTAACCTAGATGATGTATGTTAAAGAGGTGTTATGGCATAGAATATGTGTCAAGTTCTAATGGAAGGTTAAGGCACTAGGATGTTGATAAAACGGGTTGGTGAGATTCAAGTATAGGTGTTGTTGTCCACAACCGTGTATTGGTAATATAATACACAAGGACAAAAGTGTATTGGTAATATAATACACAAAGACAAAAAGTGTATTGGTAATATAATACACCGTGTATTGGTAATATAATACACGTAAAACCACTTCTGTGTATTGGTAATATAATACACGTAAAACACTTTTGGGTATTGGTAATATAATACACCGTGTATTGGTAATATAATACACGTAAAATCAAGAGTTCTCGCGAGACCACTTCCACCTTAACGGGAATGGAGGTGGAACACCTTAACGGGAATGAAAGTGTGCACTAGGTGGAACATCCTAACGGGAATGAGGGTGTGCCCCGATGCAAATGAGGGATGGTGACAGGAGTGGTAGTGGCCACGATAACGTAAAGACATGGTGACAGGATTAGAGAGGTTACGTGTTAGATTGCCTGAGAATAAGGGTAGAGGATGATATATATTGACCTGAGGATGATTCGTTAGTTATGTGTGTTGATTGTCTGTGACAATTACTGTATAATTTACTATGACTCTTTTCCACTTTTTGATGATAGAACTATTTCTTATCCACTGTATATTTTTGTATGTTGTATTCTATTTCCTTGTGGAATCATACGATAAGATCCTATGGATAAGCGTAACAAGGAGGAGTTGAATGGAACTCCCTACGAACCGGAGGCTGGAGGACGAGCTCTGACCCATGGTGATTAAGGTCTAGTTAGTTATGGCCAGTGCGTCCCGTGAGGCGTATTTTTATTATGTTTTCCGCTGTTTAGCTTTTTGTCTAAGTATATGCCTGTGAGAGATCCTACTGATAGGATATCCTCGACAGTATTTTGTAATATGCATAATATATTTATATTGTGATATGTCATTCTATATGAAGTTGTATACTTTATAAGTTGAGTTTTAATTTTTATGTATTTTCACGTTAAGCGTACGATTAAGTAATTAAATAATGAGGTTTTAATCTAATGACACAAAGAGGCACAGCGGAGTGTCTCAAGAGCCATGAACTTCCAAACCTGAAATTGCGTTAACCCTCTTCCTTTTGTTGATACATGAATGGAAAAGAAAAGAGGAATTACAATCCCCCAGCTTCAACCACCTTAAGCGAGATCTCTGAAATGTAAAAGAATCTTGGAGTTTTGATTATTTCCAGAAAATGTCAAATAGCTGCCTTCTCTTCAAAATATCTCCCTCTTCAAAATCCCCATTTCCCCCTTTTTCATCAATGCTCTTAATTTCGTTCACAGCCTGCAGAATTTGACTCTCAATATTGCCAAAATGTTTCAAGTTCCAAGCTTTCAGCTCCAATTTCAGTAGCTTTAGTTTTTCTTTTAAAACGTATGATCCAGTTCCATCCACCACCAACCGTGCCCATATATCTTCCACAAAACTCTTGCAATCTTTGTGCTCTAACCAACAATTCCCCCAGTTGATATTAACTGATTTCAACAATATCGGGCAATGATCTGAAACATTTCTCTCGAGTCCCCATTGAATTTGATCTGGCCATCTCTCAATCCATTCATCTGACAATTAAAATCTGTCCAATCTGCTCATACAGGAACCATTTGATCCATGCCAAGTGAACTTTCTCCCTGTTAAAGGCAAATCATTTAACCCCATATCATCGATGAAACCATTGCCAATGTAGCTTTCCATTTTTGCAAACAGACTGGTGTTCCATATACATAATAGCCCTCCAGAGCTTCCATAGGATTCTTTATGAAGCCAATCCATCCCCCCCTCCTCCAATTCCACCAAAAATTCTACAATTTTCTCCTTATTTTGTTTTGAAACCAAACCAAATTATTTTCCCATTACCCAGAGATCATTGGCTTCTCTATAAGCCTCTGCCCTAACAAAAGCCGTGTCCAAATTCAGCATTTGGCTATCAGAAATTGAGTCACTAACCTGTGACGAACCAACTGCTAGAGAATGATGCTTCACCGGTTTTTTACCCTCTCTAATAGCCCTCATTCGATCCGCGTCGCCAAGCATTTCCCCTTCACCAGCCTTGGAACCTTTTTTCGGTCTTCCCCTAGGTCTTCCTAGTGCCACCAAGTTCACCTGAGGCAAGATCAGTGACTCCAAAGAGTTGGATTTACTTGTTGGTCTTCCTATAGTTGTAACTCCCTTTAATATTTCCTTCTGACCCCCGTTACATCCCTCACTTTGTTCCTCAGCATTTAGAATTTCCCCTCTCACAACAACTTCCTTAACCCCCGGTAGACTCCTCCAACAAACGAATGTGATAAATGGTGCCATTTATTTTCACCTCAGCCACCCTGTTAACCAGGATCTTCAACCCCACAGACCTTTCATTAGCTTCTAAATTCGGATGCCAAGGTCTAATTTCCTTAAACCACCTTGAAAACTCCTTATCATTTATGTTTATTTTTTCCTCCAGTATCTCCCCTTCCTCTGTAGAGATCCGAACCATACAACCTCCCATCGGAGTTAGCTTTACTGATAGCAACTCTTCCAACAAAATATTCTTTTTGATGCAGCTTATTCCTACTGGATCAACTGCCTTTCCGACTAAGCAACCCTTCAGCCATGCCATATCGTTTTCAGAGACTGAAAACTCCATACCAGACCACTCCTTTTCTTTATGTGGACCACATCTTCTATGGTTTTGTCTTTGTTGCTTCCGGTTGAGGCCTTTGTTGTCTTTAAAGCGCTCCTACTCCACTGTGTTAGCATAACTTCTCCCACCAACCAAGTTGTTTCCTTTAAAGAACCTCCCTGCATTTACTTCTTGTTGTCCTCTCTGCAAGGGCCCAACATTCCTCATGACATCACGCTGAAACGCAGAGGAATTGACCCTAAGCTTGTAAGTATCAATCCAGAGGTTGTCTAGCTTCATTTCGAGGACTTTGGGGTTTTGTACATCCAGGAACCTAACAAAACCAAATTGCTTCCCCATTTTCTCCCCTTTTTTTAGGGATGAAAATATCAATAACCCTTCCCCATCTCATGAAAACTTTCCACAATTCTTCATATTCTGCATTCTCTGGAAAATTTGTGAAATAAAATGAAGTAGTCCCCCCTGAATTTGGGATTGAATGTCCCTGTTTCGAAGGATCACCTTCGGTTACCCATCCTCTGCTCACTTTCTCTCTCATGAGCCCGGTGTAGGCAATACTGAATGTTCTTTAGTAGAAGATATAGCTTACTAACTTCTGTTGGAGTGATTTAAGTTCATCTCACTAGGTTAATTTAAAATAAAAATAATGATGAGTATAATTGTGACACTCGGGATTGACGAGGACGGGGAGTGGTCGTCGGTGCAAGAAGGTACGGATAAGGAGCGGCTCCTAACAGACTTTTAGGCGGAGGGACACATGAATGAACTGATTATACATCGGAATTAGTGGGAGACTTTGTAGGTATGGGACTATACAGTTGTGGATGACATATATGAATTGTTTGGTACTACCTATACAAACAAGATGCATTTTCTTTTTGGGACATCACTTAAGAACTCCATAGTTAAGTGTGCTTAACTTGGAACAATTTTGTGATTGGTGACCTCTTGGGAAGTTTTCCCGTGATGCATGTGAGTGAGGGCAAAGCATGCTGAAAAGGCAGGTGTTAGTTCCTGGGGACGGTCGTCAATCCATAAAGCACAATAATATACTTCTAAGTTTAATTTTGATACATTGGTAATTAAACTTTTTTACATTGTCAATTGCAACACCCTTTGTTATATTACCAACCCGACCATAAAATCAGTAAAAAGATCATGTCAATACTTTTTAAAAAGTGGATTGATATATTATAATACTATAATAATTATTTATAATATTATAATATTTGAAAGCGAATGTCTATTGACCTATTTAAATATAGATGTCTACTTACCTATTTATTTATGAAGACATAGTAACATATTTATCATACAAGTCTATCAACCTCTTTATCATTGGAGGCTTATAAACCTACTTACAAGTGAAGGGCTGTGACCTATTTTAGGTGGAGACATATTTATAGGTCTTGTTGAAAAGTAAACATTTAAATATGCTTCCAGGTCAGGTCATGCTTTAAAAAGTGACCTATATCAGACTAATAGGTCAGACTCGGGCCTTGATATTGGAATGCAAGTCAGACCTCTTTATATAGAGGCCTAACTCACCCTTTCTGATTCCCACCCTTACACATGACAATCGTTTTGAATTTGGTCCCTACATGTGATAATCATTTCCAATTTGGTTTCTATCATTTGACAATATTATAACACCAATAAACAGGGATGACCAAATTAAAAATACTTGTATATATAGGGATTGGTTTCAAAAAAATTCATGTATAAAGACCAGATTGAAAATCAGTATCACATATAGGGACCAAACCACTAATTTAACCAAATATTTAACTCTTATAAGTTTTTTTTAGAGAAACTCTTATAAGTTATAATAATTATCATATATGTAATGATTTGTGATTAATTAACCTTACAAATTCTTTTACACCATCAATATATCAAAATAAAACTTAAATATAAATTATAAATGTCACCGTCGTAAAAGTTATTTACTAATATATACTATGATGTATATGATTACATAACTTATCACTTTTGACCAATCTACTATGTTTGTCTTGGGTTTGACCTTCGACTGCTAATCACTAGATGTACTTAAATACTATTTTATTTTTTTTGGTGCTCACTTAAATACGATTTCTAATTTCAAAGTAAATAGCCATATTTTTTTTTTCTTTTTTCGAAACCCACCCTAGTTAGCCCTTTAGGTCGAGTGGGTCCATCAGAGTATCTCATCGCTTAGACCCTTCAGATCCGTTACGAAACTAATCTCTAATTCGATTGATTGAGTAAGATTTTATCCCTTAATTCTCGATCTTTCAATAAAGATGATATAACCGTCTATTTATTTAGTTGAAAAGTAGGTCACACAAAAAATAGTTAGAAACACCCTACACCCCGGATAAAAAATGAACTAGTAACTACTAATTAATTTGTAACATTTTATTTCTGGTAATCAACCATATATGTACGTATAAAGATAATTGAACAGTGAATATAATATACTGTATTGTAAAAGGGAAAAAATAAAAATAAAAAAGTTTCCAAAATATTTATTTTCCATGTTATTTTTAAATTAAATACTAAACCCTCAATTTAGTCCCTGAGAAAAACACTCGGGTCTAAAATAGTTCCTATCCAAAATAAATTATCCATTTCATCCTTAAGAATATAACTATCGGGACACTTTAGTCCTTCCTATGGTTGACGACCTTTGACCACCGGTTTCCAGCTTACGTGTCACGGGTTTTTGCTGAGTTGTCAGGTAGCACCTCTTACTTGTATTCCAGCATGGAAATTAACAGGAAAAAAAAATCAAAATAAAAGCCAAAATTCGTCAGGCCCAAAACACATGCGTTTGAGGGAAGGGGTCTGCAACGAAATGACGTCGTTTTTAGTGGGGGGCTGAATGTGTAGGTTCGTCTCTGGTAAACCCTTAAGCTCCCTCTCACGATTTCGTTCAGTCACCAAACCTATGCAAAGAAAGAAGAAATTTGAGACGAAGGAGAATAAGTGAAGGGGTTCGTGTGAATCAACTAGCTAAAGGGAGAAGAATCACGTGAATCAAAGCAGCTCAATCCGATTTCTGAAGGGATACCATTGACACAATCACAACCTCAAGAAGAAAATACAACATAGGTAATTTACATCTACTGACTCAAGGAGACAATAATACAGACTCTTCGATGCTACAGGAGTCTAATCTGACATCTTTGAATTTTGTAAGGGACTAATTTGGGTTACTAAACAATTAGATAGGGACTAATTTGGCCCACAATATTAATTGTTTGGTCCCTTTGCTCACTAGGTTGATCTGTCTGATTTGCAGGAAATGGGTGATCAGAGTACACCACCACTGCCACCAGCTGTAAGGCCACCACCTATTGGGCCTCGTGCTCAAGTTAGACCTCCTTTCACTCCACCTCCTTTCACTATGGTCATGGCTAGACACGTCCTTAGAAGCCTAGCTCATTTCAATGCAACTCCAAAAATAGAAAGGGGGCAAAATATAGATTAGGGTTTCTGTTCGAATTGATAATGGAAAGTGGGTGAAATACATATTAGGGAAAAGAGAAAGATGAGAAGAGGGTAGCAACCAGAGGGAGGGAGAAGAAGATGGTTGATAATGGAGAGGGAGAAGAGATTCTAGGGTTTCTATCAATGAATCATCGAAGGTGGGGGAAGAAGAAGGTTAATAGGGGAAGTGGGAGGAGAAACTGCGTCGATTTGTTAGGGAATAGGGGTGAAAAAAATTTCCAAGCTGGCTATCCTATTAGACATGCTGACTGACAACTCAGCAAAAATGGTGAACACGTCAGCTGAAAACCGGTGGTCAAAGGTGGTCAACTGATAGATGGACTAAAGTGTCCCGGTAATTACATTCTTAAGGATGAAATGAATAATTTATTTTGGATAGAGACTGTTTCAGACCCGAATGTTTTTCTTAGGGTCCAAATTGGGGGTTTAGTCTAAATTAAACGTCTTTTTTGAACTCACCCTCTTCCATAATTTTTTAATTATCAGAATTATTTATTAAATTTCAGTTTTCATTAAATAAAAAGTAACAAGCGCAGCCGACAAATGAAATGTCGATTTCCCAACACAAAATAAAAAAAGAGAGTGAAGACCCAAATTGGTCCCTAAATTTTTTCGATGACCCACTTTTAGTCCCTGAAATTTTTTAATTATTATTTTAGTCCCCCATAATTTTACCGTGAGACAAAATCGTTCCTCCGTTTGTCAACATTCTTTGACTTCTGTTTATCTGCTGAGATGGACCGTTAAGTGACACCTGTGCTAAGTTATTTCCACCATGGTTTATCATTTTAAAATCAAAAAAATTAAAGGAATCAACACCCCCAAAACGTCGCCGTTTTGGACCATCAAGTCTATCCCCTTAACTCCCTTGAAACGACGTTGTTTGTGATAAGAACCAAAGTGAGTGTTTCCTATCCTTCACTAGAACCATCCGAAAACCCTTGTTGATTGTTTCTTATCCCTCATCTCTGTTCATAACCATTCGAAAACCCTAAGTTATGAACCCTGAGTTTGCGATTTCGGATTTGGGAGATTTGGGCGAAACTTTTTTGGTTCCGAAATTGCTTCTCAAAATCAAGTTTGCGCACTTAGTTCAATAGAATGCAGAGGTGTGGTTTCGTTTCTCTTTTTTTCTGTTTGCGCAAGGAACACTCTATTTGTGGAAATCATGTGACCAATGAAACTCATTTAGGAGCTCCTACTAATGTGGCAATTGATGTAAGTAAGTGATGAGTGTGATTTCACCTCATATTTCATTGTCATTTTGCATGCATTTTCATATAGTTTAGGCATCTCTAATTTGATTTTTGTTAGTTTTTACCTTGGAACGGGTAAGGCGGTTTTGTGGTGTTGTTGTGCAGGAATTAAGGATTAAAATGCTCAAGATTAACCATGATGGAGTTTGCATGAAGATGGGGCTTGAAAAGTGAAGAGAATGAGCCAAACAGAGCCCATCACGGCCTAGCCGTGACAGCCATCACAGCCATGATCGAGTAAAGCTGAAAAGAAAGAATGGAAAAGTCAGAGCTGGTCACGGCCTGGCCGTGATGTCCATCACGGCCGTGACATGCCAACTGAACCAGACCTTCACAGGCAAAACTGATCACGGCCTAGCCGTGATGGTGGTCACGGCCATGACAGACCAACAAGTGAAGCAACCTCCAAGGCAGAACCCGTCACGGCCTGGCCGTGATGGCCATCACCACCGTGACGCATGATATATGGATCTGTAGAAACTGATTTGATATGAAATTGTGGTTGCTTGAGATTCAAGTTACCCTAGTCTATAAATAGAGCACTTAGGCTCGAAAATAGGGGACTTTGAGAGGGACTTTTGGGCTGCTACCCTTAGGCAAAATTAGGACTTCTCTTCTCCTTCTTCTCCTCTTCTTTTAGGTTTTCATTTATGTTCATGTTAATCAAGCTTGCCATCACCATGGCCATGCTTGAGTAGTAGCTTTATTTCTAGGGATTGGGGCTATGCCCAAGATCTGATTTATGTTTTGAATTGATGTTTTCCATTTGTTAATTTCGATTTCACTTTCGATTTGATTTCTATTGCTTTAATTACTTGTAAATCTGGTGCGCACTTATTTGCATGTCATAGATACTCTAAGGAGGAACCTAGCGGTGAACTTAGGTATTGGATCTATAGGAATCAAACTTATGACTTAAATCACGAGAGTTAGAGGCAGTCCTTCAAGGGGTCACGAATTGTCACAAAACTTAAAGGGTTCAATTTAAATTCAATTACCACGAGAGTAGGGGTTGATTTAATTGGGCACGGTTTTTGTAACCCGAGAGGGAGCATTAACTTATTTAGGATAAATTCGTCTTCAAAGCGATTTTGATAATTAACAAGGGGTAGTCAATTTAGTAACATGAACAATCTTGTTGGTAACCCAATTCCTAAGAATCCCTTTTGATCTGAAAAATCCCAAATCGATTTACTTTCCTATTTTGTTTAATTGCAATTTTAAATTTGATTGCTACTTGATTCTTACTTCAAACATCAAAACCTTTTCAAAATCCTTTTCATATAGTCCAGTTTAATTGATTTGATAATTAGTTACGATTTGAGATCACAGTCTCTGTGGGATCGATCTTTTTACTACTTGGCGACGAATCCGGTACACTTGCCGGAATCCACGCACACCAGTAAGGTTTTGGTTTGTATTTCTTCTGCATATTGTTTTGGTTTGAAACTCATTTAGGAACTCCTACTAATGTGACCAATCATGTATTCTTGCATTCTGGGCATATGGCTGCATTAAGCATCTGTGCATACTGGTGGTGCATTTTGCATTCTGGTTTAAGTGCAGGGACTGGATTGGGCCCCAAAAATATTTTCAGGGACTAGAACGAGTCACTAATTAAATTTTTAAGGACTAAAAAGACCCTATGTATAAAAATCAGGGACCAAAAAAAGGACTAAAATGATGCTTGGAGACGAAATGCGAACTCTCTGACCCACCATGGCTCCTCATCTTGTGAAGGACAGATGCTTAGGAACAGAATCCAGCTAGAACCCAGTGAAATTTTGAGCTCAATAATGGGCAATGGGGTTAGGGTTTCTGTAAGTGAAATGGGGAATAGGAAGACATAAAAAGGGACCAATTTGGGGGACTTTTAATTCCTTTAATTTTCGATTTTAAAATGATGAATCATGGTGAAAATAACTTAACGGCCATGTGTCTCTTTAACGGTCCATGTCAGCAGATAAACAGAAGTCAAAGAACATTGACTGATGGAGGAACTATTTTGTCTCACAGTAAAATTTTAGGGGACTAAAAGGATAATTAATTTTTTCAGGGACTAAAAGTGGTCCTTGAAAAATTTCAGGGACCAATTTGAACATTTACTCAAAAAGAAAAGGCAACCAGGGATGTCTCCCAACAAAAAAAATAAAATAATAGAAAGGAAGTCGATTTCTCAAATGTCAGCTTTTCGTAAAACTGAAATAATTTTAGAGTTTAAATTAATAAAAAAGGATGTCTAATTTGAGAATTAATTTATTTGAATGTTTTTGCATTGTAAAAGAGGGCAAGAAATAAAGTGGGGCAACTAAAAATTTAGAGGGTGTTTGTTATAGATTATTTGATGACAAAATCATTTTTTTAAGTAAAAAATCATTTTTAAGAGTTTGGTTGTGTTTGTTTCGGCTTTTATTAAAAATGGTTTTTTAAAAAAAGTCATTTTTAAGTTTAAAATAAAAAGTTATTTTCATTAGCTTTTGAAAAAAAAAATCATTTTTTTATCACTACACATCTTTAAAAAAATGATTCTTATGATTGTAAAAAAACACAAAACAACTTTTGTTTTTTTTTAAAAAAAATATCTATAAATAATCTCTAAATTATTCATTGTCAGAATCTTTTATTTTTTAATCTATAAAAATCGACCCGTTTGGTTTGCAGTTGCAAACTACAGTTTGGGCCCAAAATTTCATTTGCACCGTTCAAAATCAAGTTTGAGCACTATTCATATGTTTGGTTACAAAAATCCGTTGAAAATAATTGATTTATAGGTGGGTAGAATTGATTCCGGTGGAAACAAGAATTTCTTGATTTTTCGTTGAGTAGAATTGATTCTAGATTTGAGACCCACAAAATTCTTTATATTTACACATCAAAATTGATTTTACTTTTATCATCCAAACACAAATTATATTTTTATACTCACTTTTAAAACATAATTACCAAACACAAATCAATTTTTTCAAAAACTACCTTCCTAGTCAATTCTATCAAATCCAACAGCCGGTAAACTAAAGTCATTTTCTTGATACGGGTCAAGGTCCGCATTCTTTTGGAGCGGTTGGTTGCAGCTTCAAATACAATGACGGATCAACCGCCACCGAACCGGAGCCAGGCAAAACCGCTGGTGGCGCCGCCGCCGCAACCCCTTCACCAGAGCGACGTAGACGAGGATGACGAGAACGTGAAGCATCTCGACGAGTGTTCTTCCCTCTATCTTTTAATGCAGGTGAACCTCATTGCATTTCTTACTTTCCCTCTCTCAACTAAAACCCTAAACCATTCGATTTTGGGGTCAATCGTGATCGTCGGTTTAGAGATGAATTTTTTTGATTATTAATTTTCAGGATTGCGTTGTTCGATCAAACAGGAATTGGAAAGAATGCCAGACGGGTATCTATTATTCATTTTCTGTCTGTGTGTGTAATTAGAAATGTGTTCTCGTTTCCTATAATATTTTGTTAAATTTAGGGGAAATTACACTAAACTCCGTTGAAATTTAACTTAATTATACTTTGCACCTCTATTTGTGTGGAAAATTATTAAGTTCAGAACTCGATATTTATCATTGTGTTTAAACCTTTTACAACATAAATAAACTCATCAAAGTATAATTTTTAAGAAAAGAGGAGTAAAGCCAAAACACGGGTAGGTCAATATAATTTTCCCTTAAATTTATTACAAAGCATTATTGGGACTTGGAATGCAGATAACTGTAAATATTTATCTGGAAGATTTTGTGTTCTTTTTTGTATCTTTGTATTGGCTTGTTTGTTATAAAAACAGCGTCAAAAAAATCTTACTCACAGATTTATTTAGAAAAAAAGTGATTTCTCTCCTGAATTTAGTCAAAACCAAACATGCAATAAATTTCTTTCTCCAGAAAGTTTATATGCCCATGCTTGCATTCAAATTAACCATTATGCTTTTCAAATTTTTGGATTTTCGACAGAAGTACAAGCTTTGAGGGAATGTGTTGAAAAGAGAAAGAAAAAGATGGGCAAGTAAGAATTTTGCAGGGATGGAATTCTTAGTTGGGTATGAGGGTCATCTGCTGTGCTTCCTAGTTAATCTTCATGGCATCACAATGATGTACATACACTAACACCCACAAAATTGAATATGTTTAGAGCATTTGTTGGTTGAAAGTGATGAGATTGAATTTGTGAAAACTGGACATTTATATAGAGTCCCATAGATTAATAATGCTTCCAATTGAAAATACCAAAGATGAGTTTTGAGGTTGGTGGAATTATCTTCCTTCACTTTATTTTGCTTCTTTAAATAATTTGAATTATGTATTTTTCGCTGTTTGATAATACTTTTTAGTACACGAATAGCTTTTCAAGCACTCGGCAATTAGGCATCCTGATCTAGTATATTTCGAATATATTTGAGGGACATCATGGTCTCTGTCGGTTTTAATCACTAGTAGAGAGCGATGGAATCTTCTTTTATTTTTTCGTAGTTGTTAGAACAGGTTACAACCCGTGAGCCATTCCGGCTCTTCACGAGTTCGAGCTGGGTTGGGCTGAGAAAATTCCAGATCACAAAAATCAGGGTGAAATCTAACTCAGCCACCTTGGTGAGCTAGGTTGTGGCTGAGTCAGGTTGGTCCGTGGGTTAAAAGCAACGGATGGAGATTGAGACTTGCAACCTGTGTAGGAGGTGAGATTATGTAAATTGCAACAGCTTAATATCTGGGGAACCCATATGCTTTTTTTGTTACTCCTCTTCATTTTGCTCTTGCATACATCTTCCTCGGGACGTATAGAGCCCACCTTCCAAGGCTATTTACATAGGGAAATAGATTCCTTGCTATAACTGCGTGTTACACTTTAATATCATATCTTGTTTAAAGTTGGTTTAGTGATTGTGTAACGTGAGTTACCGGATCTCAAATCAATGACCAAGATTGTTCATTGTGTATAACTCTGTATTTCCATTACGGTAAAGAATCCGGATCCTTTCCGTAGCCGGTTCAAGTCCAACCAATAGAGGCTCATGAGGATGGACTCACCGGCACGTACATATGTATCGAACATAAAAGGGTCCGTTTTTTCATATATAATATTCATTATAGAGGACTATCGGTTACTAACGGTAATCCTCAGTAAGTATCAATATTCACACAGCCTCAACATCCATCTAATTACTTGTGATTCAATCTCTTGCAGTTACTTAGACCCTCATATCAAAGGCTGCATAAACATTAAACGGTAGCCTATCGTGCGCTTATCGATTAGAGCAGGCAGATTACTCATTCGATGACATTAGGAACTCTTTCAAGTTTCAACGTTTCAAGAGACAAATTTGCTTTTAAGGCTCCTGATGGAGTCAAGTGGGATATGGGCGTCTTAGACTAAGGCTACTCTTTTTTAACTTTACCCCATTTCATAGAGAAGCTAAATGGTTCCAACCCGTGAATATTTTTCCTTTATCCATTAAATGGGCATAAGCAAGTTCTCCCATTGTATAGTTATTCCAGATGACACAGCCTCAGAAGCGCATGGGATTTCTGGTGACCCAACACTAATAACTAAGACCCTATATCAGCATAAATGGATTGGTATAGGTGACCTAAAGGTTCAACTTTCATCAGGCACCAGCTACACCATGCTGAGAAAGGAAGCATTTGAACCTTTTCTTAGTATAATGCTCCAAATAATATATATTCACGGCGTCATGCAGAAAACCAGCCATGTTTATGGCAGAGTGACAGACATACCAAATCTTTAACTATCAAACAGAGGGCCATGTAAAAGACGGAACAAAAAGAAAATGATTTTATTCGCATCAAGTACTCCCAGTCATTCAAGCTTCAACACATCACAGGAGGTTTCTGCCTTTAGAACCACCAAAATAAGGCTTAGGAAACAAACAAATACGAGTGTTGTTTTCACAAGACACCTCCAATAAAGTAAGGCTTCATAGTGAAGCAGGAGAATTTGCTGGAGTAAATTTGACAGAAACACTATTGACACAGTGGCGTTCATCAGTGGGTGTCTTGAACCCCTCTCCTTTGAAAACATGACCCAAGTGCCCACCACAGGCTGCACAAGTTATCTCAGTCCTCCTCCCATCTGGGTCCGGCTGAAAATTGAAATACAGTTCCAACAAAAACATGTTAACAAGGGAAAATGAATATACAAAAACAAGTGAGGGGAAAAACTCACTGAGCGATTGATAGCAGCAGGAAAACCCTCAAAGAAAGCAGGCCAACCACAACCAGAATCAAATTTGGTATCAGACTTGTAAAGAGGAGTTCCACAGCCAGCGCAATTGTAAACTCCTTCTTCGTAGAACTTGTTATATTCTCCGGTACCCTTCAATCTGCACATGTTCCCAATGTAAGCAGAGTTACAATTTGATTTCATGGCTTAAAGGGCATCCATGGCTAGTGTTTATGCTTACAAAAATGGATACTATGCAATATGCCTCCAACGTCTATACAAATGGCATGCAATCAAAAAATCCACAAACATCATTTTCAAGTAAAAGTAATTGGTACTTGCACAAGTTCCATAAGAATATGGAAGAGTTGAGTTGTTAGATGTATCTTATTCACGTTGAAAAATACCACCACATAGAACAGGAAAAAGCACGATCCCAGCACGCATAAAAAAAATACATACATACCCAGAAGCTCAATTATTCAGGAAAACATAAAGAAGAATAAAGAGAGAAAATTTCAAGTTCTCAAATCCAATTCATTCGTATTAGAATAGAATCTGATGAAGGCAGAGTGAGCTGAGGCTATATAATAATAATGATAAAGGTAGGAGGGGGGTTAAAAGAAAAGAAAAGAAAAGATAGGGAATTTATGCACTCACTCAGTTCCCTTCTGGCGAAGGATATGAAACTGCACAGGGGAGAGGATGGCCCTCCATTCCTCCTCTGTTTTCTGAACCGCCATGATTGTTTGTGCTTTCACTTTCAGTGCAGAAAACAGAAAAGGGGTCGAGGGGAAGAGAAGAGCCTCTTAATCTTTTTTTTGGAATTGAAGAGGGCAATGGGAAATGTACTTGGACGGAAAATTGGGAGTGGTTGCGTTCACCATGTACATTGTGCGACCAGTGAGACACGTGGACTTGCTTTCTCATGCCTTTATCTCACCTACGGATGGTTCTATGGTGCACCTTGTACACAAAATGGTGCATTATGCAACATGCACCTTATAATGATAAGTTATTTATATCAATATAAAAGTTGGATAGACAATTTTGAAATATATATATATATATATATATATTAATATTAAGATTTTTTGGTTTTTTTTAAAAAGAAATTTAATTTTTTAAAAAATAAAAAATATAAAAACTTTAAAATTTTTTTACGTTTATTTTAAACTTTTTAAAATTTTTTTTAGTTTTAAATTTTTTTTACTTTTTCGTTAATTTTTTACTTTTTTTTCCTAATGACTTTTTTTTTGCTAATAAATTTTTTTTGAATATATTTGTATGCACTAACCGTGTAACGCTTTTTTACTGTCAACCAATCATAAATTGGCAAATAGTAAAAATAGAGTTGTCATGTTCTTGATATTTAAATTTTTACATACTTATATTTTAATGTATATACAATTTAATATTTTATATATATATATACATATATATATATATATATATATAAAAATTTTTTTTTCCGGTTCGAACCGAATCAAATCAAACCAATTTTAATTGGTTCGGATATTGTTATTGACTTTTTAAAGTTTATAATTTTTTTTAAAAATATTTTTAGCAAGAAAAGGAAGCAAAACTATCATGTTCTTCGAAAAAGTTTAGGGTAGTAAGACTCGAACAAATAAATCGTTGAATTTGAAATTCCGAATAAATCAATTAAATTGGTTCCTTTTTTTCTTTTTTATGCACGTCTCCGAATTGAACCAAACCCAATGGTCATTAATTCGGTTATTTTGGAACCGAACCAGTACTATATTTTAATATTTACATATATTTTAATATTCAATATGTATATTACTTTATCAATTAACAACTTTTCTTCTACTTTCCTATAAAAGCAGAAGGAGTTGTCAATCGGTGGATTAGTGTGGATTATTTAAATTTATTTATTTATTTTTAAACATATATTCTTTATAATTTTTTAAAAAATTTATTTTTTCCGGGAATTAATTTTTTCCTAATTTACTTTTTTTAAAATGTTTATTTTATAATCACTTTTTTAAAATATTTTGTTTTCTAATTAATTTTTTTTTTCTATTTTTTTTTTATTATTTTCTTAATTTTTTAAAGTATTTTTTATATAAATTTTCTAATTTTTTTCCCTATATTTTTTACTTTTCTTAAATATATATATATTTTCTAATTAATTTATTTTCTAATTTTTTTTAAATAATTTTTCGTAATTTTTTAAAAATACTTTTTTTCTAATTATTTTTCGTTTAATTTTTTTATAATTTACTTTTTATTTTTCCTTTAAAAATTTTATTTTAAATTTTTTTTACGTTTTCCTTAATTTTTAACATTTTTTCCTAATAATTTTTTTTCTAATACCTTTTTTTTTGAATTTATTTGTATAAATTGACAGTGTAAAGTTGTTTTATACTGTCAACCAATAATAAATTGGTAAACAGAAAAAGTGGAGCTGTCGTGTTCTTGATGTTTTAATTTTTATATACTTATATTTGACAGTATATATAATTTAATAGTTTAAAATTTAAAATTTAATATATTATATATATATATATGTGTGTGTATTTTAATATCTTCTTGTTCGAATCGAATTCAACTAAACCAATTTGAATTGGTTCGGACATTAACTTTTTAAAGTTTATAATTTTTTTTTGTTTTAAAATATTTTTAGCCATGAAATATAACAAAGCTAATGTGTTTTTCAAAAAAGTTTAGGATCGTAAGACTCGAACAAATAATTTGATTAATTTGAAAATCTGAAACAATCAATTAAATTGGTTCTTTTTTTTTCTTTTATGGAAACGGCTCCGAATTGAACCAAACTCAATGGTCATCATTCAGTTATTTTGGAACCGAACCGATTACTATATTTTAATATTTATATATATTTTAATATTAAATATGTATATCACTTTATAATTGATTTTTTTAAAATATTTTTGTTTTCTAATTAATTTTATTTTTATAATTGTTTTGAATATTTTTTCTAATTATTATTTTCTTAGTTTTGTTTATATATTTTATATTTTTTTCTAATTTTTTTCCAATTTTATTTTTTTATTACAATTTTTTAAATATATTTTTTCCTAATTGTTTTTAACATTTTTTAAACATATATATTTTTTCTATTTAATTTCTATTTTTTATAATTAACTTTATTTTTCTAATTTTTTAAAATCTATTTTTCCTAATTATTCTTTTCCTAATTTTTTAAAAATATTTTTTTCATACATTTTTTTTCTAATTATTTTTCGCTTATTTTTTTTCTTTTTAACATTTTTATTTTAAAATATTTTTTTAATATTACTTTAATTTTAATTTTTTTTTAATGTTTTCCTTAACAAATTTTCCTAATAATTTTTTTTTGAATTTATTTGTATGTACAGACCGTGTAAAGTTTTTTCACGCCGTCAATCAATCATAAATTGACAAACATTAAAAATAGAGTTGTCAGGTTCTTGATGTTTTAATTTTTACATACTTATATTTCAATGAATATATAATTTTATATTTTTTATTTATATTATATATATATATAAATATTTTCCAGTTCGAACCGAATCAAACCAAACAAATTTTAATTGATTCGGATATTGTTATTGACATTTTAAAGTTTATATTTTTTTTTTGTTTTTAAATATTTTTAGGTAGCAAAGCTACCATGTTTTTCGAAAAAGATTAGGATCGTAAGACTCGAAAAAGATTAGCTACCATGTTCTTTCGAATCAATCAATTAAATTGGTTCGTTTTTTTTTTATGCACGTCTCCGAATTGAACCAGACCCAATGGTCATTAATTTGGTTATTTTGGAATCGAACCAATTACTATATTTTAATATTTATATATTTTTTAATTTTCAATATGTATATCACTTTATAAATTAACAACTTTTATTCTACTGTTCCTATAACAGTAGAAGGAGTTATCAACCGGTGGATTATTTAAATTTATTTATTTATTTTTTCAACCTATATTCTTTATAATATATATTTAAAAAATTTATTTTTTTCCTCGAATTAATTTTTTGCTAATTTATTTTTTAAAAATGTTTATTTTATAATTGATTTTTTAAAAATATTTTTGTTTTCTATGAATTTTATTTTTCTATTTTTTTTATTTTTTTATAATTATTATTTTCGTAATTTTTTAAAACATTTTTTATATACTTTTTATATTTTTTTTTCCTAATTTACATTTTTTTAATATATTTTTCCTAATTTGTAAACTTTTTTTAAATATTGATTTTTTTATAATTACTTTTTATTATAATTTTTTAAATCTATTTTTTCCTAATTTTTTTAAAATAAATTTTTTCATAATTTTTTTTCCTAATCATTTATAGTTTGATTTTTTTCTAATTTACTTTTTTATATTTCCTTTTAAATATTTTTTTTATGTTTTCATTAATTTTCAAAAAAATATTCCTAATAATATTTTTTTGCTAATACTTTTTTTTTTTGAAATTATTAGTATAAACTGACAGCGTAAAGTTTCTTTACACTGTCAACCAATAATAAATTGGCAATCAAAAAAAGTATAGTTGTCGTGTTCTTGATGTTTTAATTTTTATATGCTTATATTTTAATGTATATATAATTTAATAGTTATTTAATAATTTATATATATTTTTTATTTATATATATATAAATATATATATATATGTATGTATTTATATTTTAATATTTTCCGGTTCGATTCGAATCAAACCAAATCAATTTTAATTGGTTCGGGTATTATTATTGGCTTTTTAAAGTTTATAATTTTTTTGTGTTTTTAAATATTTTTATCCAGGAAAGATAGCAAAGCTGCCGTATTCTCCGAAAAAGTTTAGGATCGTAAGACTCGAAGCAATAATTCGATGAATTTGAAAATCCTAAACAACCAATTAAATTGGTTCTTTTTTTTCTTTTTTGTGAACGACTCCGAATTCAACCAAACTCAATGATCATTAATTCAGATATTTTGGAACCGACCAAATTACTATATTTTAATATTAAATATGTATATCACTTTATAATTGATATTTTTAAAATATTTTTGTTTTCTAAGTAATTTAATTTTTATAAATTTTTTTGAATATTTTTTCTAATTATTATTTTCTAAAATTTTTAAAATATTTTTTATATACTTTTTTCTAAATTTTTTCCTAATTTACTTTTTTTAAATTTTTTTTAAATATATTTTTTCCTAATTTTTTTAATTTATTTTAAATATATATATTTTTCTAAATAATTTATATTTTATTATAATTAATTTAATTTTTCTAATTTTTTAAATCTATTTTTTCCTAATTTTTTAAAAATATTTTTTTCATAAATATTTTTTCTAATTATTTTTCGTTCAATTTTTTTCTAATTTACTTTTTTCTTTTTCCTTTTAAAATTTTTTTATTATTATTTTTTGTAAATTTTTTTTGCGTTTTCCTTAATTTTAAATTTTTTTTTACTAATAATATTTTTTGCTAATACTTTTTTTTGAATTTATTTGTATAAACTGAAAGTGTAAAATTTTTTTACACTATCAACCAATAATATATTGGGAAACAGAAAAAATGGAGTTGTCATGTTTTTTATGCTTTAATTTTTATATACTTATATTTTACTGTATATATAATTTAATAGTTTAAAATTTAATATTTTATATTATATATATATGTATATATATTTTAATATTTTCCGATTCGAATCAAATCAAATCAAACTAATTTTTATTGGTTCAGATATTATTATTGACTTTTTAAAGTTTATAATTTTTTTTTGTTTTTAAATAATTTTAGCCAGCAAAGGTTACAAAGCTACCATGTTCTTCGAAAAAGTTTAGGATCGTAAACAACCAATTAAATTGGTTATTTTTTTTGTGTGAACGGCTCCGAATTGAACCAAACCAAATGATCATTAGTTCAGTTATTTTGGAACCGAACCAATGACTGCATTTTAATATTTATATATAATTTAATATTAAATATGTATATCATTTTATTAATTAACAACTTTTCTTCTACTGTTCCTGTAATAGTAGAAGGAGTTGTCAACTGGTGCATTATTTTGGATTATTTAAATTTATTTATTTATTTTATAAACATTATTCTTTATAATATTTTTTAAAATTTATTTTTTACGGATCCCAATTGAACCAAACTCAATGGTCATTCGGTTATTTTTTAACCGAACCAATTACTATATTTTAATATTTATATATATTTTAGTATTTAATATGTATATCACTTTATCAATTAACAACTTTTCTTCTGTCGTTCCTGTAACAGTAGAAGGAGTTGTCAACTGGTGGATTATTTTGGATTATTTAAATTTATTTATTTATTGTTTAAACTTATATTCTTTATAATTTTTTTCCCGAATTAGTTTTTTTTTTCTAATTTACCCTTTTTAAAAATTTTATTTCTATAATTGATTTTTTTAAAATATTTTTGTTTTCTAAATTTTTTGAATACTTTTTCTAATTATTATTTTCCTATTTTAAAAAAAATATTTTTTATATACTTTTCTTTTTTTTAAAAAAAATCGAATTATTATTTTTTTATAATCTAATTTTTTATTTTTCTAGCATCTATATTGACATAAATATTGGCTGAGCTATTCATATTTTGTATTTTTTTTCTATACCATTGCCTTTGATTTTCTATTTTAAATAATAATTCTATATCTTTACTAATTAATAATCGGAAATACCGATTTTAGTGTAGCACAATGGTGCAAGCCACATGTCAAGTGATGAAAAAAATTTATTTATTTTTATTTTCTAAAATTTATATATTTTTTGTTTTAAAATATTTACAAACCGGTAAAGGTACAATATTTTGGGAATCTAACACGACAATCAATTGGCATAAATAGAAGTAGAGTTATTCATATTTTCTAATCTATTTTTTTCTACATCATTGCATTTATTTTTTCTATTTTAAATAATAAATCTATATATATACTAATTAATAAGGGGAATTGATGATTTTCTAATTGTCGCGACCAAAAAGAAAACATGCTTTCCTTTTAGGATAATAAACATGGAGTCGCCACCAACTTTATTTAATTTCGGGAAAGTTGGAAAACCCTTTAAAAAACTTTGGGTTCGGGAGTCGATTACATCTAAGGAAGGTATGGAGACTTAATCCCACGGCACCCTAGAACATCCATAAAAATGGTTACCCAGAATTAGTTGTGCAAATTATTAGTGACTTTTAAAATATTTACTTTACCCTTATTGCTTGAATTTTTTAGAATCAATCAATTATGCAATCAAAGGGATTTATTATTTTCAAAAGATTTCCATTTTGAAGAGAAACTACTAACTTTAGCATTTATTATTAATTAATAAAATAAAAAAGAACCCAAAAAAAATCAATTACATTAATGACATTGCAATCACCATAATGAGTTAATGACAAGATGAGAATTTTAGATGATAGCCTCAATAAACATAAATGTCATTTAAAAATATTCTTGAAAATCAACAAATCATTTAAAATCTTAATTGATTTATTTTTGATAAAAGAAAACTTTTATTCTCCAAAGGGAACTGAATTATTTTACAGAGTTTTGATTCTTATTAAGCACACAATTTAAGCATTTGACTAAAACTCATCCCAGGAATTCATCAACTAAGGCATATTGTCAAATTTTATCAAATCAAGTTTATAAAGCATTGAACTCACTCAAGTCTTCTAACAGACACGACGACTTCTAGCAAACATATGGCTTGCAAACTAAAACAAAGCAACCCTTAATCACCACAACAGGCGCATGGTCTAGCACAAAGGGAATGAAACCAAAAACTCACATCCAATCCTATAGTAACTCAGCATACAATCCAAGCAGAACATAAACCGTCATTAGTAAGAACAAAAATAAATAAAAACCCAATAAGAACAGTGTTCCTAATTCAGTGATCAAGAGGAAGAAATTAAGGTTACCAAATGAGATCTTCCTTTGATATTTCTCTTGATGTTCAAGAGGAAGAAATTAAGGTTACCAAACGAGATCTTCCTTTGATATTTCTCTTGATGTTCCCCAAATCACAGAGAATCAATTCCAAATAACAGTGACTGAGTACAATAATTGTGGCTCTCCCTGACTTCTCAATCTACTTTTTCCAAGTTTCTCAACAAAACCAAAAAAACAACAAGAGGAAACAGAACACTCTTCACAGGAAAAAAAAGAACAAGAAATCTGAGAAATTTTTCGAAGTTGACACACACATATCAAAGAAGATCGGAGATGGTCTCGATCCAGTCGCTGTCCGGAGCAGGGCGTCATTTGCATGGGTCCAATGTGCGGCGCTATCTACGTGAGGAGGCTAGGACGTGATGGTTCCGTGTTGGAGAAGAAGGGGGTTACGGTTTAAAGATTTGATGGAGAGGAGAAGGAAAAAAAAATATGGTGGTTAAAGGGGTGTTGGCTAGGTTGTGAGAGAGAGGGAGGAAGAAGATGAAATGGTGGGTAATAGAGGTGTGGGTAGTGGTTTGATGTAGGGAGGGAGAAGGAGTAGGTTTTTGTCTGATGGTTGAAGAGGGAGGTTGGGGGTATGGCTGCTGCTGTTAGGGTAAAAATGGAGGAGGAGATGAGGAAGAGGAAGGACCAATGGGTAGAGGAGGCGTTGGGGCGGTTGGAGAGTGGGAGGAGGAAAAGAGGTATTGTCTAATATGTAAAATGTGGTTTTTTAGGGTTAGGAGAAGTAACTCAATCTCCTTTCTTCTCTTTTAGCTGATTGTTCTTTTCTCCTTCTTTTCTTCCTCCTTTCTTCATTATCTTCTTCTTCTTTCTTTATTCTTTAGCCTCCAGCCTGAAAATAAAATTGCAGTGGACGGAACCTCCCCGTCCAACAGAAAATTAGATATACAATGGACGGCACCTCCTTGTCCAACAGAAAATTAGACATGCAATGGACGGCACCTCCCCGTCGAGCAGAAAATTAGATATGCAATGGACGGCACCTCCTCGTCCAACAAAAAATAGATATACGCTGGATGGGACCTCCCCGTCCAACAGAAAATTAAATATGCAATGGACGGGACCTCCCCGTCCAACAGAATATTAAGTATGCAATGGATGGAGCCTTCTTATAACACCCTTCGTTACATTAGTAACCCAAAACAAAATCGATGAAAATCCTTTGAAGAATTTAAAATTAAAAACATATATGTCATAGAAAAAAATTTCGCAACTTAATCGGGTCTGAAAATACCTCATATTAATTAAAATAGTGATAAAGTATCCAACGTGATAATATATTAGTAAACCCATAAATCCAAATAAAAACCAAAAGCCTCAAAAAAAAAAAAACGTGTGTCTACTAATAAACCCAACGACAAATAAAAAAAAAGGTCTAGCTACATACGGCTCCTTATTTAAGAAAGTACTAACCAAGCTAAGGATAATAACTAAGAAAATTCGCTAAATCTTCAGTCCTCTTCAGTTCCAGTGATGTCGTCCTCGTGCTCTGAAAACCACACTTTTAATGAGATATAATCCCAGTGAATAAAAATAATCGCTTGATGAAAAGGTTCGCAAATAATGTTGTTTTCAGCCGGCGCGGTAACCGGAAAAACATTCATGGTACCCGTTAATTTTTAAAATATTGAATATAACAAATCTCCAAAATAATAAATATTTATAAATAAAATTAATGTCAAGCATTTAAAATACAAACTCATAAGCTCAGCAACAGTCACATCTCATTGCATTTAATCACATTCACCACGCAAACTCTACACAATGCAACTCCACGAACATGACTCGGTGATTCCCAGAATCACTTAACTTGACTATTTGATTCCCAGAACTGGTGTGAATCCCAGATCCACTAAGGTCTATGAGCTCATATCCATGCAATGGCGTCCCACTGCCTTCCCCATCTCAGATGGAGGTATCTAATATTCCATCCCAGATGTGGATATTTTAATAGATTGATATCCCATCCCAGATGGTGATATCTCTCATCCTATTCTCGGAATAGAATGTATACCGCCATCCCTTCCCGGAAGATGATGACCAACTCATATACACTATGCAATATGCCATCCCAGATGACTACCAAATATTTTCTCAACCTCCATGCATCAATTACATAGGCAATATAACAGGATTTAAAACAAAAACACAACCATAACATATAAGTCCTTAATATAATTTATGCTTATTATAGTACATGTATTAACTAACAGGGGCGTGGCATATATGTATTAATAGAAATCTATTATCAAAATTGGAACAATTATAAATACATAAATAATGAATCCATGAAAGAAACACATGATGTAGAAAAATATTATGCCACTGCAAGGTTACGCACAGTGCGAATTTGGGTATTTATATATCTATTTATTTTATTTATTTCTATTATTTTATTGCCATCAAACATAAAAGGAATAACAAGAAAATTACACCCACTAAATCAATTCATCAAGTGACATGAAAATATTTCACAATTTCAAATAAAAATCATGCACTCTAAAATCTTAATTTTTGTGATTAACAAATCTATATGACAAAGCTTCAAATTAATCACACCATGAAAGTGTGAGAAAAAGAATATTTTTACTCACCTTTTGCAGACCTCCAATGTGCTCTAAAAATTACATATGATAGGGATTTGTGCTTCCCTAAAAATTCTCCTTCCGTTTGGTGACGTTCTTGGATCTGTGTTGTTATGGTTGTACTGGCAAGGAAGGAAGAAATGCCTGAAGTGCTACACTGTGCGGCGCTCCCCTTTGCATACTGTACCCGGTTTATATATATAAATATGTAGGGCGCATTTCAGGGTTTTATAACTTAGTCTTTTTTTAAAAAAAAAATTGTGAACCAGGTGCATGCTCAATATATATATATATATATATATATATATATATATATATATATAATTCCCTTTTTCTTTTTTTCATATATTTATTTTAATTTAATATTTCTTTTCTATTCACTAACCAATTCTAATAAATTTTATACTAATAAATTCTCACCACTAAACCTCTTAATCATATTTTATTTTTATTATATCATTATTATTTACTTATTATTATTATTATTATTATTATTATTATTATTTCAAATTAATTATATTAGAATTTTAGGATGTTACATTTTCTCCCCTCCTTAGAGAATTTCGTCCCCGAAATTCGCCTCACACTCGCGAACTTATTTTAACACGTGACATATGCAATGGACGGAGCCTCTTCGTCCAACAGAAAATTAAATATGCAATGGTGAGACAACCACTGCTCTTATACCACTGCCATGCATATTGACTGCTCCATCAAAATACATCTTCCACACATGTTTTTCATCTTCCTCGAGGGACATTATCTCTCTATCTAGGAACTCGGAGTTGACAGGCCATCCATCCTCAAGAGGATTCTCTGCTAAATGATCAGCAAACACACTTCCTTTGATGGACTTATGAGTCACATATTTGATGTCAAATTTTGACAATATCACTTGCCACTTTGAAACTCTTAAGGAGATATGAGGACTTTCTATAACAGCCTGATTTTAATTATGTTGTTCAACCGGTTAAAATATAATTAAATTATATTTTAAGTTTGAGAGTTAGAAAGTGTTTTTGATTAAAATAAAATCATATTCATAGTCTACTTTATGGTAGAGGGTTAAGTTAAAATTTTTGGTTGAAAATTCAGACGAAAGTCGGTCTGCGTTTTCACTGCCGGTACAAGTGTACTGTGTAGAAAACCTAATTTTGACCAGTGAATGAGATGGTTAGTGTTTTTATTATGTTTCCTTCGACTTTGGTTATTTTGAAAATTTTCGTTCAAAATAAAATAAAATATTTTATTCAGGCGAAAACGTCGGAAGAATTACGATCGGAAATACAACCAGGTACGAAATGGAGTAGAATAGAAGACATAAAAGGCTTGAGGTGAGATGAAGGAGTGAGGTGACTCACTGGAGGTATGGCCTAAGCTACCTCCTAAAAAGTGGTCATGATGGACTTTTTGAAATATTTCATATTATATTCTAAAAACCTATTTTTCTCTTTCCTCTTCAACCAAACAAGGCACAAGGTCAAAAGTTGCTCTCCAAGCTCATTCCTCTCCTCAATTTCATGCCACTCTCTCCCCTCTCTATATATACCCATTTCATTTTCACTTCATCATCTTTCCTCCTTTAACCTCTATTAAACCTTCATCTTCTTCTTTCTTCTAAAAGTTCGAGCTCTTAAAGCTTTAATTTTTATTCATCTTTTCTACTTAAGTTATTCATTAAAGTTCTTCCTTATACTAAGGGTAATGCTATCATATGAATCTTTTTGCAAGTTTCATATTTTATTTCTTAGTTTACTTTATGTGTTCTTTATATGCTTTAAACTTCTAAAATCTCTCTAAAATGGTAGAAAACTCCTTTTGAGTTGAAACCACTTTCTATAGTCATGTATTAACTTATATTTTCACATACTAAGAGGTTATGTAAAACAAAAATCTCTACCTATATCTTCCAATGAAGGCCGAATGCTTGCATTTGTGACCTAGGAAGTTTTTGTTTCAACTTTTCGAATATGATCATGTGATTGAGTTTCTAACTATCCGTTGATCTTAAATCTATAAATCTTGGAAGTTTTGATAGCTTTTTCCTATGATGGCTGAAAATATGAATAAGTAAGCCTAGGATACTATGTTTCAACTTTCCAAGTATGATCATGGATTTAGAACTCTTAATACCTTGTGATTCTAAACCTAAGAGTTATTGTTAAACAAAGAATATTTTTTCCTCATCATCCTATGATGGCAGAAACTTAGTGTTTAGGTACTAGGATCTTTGAGTTTTTATTTTTCCAAAATGATCATGGACTTAAGCTCCATGAGATATTTGGATGCCAAGTCTAAGAGATTGGAAAGTTTAAGAATTTATAACTTGTTTATTCTATGTTATTAAATATAGGATGTATTACTTTCATTTTTCCAAGATGATCATGGACTTGAGCTCCATAATATATTTGGATGCTAAGTCTAAGAGATTGGAATGTTTAAGTTTCCATTGGTTTCCAAAATGATCATGGACTTGAGCTCCATAAGATATTTGGATGCTAAGTCTAAGAGATTGGAAAGTTTAAGGATTTCTAACTTGTTTATTCTATGTTATTAAAGTTAGGATGTATTACTTTCATTTTTCCAAGATGATCGTGGACTTGAGCTCTGTAAGATATTTGGATGCTAAATCTAAGAGATTGGAATGTTTAAATTTCCATTGTTTTCCAAAATGATCATGGACTTGAGCTCCATAAGATATTTGGATGATAAGTCTAAGAGATTGGAAAGTTTAAAGATTTCTAACCTATAAATCCTATGAAGGCCGAACCTAGAAGGTTATGGACCTAGGATACTTTGTTATTATTTTTCCAAAATGATCATGGTTTTGAGCTCCTTAATACATATGGATGCTAAATCTAAGAGATTGGAAAGTTTAGTGAATGCTAGCCTATTTTACTAGCCTTGACCGAATACCTTAAGTTTATAACTTAGTGGGATTTTAATTCAACTTTGTTAAGTGATCAATGTTTATGAACTCCTAACACTTAAGGATCATAAATCCATGAGTTGTATAATTTTCGGGAATCTCTAACCCTAAGAACTAGTTTTGGCCGAACCTATACCTTGTGGTTTAGTGTTCTTGTTTGATTTTAACTTGTGATTTTGTGTTCATAACCTTAGACTTCCATCGCGGAGGAAACGAGGACGTTTGTGGTATACCTCTTCGAGCATCTAGTCTCCTTACCTTCACAGAAGGTGGAGTTAGTACTTTGTGGTGTGACAACGAGGAGCTTCGAGCTCGAGAGTCCGGTGATAACCCATGTGGGGGAAAGAACCAACCTATCGTCGGAATGGATAAGTAGTAGATTATATAATAATTGTGTAGGGCGACCTAAACCCTACTAGTAGTTGAGTAATCGACAAAACCAAAATCACATTGGAAACTTTTTCTGAAAAACCAATGGTGATTCGGGTATTGTAGGTTTATCGATATTAGGTTGATTTTATATTGTTGATGGTTGATTTGATTTTACTACCTTTATTGAATTGATTTTGTGCTATGTGGGTGATATGGGAATATTTTGATTGATATTGTGTTTTGCATAATCTGCCTGGTTTTTATTATTATGCTTAGTGATTTTAAGCAAAGATATATATAAGTTGTCTAAGAGAGGATTGTTTTGGGTGTGAGGATAATGATGATTTAGAAGTGTCTAACCTAGATGATGTATGTTAAAGAGGTGTTATGGCATAGAATATGTGTCAAGCTCTAATGGAAGGTTAAGGCACCTGGATGTTGCTAAAACGGGTTGGTGAGATTCAAGTATAGGTGTTGTTGTCCACAACCGTGTATTGGTAATATAATACACAATGACAAAAGTGTGTTGGTAATATAATACACAAAGACGAAAGTGTATTGGTAATATAATACACAAGGACATCTGTGTATTGGTAATATAATACACCGTGCATTAGTAATATAATACACGTAAAACCACTTATGTGTATTGGTAATATAATACACGTAAAATCAAGAGTTCTCGCGAGACCACTTCCACCTTAGGAAATAGGTGTGCAACTATGGTGTCTTTGAGTAGCATGAGATTGGGGGTAGAGGATGATATATTAACTTGAGGGTGATCTGTTAGTTATGTGCGTTGTTTGTCTGTGACAATTACTGTATGATTTTACTATGACTCTTTTCCTCTTTTTGATGATAGAACTGTTTCTTATTCCCTATGTTTCTGCATTTTTTATGGGTTACTTTGGTTTACGTTAGAAGACCCGATGGAGGGTTATGTTGCTGAGGAGCTGGACGGAACTCTGTATGAAACGGAGATTGCTGAGAAGTTGGATGGAACTCCTTACGAACCCGACGCTGGGGATCAAGCTGTGATCCATGGCGATTAGAGTATAGACATTATGGCCAGTGTGTCTAAGGAGCATTTTTATATTTCCGCTAAGTATGTTTGTTATTAAGTTTATGCCCGTGAGGGATCCTACTGAGAGGATACCCTCAACAGTGTTTTGGTATTGTAATGAACAACTAAGTGTGTATTTACATATGTTAAAGTTATTGTGTTTTAAATTTGTAAAAGTTATATGATAATTAAATAAGTTTTTAATTTTTACATATTTTCATGATAAACGCGCGATTAAGAATTGATTTAAGAAGGTAATTAATATAATAAAACACCGGGGCACAATGGGGTGTCTCACTTTCGAAGATATACTTCAAAGGATCCATTCGATAAATTAGCCAAGTGGTGTGATATAACATGTACTGTCTAAGTCTTTTGGAGGTCCACACTAGCGCACGACAAGTCTTCTCGATTGCCATATAACAATCCTCACATGCATTAAACTTCTTACTCAGATAGTAAATTGCCTGCTTCTTCCTGCCAGATTCATCATGTTGTCCCAGCATTGCCCCCATTGAGGTTGGCAATATAGTGAGATAGGGTAACAATGGACGACCTTGGGTAGGTGGTACCAATACTGGGGGATTCAGTAAATATGCCTTTATATTGTCAAAGGCTTCTTGACAGTTATCATCCCATCTTCCCGAATTATTCTTCCTGAGGTCTGAAGATTGGCTCGCACGTGGTAGTCAAATTTGCAATGAAGCACGCAATATAGTTCAACCTTCCAAGAAAACCCTTACTTCTCGCTCGTTCTTAGGTAATGGCATATCACGTATTGCTTTTACCTTGTTGGGGTCCACCTTTATTCCTTCTCTACTGATGACAAAGCCAAGTAAATTCCCTGCGGATGCACCAAAAGCACATTTTGCAGGGTTGAACCGCAACTTGTACTTCCTTAGCCACTCGAACAACTTTCGCAAAACTGTTACATGGCTTTCTTCTTCCTTGGACTTAGCCACTATATCATCAACATATACTTCTACCTCCTTATGCATCACATCATGGAACAATGCTACCATAGCACGTTGGTAAGTAGCCCCAGCATTCTTCAACCCAAAAGGCATCACTTTGTAACAAAAAGTTCCCCAAGGAGTGATAAAAGTTGTCTTTTCTTTTTCATCATCATCCATGAGGATCTGATTATATCCAAAATACCCATCCATGAAAGAAAACCTATGACCTCTGGCTGTACTGTCTACAAGGACATCAATATGAGGTAGCGGGAAATCATCCTTTGGACTGGCTTTATTCAGATCTCGGTAGTCTACGCACATTCTGACCCTTCCATCCTTCTTTGGTACTGGAACAATATTAGCTACCCATTCCGGGTGTCTAGCTATTTCCAGAAAGCCGACCTCTAACTTCTTGGTCACTTCTTCCTTGATCTCCAGCGACATCTCAAGATGCATCATCCTTTGCTTCTTTGGAACCACATCTAGGTATAAGGGAATTTTATGTGATGCTATCTCAGGATCTATACCTGGAATATCTTTGTAGTACCATGCAAAAACGTCCAGATACTCTTTGAATAGTGCAACCATTTCTTCACGCTCTGGGTTATCCACTATTTTCAACTCCTTTTTGTCTTCCTCGGTTCCCATATTGATCACTTCTGCAACCTCATCATTCGAGTTAATCCCTTCTTCTGTCCGTTTCACCATCTTCGTGAATTCTTCAATGTCTTCTTCTTCCTCATAGGATTCAAGGTTGTATTCATCAACGACCGCGAGGGAATCAATAAATGAGTTTTCAAAGTTCCTCTCCTGATGTAAATCTTTAGTGGAAGAAGTATTTCTGGAAGAAAAAGTCGGGAATAGGAGAAGTATAGGCAAGAGTCTTATTTATGAAAGAAAAGCTTGAACAAAGTAAAGAAATGAAAGAGAGAGAAAATAAATGATGGAACCAAAAGGAAAACACCAGACAAAGTGCTACATTCTCATTCATGTCTCAAACAAAGTAAACATCAGTTCATATTTAGTACAATAATATAATTACTTCATGGAAATAACATCAACAAACGGTTCAGATCGCCAGTTATTGAGAACTTCATTGCTAGCAAGGAGATAGATGACATGGTTCTCGTCCAGCTCCTCTTCAAGTGTGCTAATAGTGAAGTGAGGAGAAAATAACTTGTCAGGACTGATAACTTCAGCAGCCGCTGGGAAAGTCTCTGTCAAAAGGGGAAAATACTTTCTCTCATCCTCTTCTCCTTCCTTGTTCTCGAGAGTCGTGAATTTCATCTTTTCTGCCAAGTAGGGTTGATAACCCAATCCATGCCTTCATTCTCTCATAGCTGCTTCAATTGGTTTAGAGATCCCTTGCAGCTTAGGCCCTAGGTCTTTACCTCTTTGATACCCATTCTTTTCCATGATGCGGATTGCTACTTCATTCACATTCTTCATTGGGGCTCCCTTTTCTTGTTCTCTGGCTTCAATACCTCAAAACTACACAGTGAATCATCTTCCATTTGCTCTGTACTTTCTACATGAGGTATTGCGGCGGGCTTTGTCAGCATAATTTCCACTTCACCACAGACAGTAATCACGGACCCATCTTGAATATACTTCAAACACTGATGCAGAGTCGATGGAACAACCCCTGCTTCATGAATCCAAGGCCTTCCCAAAAGCATAGTATAAACTGGTTGGATCTCCATGACTTGAAAGAGGACAGAAAAACAACTAGGCCCTATTTCAAGGGATAGAGTTATCTCCCCTAAGATCCCTCTTGCTATCCCATCAAAGGCTTGCACAATCATTTCTTGTGGTGTAAAATCCGCCATGCTTATGTTTAGTTACTCGAGAGTGGACATTGGAACCACATTCAATGCCGAACCACCATCTACAAGCACCTTTGCAATCACAAAACCTTTACACATTAGGGTAATGTGTAAATCTTTGGTACTACTGCGGGATTTCGAAGCCACTTCATCTTCCGAGAAAGTAATCATGTTGACGCGCCTTATTAGGTCCACCATATTTACTAGATTCTCCGTAGTGACGTCAGGCTTGACATACACTTCATTCAACAACTTCAATAATGCCTTATGATGTGACTCTGATGTCAAGACAAGCGATAAAAGAGATATCCTTGATGGAGTTTTCTTTAACTGTTCTACCACATCATATTCACTTTGCTTCATGATCTTCAGAAACTCTTCTTCTTCTTTTCCTTTTCCTTCATCCATAGTTTCCTTTTCTTTGGATTCCTTCATCATTTCTTCTTCATCAGGGCGATAGCATTGCCCGCTCCTTGTAATGCCTCCAATTCTCACAATATTAGTAACTTGGGCCTTCGAGGTCTCTCCCACACCTCCAGCTAGCTCAACCTTCTATTAATAATTCTATGGTACAACATGTGTATCATCATAAGCAAAATGAGTTGGCTTCTTCACCCTTACAATGACTCTTTCTGGGGCTGAAGCTTTGTTCATGGGTGGTACTTGGAGGACAACTTTTTCAACTACATTGACTTCCTCGGCAGCACCCCGTCTAGCTTGAATCACCCCCAAGGTGAGTAATCCCTGAACCCGGACTTTGAATTCCCAACAAGTTTCGATGTCGTGCCCCACTTGCCCATGATGATAGTTACACCTTAGATTTCAGCATACCTCCTTTATTCTCTTGGAATTCTTACTGGTGCAAGAATGTTGTATCCCGCCTTCTTTAGTTCTTCGAAGATCTTTTACATTGGCACTCGCAACTCCAGTACCTTCCTGATTGGGGACTCTCTTACCTCCAAATTGTTCATCCGATTTCCATCATTATGATTCAGGATTGTATTTTTAACAATATTAGGCCTGACCTCTTCTTCAAACCCTAGCTTCCCACAAGCAATCAACTTTCTCACTGCCATCTTAAAAGCTTCGCAATCTTCAATGGAATGTCCTGTGAGATCCATGTGATACTTGCAAGTATGATTTGGATTGTACCAAGCAGGAAATGGTGATTCTAGGGGACGTACAGGGTTCTCCGCAATTAAGTGGCGGTCAAACAATTGTTGGAATAAATCCGCATTAGAGATGGACAATCTCGGAAAGGGTGGCAAATTTGGATTTTGGAAACGTCCTTGGTTTTGGAAATTTGGGCGAGGTAGAGGATAATTTGGGCGGTTTTGTGGGGGTGCAGGCGGGTAACAAGTGTATGATGGACGAGCAAGGTTATATGGTTGAGGGATAGGAATATTGTTGATTTGGTTTTGTGGGTAAGTGTTGGTTTGTGAGGATGATTGTAACGGGTAAAGTGGGGTTTGTGTCTGGTATGGGATATGTGGATTAGGGTTATATGGTGCTTGGTATCGAGGATTAAAGTTTTGTTGGCGTTGTACATAATTCGCCTCAACTTCTTTTTTCTTTAGTTGGAATCATTTCCGGGATGCACTTCCTTCAACATCATTCATGGGAAGCTTTCCAGCTCTTGCTAAAAATTCAATCCTTTCACCGGCGGCGATCAAGTCGGAGAAATCTTTATAGGCTGCCCCAGTCATGGCCCCTATAAAAGGTGCTCCGAGGGTTCCTAAAAAGTATGAGCACATTTCAGATAAAGTCAATGGGGGTTGAACTTGTGCAGCCAAACTCCTCCACCTTTGGGCATATTGCTTGAAGGACTCCTCATTTCTTTTCTGCATTGTAGTCAACCGTTCACGACTCGGAGCTGCATCTGTAACATCCTAAAATTCTAATATAATTAATTCAAAAAAAAAGGGATTAAGTTATAAAAAAATAATAATAGTAATAATAATAACAATAATGATATAATAAAAATACAATATAATTAAGAGGTTTAGTGTATGGGATATGTTAGTATAAAACTTATTAGAATTGGTAAATAATTACAAAAGAAATATTAAATTAAAATAAATATATATAAAAAAAAAGAAATCCGGATCCGAGTTAGATGGGCTTTAACGAGTGGATGGATCCTTTTCCTTTTCTTTTGGCTGTGTGCTTCAGGGGCGGCGCAATATTGGTTTTCTTCTTAAGGACAAACCTCAAAGGCTTCTCACTGTTGGCTATCTATTGCTGGAAGAATTTTTTTGATCAAGATTGCTGGAAGAATTTGAAAAAAAGAGTATATAAAGGTTAGTAACCAAAAAGAAAAGGAACGTGGATCAGGAGCGCCGCAGGGGGGTTTAGCATTTTCGTCAATTACGTTCTTCCTTCCCAGTGTAACCGTAACAATACAGATCCAAGAATGCCACCAAACGGGAGAAGAATTTTCAGGGGAGCGCAAATCCTTATCATAAATAATTTTTAGAGCACACTGGAGGTCTTCGAGAGGTGAGCAACAATACCTTTTAATAACCCTTTCCATGGTACATGTGTTTGTTGTGTTGAGCGATTTACCTATGATTTTGAGAGATTTTAATTGAATGATGCATGTTATTAATAAACTATTTTTTTTAAAATTAGGGGTTTTGAATTAATTTGAAAAGTTATTAAATTGGGTATTTATTCTTGTTATTGATGGCATGAAATACATGATTGACATTTGTATTCGTTGAATGACGTGCTTATTGGTGTATGTTATGTCATGTGAGTTTATTTGACATGCATGATAAGATCAAATATTTAATTTTTGGTAAATGAGTTGTTACACGTATGAGACATGAAATTGTGCCTTATGATGAATTGTATGATGTTTGCCGCAATACCACCTATGATAGGGGTATCGAAGAGAAATACCGCCTTAATGGGGTATCGAAAATAACATCGCCATGTGGTTGGGATGTCAAAAATGAGTAATACTACCTAAAAAGGAGTATCGAAAGTAACAATGCCACAGGTTGGGGTGTCGAAAAAGGAGAAATACCACCTTGTGCTCTTGAGAGGTATCGAAATGGAAATGTGGGAGGAGGGTGACATCGAAACACTCCTCGTGAGTAGGGGTAGGAATGGGACGCCATTGTCGTGTGATGTGTGAATTTATGGCATGCCGGGAAGAGACCAGTTTAATTAGGAGGTCTTCGGGCCGCTTGGATTAATCTAGAATTTATTTGGTATATGGAATGTGATGTATTGAGATGAGTTATTGTTACGTTATATGCTATTGAGTTGATGAGATTATTATTGATATTAAAAGTATTTTCTTTTATATATATTATTTTGGAAAATTAGCGGGTGCCATGGACAGTTTTTCCGGTTACCGCGCCGGCTGAGAACAATGCTATTTTCGAAAATATTTTATAAAACTGTATTGTTGATCACTGGGATTTTATATCTCATTATAAGTATTTTTTTCAGAGACCGAGGACACCGCCGTTGAGGACCCAGAGACCTGAGGAGTCATCCTCTCATCACTTAGTTGGTTAGTAATGCAGTATGGTTGAGGGTGCTGACGACATTATTTTTGGTTTACGTATTTTTTGTCTCGGATTGTAATTAGACGCCCGGTTTTGAGGCTTGTGGTTTTTCATTTATATTTATATTCATTACATAGATATTTTATTACTATATTATTTAATATGAGGTATTTTAAGACTTTAAATATTTTTTTGTTTTTCCTTATGAGATATATGTTTTAATCAAATGTAAAAAGGGATTTTTATTGATTTTACCTCGGGATTACTAATGTAACAAAAGGGTGTTACATTTATGGTATCAGAGCAGTTCGATTCTAAATCAGACCGTGATATGGGGGCTTTTTCAAAAAAAAAAAAAAACTTGGGCGCATAGGATGCTTGTTAGAGTTATACTTATGCATTCTATTCTTTTGGATATTGGACTTGATCAACCCACTGTTTGATTGGTGGTATGCAGATTATGGCAGCGAACAGGCGAGGGAGAAATGATGCACTTGCAGCGACTTTGGCTCGAATGACCAGAGTTATGCAGGAGCAGACGGAGACTCTCCGTCAGATAAGGGATAAGGGGAACGTGCTTAACGTGGTACCGGTTGCAGCTCCAGATCCACAGTACAGGGGTCTGTCAAAGTTCATGAATAATAATCCGCCAGCTTTTCGAGGGACCATCGACCCTATTGAGGCTGAGGAATGGTTACTGAAATTCGAGAAGATCTTTCGGGTCATGGGGTGCTCTGATGCTCAGAAGGTGGATTTTGCCACCTATATGTTAGAGTTGGATGCAGAGCACTGGTGGAACTGTGCCAGGGGCGGGTTGCTTGCTTCGGGTGCCCCTGTCACGTGGGACGAATTCAAGGAGGTATTTCTGGAGAAGTACTTTCCGCACAGTGTCCGGATATAGAAAGAGATGGAGTTTCTAGCTTTTTGACCAAACTGGGTTCCTTTTAGAAACTATTTACCAGTTTAGGGTTATTCTGAAACTATTTACCAATGGGGGGTCGTTTTGGACACGTGGCATATTTTATTATTTTTCACTCTGACGGGTCAAAGGCTCCACTGCAGATGGTGCCTAGCACTAAAAAAATAAAAAAAAATAAAAGTCAAAAGGGGAGGCGCCACTGCAAATGGTGCCTTCCCCTGCAGTGGCACCTCCCCTGCAGTGATTGGACGCCTGCAATTTTAAAGGAACAACGCTACAATTTTAAAGGAACAACGCTACAAAAAAAATTTATACTATAAGTATAAGCAGTAACAAACAGATAAAAAATTTCATTTTTCATAAATTAAATATACATATTGTAACCAAAAAAAAAAGTCTACATATTGTTTTGGGATCAATTTTACCTTTACTCTTTTTATATGATTCTGACCCTTTTTATGGCAATTAATGCACCTTTCTGCACCATTTTAATACTCCGGCTGAGACAGTGAGACATGCATGGAATAGTACTAGTACTAGTACTAGTCTAGTCCAGAGCTGGGGTCACTGACATACCATTCCTTTCTACATGCATGCCCCATTGCCCTTGGCCTACTACTAGTAGTCGCAAAATCAGGGGTGGTCTTTTTTTCCCCTTCAAATTTCTAAAGTTTTCGATCATTATTATTTAAAGGGAATGTTATTATCAGAGTTTCACTCCCTATCCTCAAGTGATCAAAGTATATATGATTGTTAAAGAAATTAAATAAAAAGATTTAAATAAATTTTAAAAATTTTAATATACAAATTATACTTTTTTATTTCATTTTCGTCTTTAATTAAACTTAACATGCGCTAGTAGGGAATAACGCCCGCAATGGTTGCTTAGATTAGGGGCAAGGATTTCAACCGAATCACGTGGGATGATTTTGTAGACTAGGCTGAAAATTCTTTATCCGGCTTTTTGACCAAACTTATAGTATTGGTGTAAATTGTTGGTGTAAATTGTTATTGCTATTATTTTTTTATGACTCCTGTGATATTATTTGCTACTCATTAATACGGGATTTTTTTATTGCATCTTGTTGTTTTAAATATATACTTTATCATTAATGTCATCGTTACTCCCTATACTTATAGTATAATTTTTTTTGTAGCGTTATTCCTTTAAAATTGTAGCGTTGTTCCTTTAAAATTGCAGGCGTTATTCCTTACTAATGCATGTTAAGTTTAATTAAAGACGAAAATGAAATAAAAAAGTATAATTTGTATATTAAAATTTTTAAAATTTATTTAAATCTTTTTATTTTAATTTCTTTAACAATCATATATACTTTAATCACTTGAGGACCGGGAGTGAAACTCTGATAATAACATTCCCTTTAAATAATAATGATCGAAAACTTTAGAAATTTGAAGGGGAAAAAAAGACCACCCCTGATTTTGCGACCACTAGTAGTAGGCCAAGGGGAATGGGGCATGCATGTAGAAAGGAATGGTATGTCAGTTACCCCAGCTCTGGACTAGACTAGTACTAGTACTAGTACTATTCCATGCATGTCTCGCTGTCTCAGCCGAAGTATTAAAATGGCGCAGAAAGGTGCATTAATTGCCATAAAAAGGGTCATAATCATATAAAAGAGTAAAGGTAAAATTGATCCCAAAACAATATGTAGACTTTTTTTTTGGGTTACAATCTGTATATTTAATTTATGAAAAATGAAAAATTTTATCTGTTTGTTACTCCTTATATGTATAGTATATTTTTTTTATAGTGTTGTTCCTTTAAAATTGTAGCGTTATTCCTTTAAAATTGCAGGCGTCCAATTGTTGATTGGGGCCCCCCCTGTGCCACGTAATACACTGCAGGGGGAGGTGCCACTGCAGGGGAAGGCGCCATTTGCAGTGGCGCCTCCCCTTTTGACTTTTTTTTTAAATTTTTTTAGTGCTAGGCGCCTTCAAAGGCGTCATCTGCAGTGGCGCCTTTGACCCGTCAGAGTGAAAAATAATAAAATATGTCACGTGTCCAAAACGACCCCCTATTGGTAAATAGTTTCGGAATAACCCTAAACTGGTAAATAGTTTCTAAAAGGAACCCAGTTTGGTCAAAAAGCCTGGAGTTTCTACATCTTCGTCAGGGGAGTATGACGGTAGCGGAATATGTGGCCAAGTTCGAGAGGCTTGCATGGTTCTCCACACAGGTGATGGATAATCCTGATGGTCCATGGAAAGCAATTAAGTTCGAGCAAGGTTTGAAGCCAAAGCTGCAGAGCCTTATTGGGCTCCTAGAGATTCGAGACTACCCCACTTTAGTGAACAAGTGTAAGGTGGCGGAGCAGAATATGCAAGTTGTGCTGGCTGAGAGGTCGAAGGAGAAGAGCTTCAGTGACGGCAAGAGGTTCCACGGGAAAGGGGGTTACTTCTAGAAGAACCTACGACCTGTGCCCACAATCACGAAGGGTAAGCAGGTCCAAGGTGCTCAAGGTGAGAGGGGGACTGTACGTTACAAGTGTGGGTGGCAGCATGAAGATCGTGTGTGCCCCACGGCACAAACCACTTGCCACAAATGCGGGAAGATGGGACACTTTGCTAGGATGTGCAAGTCAGGAGGACAATCTCAAACCAGATCATTGAACCACGGAAGGGTCTTTACCATCCAAGGAGAGGAGGTGAAGGAGTCCGACGGTTTGATCCAAGGTAAGGGCTTTATTAAAGGTCATGATGTTATCATATTGTTCGATTCGGGAGCAACACATTCATTCATTTCATTTAAATGTGCTCAATTCTTAGAGTTATTTGTTACTAAACTGTCATATGATTTGTGTGTTTCTACTCCTGCTAAAGATAGATTGATTACTTCTTCCGTCTGCCTGCAATGTCCCTTATTATTTCAAGACCTGACTTATATTGTTGATTTGATATGTTTACCTATGTCTGGTCTGGATATTATTTTGGGCATGGACTGGTTGTCTCGTAATAATGCTATTATTGATTGTGCTAGTCGAACTATTTCATTCATTCAACAGTCCATGTCTGTTGACTATCCTAGGAAGGAACACCTTATCTCTGCTGCCTCATGTCATAAGTGCTTAGTTGAGGGAGCTCAGGGATATATACTTGTCTTTTCTGCTAAGATAGAGGCTGAAAGTGATATAGCGGCGTTGCCTATTGTGTGTGAGTTCTCATATGTGTTTCCTAAGGATGTCTCTAGTTTACCTCCAGATAGAGAGATTGAGTTTACCATAGATCTAGTACCTGGGAGTGGACCTGTATCAGTAGCACCCTATAGGATGGCACCTCTAGAGATGAGCGAGCTTAAGAAACAGATAGAGGATATGTTACAAAAGGGGTTTATTAGGCCTAGTGTGTCACCTTGGGGAGCACCAATGCTTTTAGTGAAGAAAAAGGATGGGGGCATGAGGTCGTGTGTTGATTATAGGCAACTGAATAAGGTAACCATCAAGAACAAATATCCCTTGCCTAGGATAGATGATCTCTTAGATCAGTTAAGGGGAGCGTCAGTGTTTTCCAAAATAGATCTAAGATCGGGATACCATCAAAATAGAGTTAGAAGCGAGGACATCCCTAAGACGGCCTTCAGGACAAGGTATGGACACTATGAGTATGTGGTGATGCCCTTTGGTGTGACCAACGCCCCAGCCGTTTTCATGGACTACATGAATCGGATCTTTAGGACCTTTTTGGACAGGTTTGTGGTGTTGTTCATAGATGATATTTTAATATACTCTAGGACACCAGAAGAACATGGAGAACACTTAAGGTTGGTGTTGCAGATCTTGAGGGACGAGCGTCTTTATGCCAAACTGGAGAAGTGTGAGTTTTGGCTAGAAGAGGTAAAGTTTTTAGGACACACAATCTCAAAGGATGGTGTAGCGGTTGATTCCTCTAAAGTTGTTGCGATGTTGGGATAGGAACAACCTAAGACAGTAACCGAAGTGAGAAGTTTCTTAGGCTTAGCTGGTTACTATAGGAAGTTCATAGGGGGGTTCTCTAGATTAGCCTTACCTTTGACCCAGTTGACTAGGAAGGGGAAACCTTTTGTGTGGGACCAGGAGTGTGAGGACGAGTTCCAAGAGCTTAAGAGGAGATTGGTGTCATCACCAGTCTTAACTATACCGGATCCCTTAGTGAGTTTTGTGGTATACTGCGACACATCTAAGAATGGCTTGGGATGTGTCTTAATGCAGGAGGGCAAGGTGGTAGCATATGCCTCTAGGCATCTTAGTCCACATGAGGGGAATTACCCTACCCATGATCTAAAGCCAGCAGCTGTGGTTTTTGCCCTTAAGATTTGGAGGCATTACCTTTATGGGGCGAAGTTTGAAAGTTTTTAGTGACCATAAAAGCCTTAAATATCTGTTCGACCAGAAGGAGTTGAACATGAGACAACGAAGGTGTATGGAGTTCCTTAAGGACTATGACTTCGAGTTGAAGTACCATTCGGGAAAAGCCAACGTGGTGGCAGATGCTTTGAGTAGGAAGTCCCTACACGTGTCGAGCTTGATGGTGCAAGAGCTGAACCTTATGGAAGAGTTTAGGGATATGAATCTGGAGGTGTTGGATGTGTCCTTAAATGTCTTAAGTTTGAAGCTGAATAGGTTGGAAATTAATAGTGACCTTGGAGACGAGGTTAGGCGGGAACAACTTTTAGACCAAGAGTTGCAGTCTCGGTTGGGACAAGAGGGTTATGAGTTGTCTGTTGATGGACTAGTGAAGTTTAAGAATAGGATCGTTGTTCCTAAGGAGGGGAGCCTTAGAGAGAAGATATTAGAGGAGTCTCATAAGGGAAAGTTTACCATACATCCTGGAATAACTAAGATGTACCAAGACCTTAAGAGGATGTATTGGTGGCCAAGAATGAAAAAGGATGTGGCTAGCTTCGTAGCTAGGTGTTTAGTGTGCCAAAAGGTCAAGATAGAACATCAGAAGCCTTCGGGGTTGTTGCAGTCCTTGGGGATACCTAAGACACGTCTGGGCTTAGACGCCATTTGGGTGATAGTGGATATGTTGACCAAGTCTGCCCACTTCTTGCCAATTAAGGCAACCTATAGCTTAGACAAGTTGGCATACCTCTATATCAAGGAAATAGTCAAGCTTCATGGGATACCCACATCTATAGTGTCGGATAGAGACCCGAGGTTTACCTCTAGATTTTGGAAAGCTTTTCAACAAGCCTTTGGGACTAAGTTGAACCTTAGCACGGCCTATCATCCCCAAACGGATGGTCAGTCAGAGCGGACCATTCAGACCCTTGAGGACATGCTTAGAGCGTGTGTCTTGGATGAAGGAGGGAGTTGGGATAGATTCCTATCTCTCATTGAGTTTGCATATAACAATAGTTATCACGCTAGTATAGGCATGGCACCCTATGAGGCCCTATATGGGAGAAGGTGTAGGTCTCCTTTATGTTGGTGTGAGGTAGGTGAGAAAACCTTGATAGGACCTGAATTAGTCCAGGAAACCTCTGAGAGAATCAAGATGATTAGGGAGAGGATGCTCACGGCGCAAAGTAGACAAAAGAGCTACGCCGACAAAAGGAGAAAGCCTCTAGAATTCCAGAAAAGTGAGCATGTATTTTTGAGAGACACTCCTAAGACGGGGGTAGGGAGGTCGATGAAAGTCCGCAAGCTAAATCCTCGTTTCATGAGGCCTTTCCAAATCCTTAAGAGAGTCGGGCCCGTTGCTTATCAATTGGCTCTTCCTCCACAATTGGCAAACCTTCATGATGTTTTCCATGTGTCAAAACTCAGAAAATATGTGCCTGATGAATCTCACGTGATAGCTCCCGAGTCTGTACAATTGAAGGATAATTTGATCTATAAGCCAAAGCCTAGTCAAATCCTGGACAAGAGCACTAAGACTCTAAGGAACAAGGCGATTCCATTGGTGAAAGTGTTATGGGACGGATTGACTCCTGAGGAAGCCACTTGGGAGATGGAGGAGGACATCGTGCGTCAATACCCAGATTTTATTATCTAAGGTACGGTAACCATTACGTTTAAATATGTCACGTGTTAAAATAAGTGCGTGAGTATGAGGCGAATTTCGGAGGCGAAATTCTTTAAGAAGGGGAGAAAATGTAACATCCTAAAATTCTAATATAATTAATTCAAAAAAAAGGGGATTAAATTATAAAATAAATAATAATAATAATAATAATAATAATAATAATAATAATAATAATAATAATAATAATAATAATAATAATAATAATAATAACAATAATGATATAATAAAAATACAATATAATTAAGAGGTTTAATGTATGGGATATGTTAGTATAAAACTTATTAGAATTGGTAAATAATTACAAAAGAAATATTAAATTAAAACAAATATAAAAAAAATCCGGATCCGAATTTGATGGGCTTTAATGAGTGGATGGATCCTTTTCCTTTTCTTTTGGCTGTGTGCTTCAGGGGCGGCGCAATATTGGTTTTCTTCTTAAGGACAAACCTCAAAGGCTTCTCACTGTTGGCTATCTATTGCTGGAAGAATTATTTTGATCAGGATTGCTAGAAGAATTTGAAAAAAAGAGTATATAAAGGTTAGTAACCAAAAAGAAAAGGAACGTGGATCAGGAGCGCCGCAGGGTGGTTTAGCATTTTCGTCAGTTCCGTTCTTCCTTGCCAGTGTAACCGTAACAATACGGATCCAAGAACGGCACCAAACGGGAGAAGAATTTTCAAGGGAGCGCAAATCCTTATCATATATAATTTTTAGAGCACGTTGGAGGTCTTCGAGAGGTGAGCAACAGTACCTTTTAATAACCCTTTCCATGGTACATGTGTTTGTTGTGTTGAGCGATTTACCTATGATTTTGAGAGATTTTAATTGAATGATGCATGTTATTAATAAACTATTTTTTTAAATTAGGGGTTTTGAATTAAAATGAAAAATTGTTAAACTGGGTATTTATTCTTGTTATTGAAGGCATGAAATACATGATTGACATTTGTATTAGTTGAATGACGTGCTTATTGGTGTATGTTATGTCATGTGAATTTATTTGACATGCATGATAAGATCAAATATTTAATTTTTGGTAAATGAGTTGTTACACGTATGAGACATGAAATTATGCCTTATGATGAATTGTATGATGTTTGCCGCAATACCACCTATGATAGGGGTATCGAAGAGAAATACCGCCTTAATGGGGTATTGAAAATAACATCGCCATGTGGTTGGGATGTCGAAAATGAGTAATACTACCTAAAAAGGAGTATCGAAAGTAACACTACTACAGGTTGGGGTGTCGAAAAAGGAGAAATATCACCTTGTGCACATGGGAGGTATCGAAATGGAAATGTCCCCGACAGGAGGGTGACATCGAAACACTCCTCGTGAGTAGGGGTAGGAATGGGACGCCATTGTCGTGTGATGTGTGAATTTATGGCATGCCAGGAAGAGACCAATTTAATTAGGAGGTCTTCGGGCCGCTTGGATTAATCTAGAATTTATTTGGTATATGGAATGTGATGTATTGAGATGAGTTATTGTTACGTTATATGCTATTGAGTTGATGAGATTATTATTGATATTAAAAGTATTTTCTTTTATATATATTATTTTGGAAAATTAGCGGGTGCCATGGACAGTTTTTCTGGTTACCGCGCCGGCTGAGAACAATGCTATTTTCGAAAATATTTTATAAAACTGTACTGTTGATCACTGGGATTTTATATCTCATTATAAGTATTGTTTTCAGAGACCGAGGACACCGCTGTTGAGGACCCAGAGACCTGAGGAGTCATCTTCTCATCACTTGGTTAGTAATGCAGTATGGTTGAGGGTGTTGACGACATTCTTTTTGGTTTACGTATTTTTTGTCTCGGATTGTAATTAGACGCCCGGTTTTGAGGCTTGTGGTTTTTCATTTATATTTATATTCATTACATGGATATTTTATTACTATATTATTTAATATGAGGTATTTTTAGACTTTAAATATTTTTTTGTTTTTCCTTATGAGATATATGTTTTAATCAAATGTAAAAAGGGATTTTTATTGATTTTATCTTGGGATTACTAATGTAACAAAAGGGTGTTACAGCATCCAGGTTGAACTTGTACCGGTCCATGAATAAGTCAGTCAATTCCGTCCATCGCGAGATCTTGGAATGGTCCAATTGGAGATATCATTCTAAGGCGAGGCCAGTCAAACTTTCGTGGAAAAAGCTGATAAGGAATTTGTCATCCTTGGACCAAATTGCCATCTTGGTGGCATAACTGATGAGGTGAAATCGTGGATTCCCACTTCCATCATATTTGGAAAAATAAGGAATCTTGACGTCTTTGGGGATCACGACATCTATGGCGGGACAGAGTTCTTCTTTTTGAAGAGGGTCGTAGGCATGCGGGCCATGTATTGCTTTTATCCGTTCTTCCATTTTCCCCATCCATTCATCTTTCATCTTATCCTTACCAGCCTGAACTCCCGCTAACTGACTGTGAGTAGATACATGAGGCTACTCCCATGTTGGTGCGATATAGCCCGAAACTTCATGATATGCATTTCTAAAGGGGGATATCCTTCTCCAATGGGAAGTGTTATTGGTGCCGTGTGATGTGTCTGGTCGGGGCCAGATATTCCCTGAATGAGACCCGTGCTAATGTTCGAAAACATCGGTGCTGTTATCACGGAAGAAATCCTTCGCCTACCGGGTTCATTTGCATCTCTGTTAAGCATGCTGAGAGATTCCCTCATATCCTGCAGTATGGCTTCTAATCTTGCTTGGGTTTCAGTCATTTCATTTACCCTTCCCCTCACTTCATCTATCTTAGAGCTTAAGTTTCTTCCTTCCTCAGACGCATTGGCAGCCATCCTGGTCCGAGATCTGGTATTGTGAACTCGGGTTTGATTGGTGTCACCTTTCCTAGGTCGTGCAATGGTTCCCGGATTCTCAGAAGTATGTGACTCTATAAAGCATCCGAGGATCTCATTAGTAAACCCAAAATTTGTGTGTGTGTGTGTGTATGCATGTGCAAGTTAACATCCTTTGTTTGATCGCGAGAGTGCTCTTAGGAAGACTGTCGTATACACCTATAGCAAGAATACTCATCCTACAATCAAATCTAGTGGTATGGTTCCCTCTAGCTTGAATGCAGTTGGTGTTAAGTCCAAGGGAGAATCCACTCCTCGATAGACCACACCCGTACTAGCAACGTCCTTATTTTTACGTAGAAAACACGTCGTTTTTAGGGTAAAAATATAGTTGATGACGTATCTAAGGGAGAATTCACTCCTCGATAGATATCATCTAAAAAACACTCGACAGACATTGATGAAAACTTCCATTCCATTATAAATATTTCGATACAAATCATGAGTCTTTGATCAAAAGAAATACATTGATAGCTTCCACCTCTCTCTGAGCACTATGTTAAGAGTCTCATCTTCTTCTTCCTGAACCCTTTGGTAAGTTTCCCAAAATGATTGAAGAACTCGATCACCTTTGGTGGTATCTGAAGGAAATGGTTTATACGAATATGGATGGATGCTTCTTCAAATCGCTCCACCAGCTAGGAAGTGTGATATTGGAGCTTATCCATCATGTCCTCGTATTTTCTTTTCCATGCTTCCTTTTCATTCATTACATCCTTCACTACCAATTTCCATCCCTTTACCCATTCTGCTTGATGTTGAGCTTCAACTCTTTCAGTGTCTTTTATTTTGGCTGAGCCAATCTTCTCTTATGTTGGCCTCCGCTAGTATCTCACGATACTTGGCTGCTTCGTTCCATCCTCGATCAGAGTACATTTTTGTTTGGCCCAAAGATTCCTGCAGGGATTCAACTCTCTCTTCTAGTATATGTATTGTTTCAGCATGAACCCCTACATTTGTCTTGAGCTCTTTTTTCTTCCTTTGAAGTTTGACAAGCATCTTCTCTTGATATTCTATCTTGGCTAGCAGCTCTTGAATTCCTGCTTCTTTTTCTTTTCTTGCCCTTTTTGAATGACTCGGGGTTCGTAGGCATTGGCGCATTCGTCTTTCAAATGCTCAATCCGTAAACTTAGCTTCTGCACTTGGCTTCGGAGCGTGACAATATTTACTTCGGCAGCTTGGTTCTTCTCATCCAAAACCCTCATCCGAGCTTTTAAAATATCGATTTCTTTCAACATTTGATCTTCGGTAAGAGGGTTATTTTCACTACGGAGAGAGGATGCAGGTCTTGGGGGGTAACCTCTTCTTGCTTCTCTCCATACTTCATATCTTTTTGTGTGAGCTATGATTTGCCTTCCTAATTCCTCAGGTCCTTTCATATGAACATCATTCCATGCCGACCTTACTGCTATTGTTTGACTTTTGATGCTTTCACTTTCTTGGTATAGGAAGAATACCCCATCGAGCAGCTCTTCGGGGGGTTAATCCTGCATCCACTTGAGCTGACGCATCACCAAAGCTGGTGAATATGATACACAACCTCTAGGCCCCATCAATGGAACATTTGAAAAACTTCCACAGCTGAATACAACTGAATCTCCATTGTACCATGGACACATCCAACTAAATGACCGCGGGTCGATCTGATCAAACTCTTGTTTCCATTCATATAGCTTACGTGTCTTTAGTTGCATGCAAGCGAATCCTTTCAGCGGGTCATCTGTTCTATCGATTTTATCGCGAGCTTAAAGTGAGTCATGATCCAGACATACAACATTGATGCACAACATCGCAGTTTCCCTTGTTGATTTTGATGACAAACCTGTAGGGAGAGGAAAGTTTCATCTAAGATAGCAGGGACCGGGTTCACACCATATTCTTCAACCCTATAGAAAACATCCATGGCTGACTGATCAACCAGATCTGGTATAAAAGGAAAGAGCACCAACCCATATATCATGAGGGCTAGCACTTTGCTGAAAGTAACCCATCGTTGTTGCTGGGCCAGCTTGTTGAGATACGCTTCCAAAAATTGCCGCTTCAATCCTTTGGTGGCTCCTTTTTTCACTTTCTCTAGCTGTTCCAGTTGAAACTCCAATAGACTTGCTATCTTCCAATCTATTACATATTGGCCATAATACATGTAGACACGGGTCTTCCTTTGAATTGGCAGTCTTAGCATATAAGCATACTCTTCTATGGTCGAAGTAATGTCTAAGTCAGGCAATTCAAAACACCTCAAAATTGAATTCCAATATTGGGCCAACGCACTCAGAGCGGGGGCTTCCACTGGAACACGCAATAGGTCCAACATTCTACCATACTTGCTGACAAAGCCTGAGCGTGCTTTTTCTGGCATTTGCTGGCTAAGTTCACATAAACTCTTCCCGTCATTGAGTGTCACATCGATCTTGATACTTTTCTTGGAACAGCTCGCATTGCTAGTACTCTTTTCGGAACCAAACTTTTCCATTTTCTTACTATAAGATGAATACCAAAGTCTTCCAACAAAGAGGCACAAAATAAAAAATAAAAAATGAGTATAGTGAAACAAATATATCTTGCATGATTCATGTTGTATGAGACCCAATAGGGTTGAAAACCCTGACGGGTATGCTGCCAATGCATCACCTTCATTATGACATATCGCCTATTAGATGTGCAATAATATTCGAATATGTCATTCAGGTTTGAGGCAGCAACGTGACGCCCCTAGTTTTGTGAATATTCATAATGAACATGCATGACAATTTATGCTTATGATAATAGAGAGAGAAAATAAAAGTATGCCCCCTTTTGTCCTAAGCCACGTAAAATCTAAGGATGGACACACCCTAAGTTAGGACTCTAAACAGGTTGGCCACTAGGTTTTTTCTATTAGTGAAAATTAGGACGGGTCTAGACCTCTAAAAGTCATGGTCCCCAGATTGCCCTTATAAGGATCTGATTCATGAATCTAGCCACAAGTAGGGATAAACCCTCTCAATATGACTATTCCATGATCTCATGTACAATCTGAGTGGTGAACCAACAAGTATCAGGGAGGTACAAGACCTCTTCAATGACAATGTCGGAGCACGGCCTAATCCTTGGGTTTTTGAGCAAGCTCGGGTATAGAGCCAAGAGTGTGTGCAATATGTGATAGTGATGTGTGTGAAGGGGGCATACAAACTTGTAACACTTTAAAAAAATAAAAAGAAAAGAAAAGACAAGAAAAACCTGCAAAACAAAAATATAGGTATATATGAAAATGGTTAAAAGTCCTCTACCCTATTGTTAAAATATAGGAAAAAGAAAAGAATGGAGGAGACAACAAAAACATTGTTAGTGAAACATATACAAAAATAACATGAGTTAAAATGTATATAAAACTAATTTTTCTCATTTTAATAGAAGGAAAACCCAAACAAAAAGGACAATCCCAACAAACATCACTAAAAATAAAAAACATTTTTTGTTTTGTCATTTAATTATTGTAAAAAAAACAACAAGATATAGCAATAAAAGGTAAAACAAATAAGCTACAAGTTATTAAAAATTTGCAAAACTAATTTTTACGGGCTTGACTTTCTTAAAAGCGTCCCTGATGGAGTAGTCATCTGTCGCGACCAAAAAGAAAACCTGTTTTCCTTTTAGGAGAATAAACATGGAGTCGCCACCAACTTTATTTAATTTCGGAAAAGTTGGAAAACCCTTTAAAAAACTTTGGTTTCGGGAGTTGATTACGTCTAGGGAAGGCATGGAGACTTAACCCCACGGCACCCTAGAACATCCATAAAAATGGTTACCCAGAATTAGTTGCGTAAATTATTAGTAACTTTGAAAATATTTACTTTACCCTTTTTACTTGAATTTTTTAGAATCAATCAATTATGCAATCAAAGGGATTCATTATTTTCAAAATATTTCCATTTTGAAGAGAAACTACTAACTTTAACATTTATTATTAATTAAGAAAATAAAAAAAGAACCAAAAAAAGTCAATTACATTAATAACATTGCAATCACCATAATGAGTTAATGGCAAGATGGGAATTTTAGATGATAGCCTCAATAAACATAAATGTCATTTAAGAATATTATTGAAAATCAACAAATCATTTAAAATCGTAATTGATTTATTTTGATAAAAAAAACTTTTATTCTCCAAAGGGAACCGAATTATTTTAGAGAGTTTTGATTCTTCTTAAGCACACAATTTAAGCATTTGACTAAAACTTATCCCAGGAATTCATCAACTAAGGCTTATTTTCAAATTTTATCAAATCAAGTTTATAAAGCATTGAACTCATTCAAGTCTTCTAACATACACGGCTTCTAGCAAACATATGACTTGCAAACTAAAACAAAGCAACCCTTAATCACCATAACAGGTGCATGGTCTAGCACAAAGGGAATGAAACCAACAACTCATATCCAATCCTATAGTAACTCAGCATACAATCCAAGCAGAACATGAACCATCATTAGCAAGAACAAAAATAAATAAAAACCCAATAAGAACAGTGTTCCTAATTCAGTGATCAAGAGGAAGAAATTAAGGTTACCAAACGAGATCTTCCTTTGATATTTCTCTTGATGTTCCCCAAATCACAGAATCAATTCCAAATAACAGTGACTGAGTACAATAATTGTGACTCTCCCTGACTTCTCTATCTACTTTTTTCAAGTTTCTCAACAAAACCAAAAAAAAACAACAAGAGGAAACGGAACACTCTTCACAGAAAAAAAGAACAAGAAATCTGAGAAATTTTTCGAAGTTGACACACAGATCAAAGAATTTCTTGGCCCCCTTTTCTGTCAAAACCGAAAACTGCCCCCCTTCTGTCTTCTACGTCGCCCTTTATAGGGATAGAGGAGAGGACTTCATGCTTCTTATTGCCCAGAAGATCGGAGATGGTCTCGATCCAGTCGCTGTCGAGAGCAGGGCCTCGTTTGCGTGGGTCCAATGTGCGGCGCTATCTGCATGAGGAGGCTAGGACGTGATGGTTCCAGGTTGGAGAAGAAGGGGGTTACGATTTTATGATTTGATGGAGAGGAGAAGGGAAAAAAAATGGTGGTTAAAGGGGTGTTGGCTAGGTTGTGAGAGAGGCAGGAAGAAGATGAAATGGTGGGTAATAAAGGTGTCGTAGCGGTTTGATGTAGGGAGTAAGAAGGAGAAGGTTTTTCTCTGATGGTTGAAGAGGGAGGTTGGGGGTATGGCTGCTGCTGTTAAGGTAAAAATGGAGGAGGGGAGGAGGAGACGAGGAAGAAGAATGACCAATGGGTAGAGGAGGTATAGGGGCAGTTGGAGAGTGGGAGGAGGAAAAGAGGTATTGTCTGATATGTAAAATTGAGTTTTTTAGGGTTAGGAGAAGTAACTCAATCTCCTTTCTTCTCTTTTGGCAGATTTTTCTTTTCTCCTTCTTTTCTTCCTCCTTTCTTCATTATCTTCTTCTTCTTCTTTCTTTATTCTTTAGCCTCCAACCTGAAAATAAAATTGCAGTGGACGGAACCTCCCGTCCAACAAAAAATTAGACATGCAATGGACGACACCTCCCCGTCCAATAGAAAATTAGATATGCAGTGGACGGCACCTCCTCGTCCATCAGAAAATTAGATATGCAGTGGACGACACTTCCTCATCCAACAAAAAATAGATATGCACTGGACGGGACCTCCCCGTCCAACAGAAAATTAAATATGCAATGGACGGGACCTCCCCGTCCAACATAAAATTAGATAAGCAATGGACGGGACCTCTCGTCCAACAGAAAATTATATATGCAATGGACGAAGCCTCTTCGTCCAACAAAAAAATTAAATATGCAATGGACGGAACCTCCTCGTCCAACAGAAAATTAAATATGCAATGGACGGAGCCTTCCCGTCCAACAGAAAATTAAGTATGCAATGGACGGAACCTCCCCGTCCAACAGAAAATTAGATTAGCAATGGACGGGACCTCCCCGTCCAACAGAAAATTAGGTATGCAATGGACGGAGCATACTCATCCAACATAAAATTATATGCAATGGACGGGATCTCCCCGTCCAACAGAAAATCTTTCCAACAGAAAATTAAATATGCGATGGACGTCCTCCCCGTCCAACAGAAAATTATATATGCAATGGACGGGACCTCCCCGTCCAACAGAAAATTAGATATGCAATGGACGAAACTTCCTCGTCCAATCATTATTTTCTTTTTCTTCTTTCTTTCTTTCTTATTATTTTCTAGTCTCCCTGAAATAACATAAAATAAAATAACATGAAGACGGACAAAAATGGGTGTTCACACTAATAAAGTGACACGTGTCAGCACCACATGATTTAAGAGGGTTAGTTGATCATTAGTAACAATTGAAGAGAAACACTTAACACATAGTGTTACATTACGTATTGTAATATCATTTTAAAATAAAAATAATATTCAATTCTTTGCACTCAAATTATAGATAAAATTGTTTCAAGGTTTTTGCTGATCACTTCTGTCTATAAATAAAAAGCCTTGGAGATGAATGAGTACCGGGTAATTTGTATGTACTTGTAAGCACTCTTTGAGTTGTGAGGCATGCCTTGATCCTGATAAACCCTGTGACCTAACTTACCTAAACTTTTTATCCATAAAAAATTTAAAATAAAGGCAAGAGTCAGGTTTTGATATTCATAAAAAAAAGGTCTAATTTTGATATTGAAAAGTTTTGCAAATGAATTATTTCCATCTAATTTCTTTCCATCTAGTCTTCATGCATGTTCACAACCCTACATTATTTATAAATTATGTTTTAACTTTTTTTTTTAATGTTTCAAAGTCAAAATAAATCACGATCCTTGAATGCATATTATAAGGATGTAATTGTGGATAGAGAGGGGTTATAGAGAAATTAGATGGAGAAAATCTATATGCAAAAAAAATTTAAAAAAATTGAGCACTGCAATTAAGTGTGAAGGTTCCATCGACGAATATGGTGTGAATAATCGTGGGCCAATGATAAATAAAAATAAAAATGATTTTAAATGTGAAATGATAAAGCACATAAGTTGTAACATAAAAATACATATTGGTTTGTCATTTAACGAATTGAGATTCGTGCAAATCAGCAATCTCCAAAAAAAAATCTATTATCAATCAATCATAAATTATATTTTTAAAAGAGTCAAATATTTTTATAATTGATAATTTATAATTGGCTATTCACATTGCTTAAAAAAAAAGGTTATTCACCTAAAAAGTATGTAGGATAACAATTAAATCTAAGAATCAATACCCCATTGTTGATTGCTAGAACTATCAATATAACTAAAACCCCATTGTTTTTCCAGAACAAAACAAACATGACTCGAATGGGATAGTTATCCGACTTTAAATGCTTGGATAAAAGAATAGGGTATTGGTCAATTAGCTTGAATTGATCATGGAGGTTTTTTTTTCAAAGTGACCCATTTTTAGAAATTATATACCAAAATAACTTCCTTTTGAAATAATTTATCAAACTAACCTACTTTTGAATAAAAAATTATTTTTTTAGTGACGTCATTGACTTGCTGACCTGTCACGTGGCAGGTCATGATTGGTCCGAAAATTTTGCAAAAAAAAAATAAATTAAAATAAAATATTTTTGGAGGAAAAAAAAGGTCAGTACCAAGTGTCATTGGCCTGCCACGTGAGAGCTCCTTATTGGTCCGTCAATTTTATTTGAATTTTTTTAAAAAAAAAGGTTTTTCTGGTTATAAAATAAAATTAGATTATTAATTAGTTAATATAATTATATTAATAAAATTTATCATTATTTAATTATACTAATAATATAATAAATAAATACCAATTAAATTTTATCATTATATAATTATACTAATTAATAATAATATAATAATTTAAAAATACAATTATACCAATTAAAATGTTTTCTGGTTAAAAAAATTATTTTATTAATTAATTAATTAATATAATCCTATTATTAAATTTTATCGTTATATAATTATAACAATTAATAATACTAATAATATAATTAATAATTAAATAAAAAAAATAGATTTTATCATTATCTAATTATACTAATTAATAGTAATATACTAATTTTAAAATAATATTAAACCAACTAAAATATTTAATTGGTATTAATTATTAATTATTAATTATATTATTAGTATTATTAATTAGTATAATTATATAATGATAATTATGTATTAATAGAATTATATTAATTAATTAATAATCTAATTTTCTATTCTTTATTTTAATTTTTATAACCAGAGAACCTTTTAATTGGTATAATTGTATTTTAAAATTAGTATATTATTATTAATTAGTATAATTATATAGTGATAAAATTTAATTGGTATTAATTAATTATTAATTATATTTTTAGTATTATTAATCAGTATAATTATATAATGATAAAATTTATTAATTTTATTATAATGATTAATTAATAATCTAATTTTCTAATCTTTATTTTAATTTTTTTAACCCAAAAACCTTTTAATTGTTATAATAGTTAGTATATTATTATTAATTATTATAATTATATAATGATAAAATTTAATTGATATTAATTAATTATTAATTATATTATTAGTATTATTAATTAGTAGAATTATATATTGATAAACTTTGTTAATAGTATTATATTAATTAATTAATAATATAATTTTCTTTTCTTTATTTTAAATTTTTTAATCCAAAAACCTTTTAATTGGTATAATTGTATTTTAAAATTAGTATATTATTATTAATTAGTATAATTATATAATGATAAAAATAATTAATAGTATTATATTAATTAACTAATAATCTAATTTTATTTTCTTTATTTATTTTTTTAACCCAAAAACTTTTAATTGGTATAATTGTATTTTAAAATTAGTATATTATTATTAATTAGTATAATTATATAATGATAAAATTTATTTAGTATTAATTAATTATTAATTATATTATTAGTTTTATTAATTAGTATAATTATATAATGATAAATTTTTTAATAGTATTATTTTAATTAATTAGTAATCTAATTTGGTGTGCTTTATTTTTTTATTTTAACCCGCTAACCTTTTAATTGGTATAACTGTATTTTAAAGTTAGTATATTATTATTAATTTGTATAATTATCTAATGATAAAATTTAATTGGTATTAAATAATTATTAATTATATTATTATTATTAATTAGTATAATTATGTAATGATAAAATTTATCAATATTATTATATTAATTAATTAATAATCTAATTTTATTTTCTTTATTTATTTTTTAACCCAAAAAACTTTTAATTGGTATAATTGTATTTTAAAATTAGTATATTATTGTTAATTAGTATAATTATATAATGATAAAATTTAATTGGTATTAATTAATTATTAATTATATTATTAGTATTAATAATCAGTTTAATTATATATTAATAAAATTTATTAATAGTATTATATCAATTAATTAATAATGTGATTTTCTTTTCTTTTTGTTTTAATTTTTTTAACCGAAAAACCTTTTAATTGATATAATTGTATTTTAAAATTTGTATATCATTATTAATTAGTATAATTATATAATGATAAAATTTAATTGGTATTAGTTAATTATTAATTATATTATTAGTATAATTAAATAATTATTAAATTTATTAATAGAATTATATTAATTAATTAATAATCTTATTTTATTTTATTTTTAAATTTTTTTGACTAGAAAAACCTTTTTTTAAAATTTTTTTCAAATAAAAAACAGACGGACCAATCAGGAGCTGTCACGTGACAGGTCAATGACGCCAGTTACTCTACCATAGTGCACCACGTGATGCTGACTTTTTTTTGTTTGTCTGCCAAAAAATTTTTTTTTTTTACAATTTTTTTGGACCAATCATAACCTGTCATGTGACGGGTCAACAAGCCAATCGCGTCAATTTGACTGTTGCCACTCAAAAAATAATTTTTTATTAAAAAGTAAGTTAATTTAATAAATTATTTTATAAAAAATTATTTTGATATATAATTTTTAAAAATGAGTCACTTTGAAAAAAAAATTTGATCTTGGAAGACGCAATGGGTACAACGATACATAACTGCTCACTTCGCGAGATTTTGATATGAAACTGCAGTAGGGACAATGATACGCAACGGCAAGATGCAAAGTGATAGTGATACTTAACATCTAGTGGAACTTGTGATATATGAGATCATGGTCATGTATTGGGGACACCCAATAGTTATGAATATGAGTGCAGAATTCCGCACCAATTGTGAATGTGATGGTGTCTACCAGAAATAAGGATAAGGCGATTGAATATTGAAATGATGGTATTTGTAAGATCAGTCGCGCTATTTGAACACACTTGTCTTGACATCGTATACAACACCACTACAGTAGCGTATATATATAGTTATTATGAGCCATTCGATCTATGATTATTATTATTATGTCCATGAATTTAATTTATTAATTATGATTTTTATTAAATCTATTTTTCTATCATATTTTTTACAATCACAATACTCACAGTGATATTACATATGTTTGTTACTTGTATCAGTGGCTTCAACTTTTAATTCTTGTACTAGCATTTTTAGTACATCTTGATTTGTTAAATCTGGCATACTTAATTTGTATACAAATTTTTCTATATTCTGAGAATCCATAAGTAATTAGCTCTGATAACAAATTGGTACCACCTTTATAACAATGATTAGATAATAATTTCGGAAATAATTTTTCATTTAATCATCTAATAAATCATATTCTTCATATATGTCAGAATCAGATAGTATATTATATTCAAAAGCTAATCATATTTCTTTCATATAATTCTATTATCTGTCTAATGAAATAACTGCTAAATAATAGTCTTCTTGTCTATATTGAGCTTTTATTTTTTTCAATTATTAATTGTTTACGGTCGGTAGATAAACTCATTACTAACACACTTATTATTTCTTTTTTCTGTTTGTTCATCAAATTCAGAATATATTTTCATTGTTTATTCGTTATTATAATCTTCAAAAGATTGTGCTGTTATTTTAAAATAATTAGATGATGTTGATTGGGATCTTGTCAGTGACATTTTTTCTATTTTTTCTATTCCTTGTTTTATTTGTATTTTATGTTTTTCTCTTTTATTTTTTAAATTAATAAGTTCATTTTCTTTTTCTATAATATGTTTTTCCATTTGTTTTCGATTTTTATCTTCTAAATCTTTTTTAAGATAATGATCATAGATGTTCATAAATTCTTTCATATTCCTTTTATCCTGATTTATTTTGTTATAAGATTCTTCGTAAATATTTCTTAATTCATTTCCTTTATTCATATTATATTTCTTAAATATTGTGCTAAATATCTTACTTTGTTTGATAGCTTATTTATATTTTCGTCTTCCTTAGTGTTTTCTGTTTCAGGAAAAGTAATTGGTTTTGGAATTTGTCTAAAACTTAATGATTTTGGATTTCTTATGGATATTCCTAATTCAGTTAAGTCATTTCTTTTAGGGTAGTAAATTTTTCCTATTTCTTCAAAAAGTTTCGGTATGTCTATTCTATCGTTATTTCTGAAAGTAATGCTATGGTGAGAATTTGTTAATGCATAATTAACACAGTAAGTAATTGAGAAGATTTTATCTCCAGATCTCATTAAGTTATTTCTTAAGAACCTATGTTCCATGGTTAATGATTGATCTAGTCTCTGGGTATCTAATGGTATACCAATATTTGGGTGTATCTCAAATTTTAATTTAACATAAGCTAAATTTCCTTCAATTATCCCTAGTATTTTGTCTTTTGGATCTGTTATTCTATCATCCTTTAATATTAATTCTATAGGTGAATTTATTCCTTCTGAAAGGTTGCTTTAATTAAAACTTGTATGACTCCTATATGAATATAGCCAATCTTCCTTCTATGTGCTTCCTTTTTTAAACTTCTTTTCAGATCGATTAATTTCTTTTTATTCAATAATTGTATACAAGTATTTCCTTGTGCTTCTGATATAACTATGGGAGTTTCATTAACTATCTTTCCATAGTATATGATATTTTCTTTCTGGTTTATTATGTTCATTATTCCTCCAAGTTTTTTCATATTCGCATCTTTTGCTAAATTTAAATCTACTTTTTGTATTTTTTGGAATAATTTTGGATCTATCAGAATACTTCCTTCATAATTTCCATCTTCTTCAGTGATTTGTATATGTTCTATATCAGTATTATCAATTTTTTCTCTTTCTATTTCAGACATAACTAATTTCTAATATGAATTGAGGGTTGATAAGTCATACCTGATTTGGATTTCTTTGAAATTCTTTCTGAATTCTTCGGTCCACTGCTGCTTCCGTTTAGTCAAGTTGAGATTCAATCGTGAAGTAGTTTTAGTGAAGTTGTTGGATATAAATTCTAGTAATGAAATTAGTATTTATTGATGAGAAGTAGAGGGAAATACATAGAACATGATGAATCCACTCTCAAGGATTCGAGTAGCAGAGCTAGCACAATTCTCTTCTAGAGAGAATTTCTCAAAGATGAGAGGGTTTTTCTTAACACACTCTGATTTGCCTCAGCATAAGAGGACTTATTTATACACCTATGAGGGCTAGATAATTTACACAAAAGTCCTTACATTATTTAGTCTATCAGCCTAATAATTCACATGATGACGTGAGCGCTTATGTCATTCTTCTATTATTGCCTCGTCTGAGTCTTTATCCTCCTGCCGACAGTCCTTTTTTGCCACACATCTTTCACATGCATGATTTCCATTTTCCTTTATCATTGAGCAAAGTAGGTTGAGTACAGCTGGCTGATAGTTCATGGATAGTCCTTGGAGCGTGTAAAAGGGTAGTTCAAAGTTTGTCAGTAGTGCCAAGTCCTTTCCTCTGATAGTCTTTCCACTCGTCTTGCTTAAGAGCAAAGTATGTGGTCCTTTGTATAGGGTTTTAATGAAGGAATCTTTTCCAATAATTTGGCACTGAGTGAAAATGCTTGCTAGTTGGTTGGCTAGGATTGTAGTAATCTTTTCTTCATCATAGTCTTCACCAGTTGGTTTATCTCTCATGGAGAAGCTATTATTACTTACTCCAATAAAGATTAAGTTCTTCAGTGGTTGCTTAGTAGCAAAATCTGGATAAGTTGAATAGAACTTTAAAAAGATAGTTCTACCTTTTGCAACATTTCTTTTGTAATTTTGGATGGCTTCTTTCAGATTATATGGGAACAGGCTGATTTCTTCCAAGTCTTTGTTTAAGTAAAGACATTCAATAAGTCCAAATTGGAACATATTAAATGCAAGTATTGATGATGCTCCAGGAGTAATTATGGCTTTAACCTCGAAAATGTTTCGGTTTACCATATAAAAACAATTAATTTTTTCTTTTTCAGACCAATTGGTCAGTCTTTTTAGATTTTCATGGAATTTTTCTTTTGAAAATTGGATTTGGAGTTCATGATCTTTTCTGGAAGTAATTTGGTAGTCATCAATAGAAGAAGGAATTCTTCCGAGTATTTTTAATGAAGTCTTTGGTTCTGGTAGAGTTCTTATTGTTTCAGAAAAAGTTCTTGGGCCAAGATAGACTTCTTTGCCTTTGTTTTGTTCTTCTTGATTTCCTTTCGAAGTTCTTTCTTGATAATCTTTCAAAGCCTTTTCAGCTTCCTCCTTAGTACGAAATCCTTTGTGATAGACTCCGGAAAGTCCAATACAGTGAGGGGCTGCTTTATGCCATTCATCATAGATACCTGGAAATGGTCCATTAAAAATAGTGTACCATTTTTCTTTAGTATTTTCTTGTACCTGTTGACTTATATCTTTCAAGACATCTTATTATGAGGATTTTCATTTTGCTTGTAATTCGAACTCCAGTACTTCAATATTTGCTTTGATTAGATCTAATTCCATTATTTTATGTTTCTCCAACATCCTTTGGGGTTGGATCCGCTTCATTATTGCTTCAGTTGTTTGTTGCTCCATTCTCTTGATAGTATATCTGCAAGAACATTTTTATCTCCTTTAATGTGGGAGATTGAGTAATTGTATTCGGCAAGTTTCATTTTCCATCTAATCAATCGTCCTTGTTTATAAGTTCCTTTATGGTTTAAGTTCTTAAAACCTGCAACATAAGTAGAGTCCGTTCGGACAATAAAGTCTTTATCCAGTATATAAATCCGATGTTTTTCTAACATTTGGGTCAATGCCAATGTTTCCTTTTCATGAATAGGATAATTAATTTCACTGTCTGAAAAAGTTCCAGACATATATCGACATAGTAATTCATTTTTTTATCCAGGGGGTTTTGCTTTCATAACACCTCCCCAACAGTCATTTGAGGCATCAGTCTCAATAATAATTATATCATCATCCGATGGATGATATAGCTCAGGAAGATCCCGTCATAAGTCTTTCATTCTTATAATAAGTCTATCATCCTCTTCAGTCCACGTCCAGAGGGCATCTTTCTTCAGCTTTTGTTGAAGCATTCTTCTTTCTGATGCAAGATTCTTGATGAAACCTTCATTTGAAATATATGTTAAATGTAACACCCGGGTACCGACGAGGGCGGGGAGTGCTCGCCGGTGCAAGAAGGCACGGACAAGGAGCGGCTCCTAGCAGGCTTCTAGGCGGAGGGACACATGAATGAACCGATTACACACCCGAATGAGAGGGATCCTGAGACTGTAGGTATGGGACTGTACAGTTGAGGAAGGCTTATATGAATTGATTGGTACTACCTATACTATCAAGATGCATCTTCTTTTCGGGAGTCCATCACTTAAGAACTCCACAGTTAAGCTTACTTAGCTTGGAACAATTTTGGGATGGGTGACCTCCTGGGAAGTTTTCCCGGGATGCGTGTGAGTGAGGACAAACCATGCTGAAAAGACTCGTGTTGGTCTGTGGGGCTAGTCGTTAATCCATAAAGCAGTCAGGGATGTTACAAATGGTATCAAAGCGGCACCCCTCCCAGTACGGTGTGGTTCGGGGACGAACCAAGCGGAAGCTGATGAGCATGTTACACCCGGGTGCCGACGAGGGCGGGGAGTGGTCGCCGGTGCAAGAAGGCACGAACAAGGAGCAGCTCCTGGCAGACTTCTAGGCGGAGGGACACGTGAATGAACCGATTACACACCCGAATGAGAGGGATCCTGAGACTGTGTAGGTATAGGACTATACAGTTGAGGAATGCTTATATGAATTGATTGGTACTACCTATACTATCAATATGCATCTTCTTTTCGGGAGTCCATCACTTAAGAACTCCACAGTTAAGCGTGCTTAGCTTGGAGTAATTCTGGGATGGGTGACCTCCGGGGAAGTTTTCCCGGGATGCGTGTGAGTGAGGACAAAGCATGCTGAAAAGACTCATGTTGGTCTGTGGGGTCAGTTGTCAATCCATAAAGCAGCCAGAGATGTGGTAGCGGATGCTTTGAGTAGGAAGTCCCTACACGTGTCAAGCTTGATGGTGCAAGAGCTGAACCTCATGGAAGAGTTTAGGGATATGAATCTGGAAGTGTTGGATGTGTCCTTAAATGTCTTAAGTTTGAAGTTGAATAGGTTGGAAATTAATAGTGACCTTAGAGATGAGGTTAGGCGGGAACAACTCTTATACCAGGAGTTGCAGTATCGGTTAGGACAAGAGGGTTATGAGTTGTCAGTTGATGGGCTAGTGAAGTTTAAAAATAGGATCGTTGTTCATAAGGAGGGGAGCCTTAGAGAGAAGATATTAGAGGAAGCGCATAAGGGGAAGTTTACCATACATCCTGGAATAACTAAGATGTACCAAGACCTTAAGAGGATGTATTGGTGGCCAGGAATGAAAAAGGATGTGGCTAGCTTCGTAACTAGGTGTTTAGTGTGCCAAAAGGTTAAGAAAGAACATCAGAAGCCTTCGGGGTTGTTGCGATCCTTGGAGATTCCAGAATGGAAGTGGGAGAGAATTTCTATGGACTTTGTGATGGGGTTACCTAAGACGCGTTTGGACTTAGACGCCATCTGGGTGATAGTGGATAGGTTGACCAAGTTTGCCCACTTCTTGCCAATTAAGGCAACCTATAGCTTAGACAAGTTGGCATACCTCTATATCAAGGAAATAGTCAAGCTTCATGGGATACCCACATCTATAGTGTCAGATAGAGACCCGAGGTTTACCTCTAGATTTTGGAAAGCTTTTCAGCAAGCCTTTGGGACTAAGTTGAACCTTAGCACGGCCTATCATCCCCAAACGGATGGTCAGTCAGAGCGGACCATTCAGACCCTTGAGGACATGCTTAGAGCGTGTGTCTTGGATGAAGGAGGGAGTTGGGATAGATTCCTACCTCTCATTGAGTTTGCGTATAACAATAGTTATCATGCTAGTATAGGCATGACACCCTATGAGGCCCTATATGGGAGGAAGTGTAGGTCCCCTTTATGTTGTTGTGAGGTAGGTGAGAAAATCTTGATAGGACCCGAATTGGTCCAGGAAACCTATGAGAGAATCAAAATAATTAGGGAGAGGATGCACACGGTGCAAAGTAGACAAAAGAGCTATGCCGACAAAAGGAGAAAGCCTCTAGAATTCTAGGAAAGTGAGCATGTATTTTTGAGAGTCACTCCTAAGACGGGGGTATGGAGGTCGATGAAAGTCCGCAAGCTAAATCCTCGTTTCATGGGACCTTTCCAAATCCTTAAAAGAGTCGGGCATGTTGCTTACCAACTGGCTCTCCCGCCACAGTTGGCAAACCTTCATAATGTTTTCCATGTGACGCAACTCAGAAAATATGTGCCTGATGAATCTCATGTGATAGCTCCTGAGTCTGTACAAATGAAGGATAATTTGATCTATAAGCCAAAGCCTAGTCAAATCATGGACAAGAGCACTAAGACTCTGAGGAACAAGACAATTCCATTGGTAAAAGTGTTATAGGAAGGATTGACTCCGGAGGAAGCTACTTGGGAGATGGAGGAGGACATCGTACGCCAATACCCAGATTTTATTATCTAAGGTATGATAACCTTTTAGTTTTGAATATGACATATGTTACAATAAGTGCGTGTGTATGAGATGAATTTCGAGGACGAAATTCTTTAAGGAGGGGAGAAAATGTAACATCCTAAAATTCTAACATAATTAATTTGAAAAAAATAAATAATAATAATAATAATAATAATATTAAGTTATTAAAAAGTGTAGTGCAAATAAAATATAAATGGGAGATTTAGTGTAAAGAAGTGATGGTATAAGGATTTATTGAAATTTATTAACTAATATAAAGAATGAAAAATTATATATATATATATATATATATATATATATATATGTATATATATATGAAAAAAAAAAGAAAAGAAAAGAAGGATACTTGCGTTAAGCCCAAGCAGCCATGCTTATGGCTAAAGGAAAAAAAATTTAAAAAAACCTAAAAACGCTAGTGACCGTGCCTGCTGCCATGTATATATAAATCGGTTACTGTGCAAGTTAGTAGCGCCGCAACACAGTATAGAAAGGAGGAGGTTTATGCGTTTCCTTCCTTGGCAGTACGACTTTTATAATACACAGATCCAAGAACGCCAGTGAAGGGAAGAATAATTCTTAAGGAGGCACTAGTTTTTATCATACATAATTTTTAGAGCACATTGGAGGTCTTCTAGAGGTGAGCAACATTATCTTTTAATAACCCTTTCCATGGTACATGTGTGTAACGCCCTTTGTTACATTAGTAACCCAAATTAATTTCAATAAAAATCCTTCAAAACATTTAATTAAAAAAAACACAAGTCATAAAATTTTTCTCAAATAACTAAGTATGAAAATACCTCATATTAAATAAAATAATAGTATTTACAAAGTATTGAAAATATTATTAAATCCAATCATTTGAATAAAAACTAAAAGCCTCAAAACCGGGCGTCTAGTTACAATTTGAGATAAATAGTATGTAAATCAAAGAACGTCGTCTGCATAATACACTAAACCATACTACATTACTAACCAATTAGAGCTAATCAAATATAACTCTTTAGATCTCTGGATTCTCAGCAGCGATGTCTTCGGGCTCTGAAAACAACACTTATAATGATATATAAAATCCCAGTGTACAACAATTCATTTATAAAATGTTTCGAAAAATAGTATTGTTCTCAGCCGGTGCGGTAATTGGAAAAACTGTCCATGGTATCCGCTAATTTCCCAAAATAATATATATAAAAAAAATACTTTTAATAACAACAAAAATTTCATCAAGTCAAATACATATAACATAAGATCAACTCGTCTCAAGGCATCACATTCCACATACCAAGTAAATTCTAAATTGATCCAAGTGGCTCGAATGCCTCATAACTAAACTGGTCTCTTGCCGGCATGCCATAAATCTCACATATCACGTGACAATGGCGTCTCATTGCCCATCCCTACTCATGAGGAATGTTTCGATGTCACCCTCCTGTCGGGGACATTTCTATTTCGATACCTCTCATGTGCACATGGCGGTATTTCTCTCTTTTCGACACCCCAACGTGTGACGGTGTTACTTTTGATACCTTTTTAGGCGGTATTGCTCTTTTTCGACATCCCAATTATATGGGGATGTTACTTTCGATACCCCATTACAGTGATATTACTTTTCAATACCCCTATCATAGGTGGTATTGCGGCAAACATCATACAACATGTTATAACTCAAATATGTCATGTCTCATGCATGTAACAAACTATCTCCCTCAATTTTAAACATATAAACTTCCATCAATAACAAACAATCATAAATATCACAACATATCATACATGAATAAAAACGTTACAACATCAATTAATCAATTAATTCCCCTTTTTAACAAAACCCCAATTTTAGAATTTAGGTTACTAACAACATGCATCAAGTCAATTAAAGACTCACAAACCCACATGGTAATCCCTTATCAACAAAAACAATCATATATACCATGGAAAGGGTTCATTAAAAGTATTGTTACTCATCTCTTGAAGACCTCCAAATAGCTCTAAGCGTTTCCTACTGCGAATCCTAACGTTTGCCATGAGTTATCATCATCTTCCTCTTCCTAGACTCCCTCTTCCACAACTATCTCTTCTTAATTCTTGAATTTCTTCTCTTCTTAGCTGTTTGAGTTTCTAGGTGTAATTAGGGTTCAAAAACTCACCCTAAGAGTGTTAAGATTTTATTTATAGAGCCCCCAATAGCCCAAAACGTGTAAAAACGCGCTAAGCCCGCTTACTCTGCATATGGTGCTGTATTTCGCACATATCTTGAGTTATAGATATTCAAAAATTATAAATTTTATATCGTTGGAAAGATAAAAGAATTTTCTACAACTGTTATGAAGACCACAAAATCTGAAACCGGCGTTTAGATAGTTAAAACGTGGATAATATTTAAAAAAAAATGGTTCTGGCGCTGGAACATGAATAGTGTGTACGAATTTGGTCATAACTTGAGCTACAAGAATCCAATTTGGACGAATTTGGTGTCTATGGAAAGCTAAGAGACAGGTCTATATTTCTTATACAGATCTCGAATTCAAAAAAGTTCTCTTTGGTTACTAAATATCCATCTGAAGTTAGATATCTAGTCATATTATGCGAAATTGAGCTTAAAACACTCAAACTATCTATTTATAATGGGTAACACAGCATGGGTTTTGATATGCTTATGTTTCCTATCATTATTTCCGCAATAATTTAGTCCACGGTAGGTTCTTATCCCTATTTTTATTTTATTTTTTAAAATCAATTGTACATTATTGTGGAACACACTGGATTTTTATTATAAAGAAAACAATTATAATAAACTCTTATACTACCCCTTTTTTTATTAAAATAATAATATTTGAATTTTTAGGATGTTACAATGTGTTTGTTGTGTTGAGCGATTTACCTATGATTTTGAGGGATTTTAATTGAATGATGTATGTTATTAATAAACTAATTTTTTAGGGGTTTGAATTAAAATAAAAAATATTATTAAATTGGATTTTATTCTTGTTACTGATGGTATGAAATACATGATTGGTATTTGCATTAGTTGAATGATGTGCTTATCGGTGTATGCTATGCCATGTGAGATTATTTGACATGCATGATAAGATCAAGCATTTAATTTTTGGTAAATGAATTGTTACACGTATGAGACATGAAATTGTGTCTTATGATGATTTGTATGATGTTTGCCGCAATACCACCTATGATAGGGGTATCGAAGAGAAATACCGCCTTAAGGGGGTATCGAAAGTAACATCGCCATGTGGTTGGGGTGTCGAAAATGAGTAATACTACCTAAAAAGGAGTATCGAAAGTAACACCGCCACATGTTGGGGTGTCGAAAAAGGAGAAATACCACCATGTGTACATGAGAGGTATCGAAATGGAAATGTCCCCGACAGGAGGGTGACATCGAAACACTCCTCGTGAGTAGGGGTGGGCAATGAGATGCCATTGTCGTGTGATGTGTGAATATATGGCATGCCAGCAAGAGGCCAATTTAATTAGGAGGTCTTCGGACCGCTTGGATTAAACTAGAATTTATCTGGTATATGGAATGTGATGTATTGAGATGAGATTATTATTGATATTAAAAGTATTTTCTTTTATATATATTATTTTGGAAAATTAGCGGGTGCCATGGACAGTTTTTCCTATTATCACACTACCGAGAACAATGCTATTTTCGAAAATATTTTTTTAAAGCTGTGTTGTTGATCACTGGGATTTTATATCTCATTAAAAATATTGTTTTCAGAGCACGAGGAGGACGTCATTGAAACTGAAGAGGCGTGAAGATTTAGTGGATTCCATTAGTTATTCTTTCTAATTTGGTTAGTATTTTCTTAAATAAGGAGCCGTATGTGGCTAGACACATTTATTTATTTATTGTTGGGTTTGTTAGTAGACGCCCGGTATTGAGACTTGTGGTTTTCATTTATATTTATATTCATTACATGGATTTTTTTCTATTTTATTTGATATGATCAGGTATTTTCCTACCTAGTTATTTGAGAAAAATTTTATGACTTGTGTTTTTTTTAATTAAATGTTATGAAGGATTTTTATTGAAATTAATTTGGGTTGCTAATGTAACGAAGGACGTTACATTAATAGTCCAAGAAATTTTTGTAAATCCTTTTTATCCTTTAATTTTGTTGGAAAATTCTGAAGTTTCTCTAATACATGCCGCTGCATTATTATTTTCCCTTTTTCAATTTCTAGTCCTAAGTAATTAATCCTATTTTGGGCTAAGACATTCTTTTTCTTGCTTAAAACTATTCCATGTTCATAACATTTGTTAAGAACTAATTCTATCTTTTTGAAATGATCATTCAATCCTTTATTAGAAAAGATTAATATATCATCAATATAGATAAGACGAAAGTCTTTAAATTCCTTGAGAATTAAATCTATTCTTCGTTGGAAGATTCTTGGTGATTGCTTCATTCCCATTGGAAGTACATTCCATTCGTATTGTCCCTGAGGACAGCTAAATGTTGTTAATGCTTTTGATTCTTCAGTTAACCTTATTTGGTAAAATCCTGATTTACAGTCAAAAGTACTGAACCAATTCATATTTCTAATTCTTTCAATAATTAAGTCCTTTCTTGGGAGAAAATAAGTGTCTCCTTTCATAGCATCATTAATTTGTTTATAATTAATTACCATTCTTCTTTTACCACTTTTGATTTCATTATGATTTTCTACATAAAAAGCTGGTGCAGAGTACTTACTTTTCGATGGTCTAATTAGTCCATTTTGACACATTTCTTCAATATCTTTTGCAAATTCATCTCTATCCATTTTTGTATAAATCATTGGTTTGCATTTTACTTCTTTTATTGGTTCTAAATTTATTAGTATATGGCAAATTTTAGTGCAAATTAAGCTAATTATCTCACCACGTTTCAGCTGTTGGAACTTTGATGAGTAAGTACATTCAGAGAAATAAATAATTGGAATTTTTATAATCTCACGGTGTTGCTTTTGATAAATACATGATGTCTTTAAGGTAATATATTCCAGATATTGGCAAAACGGTGTGTATAGTCTTAAGAAATTATTTCCAATAATTACATCTATTCCGGCTTCTTGTTTATATATCGTGGGTATTATAAATATTTTTCCTTGTATAACTAAAGTAATTGTTTTTGCTATCCAATATAGAGGATGGATTGATCCATCTGCAATTTGTATTTTTAGTGGCTTTTCTAATCTTTCCCAGTTATCAAGAAGGGCTTCTGTTGCAAGACAAAGACTTGCTCCAGTATCTATATAGGCTTCTGTTTCTTTATTACTTTTTTCTACCAGTATTTTTATATAAGTATTATTCGGATTTTGTTTCTTCTAAAGATAATTCATCTTCTGAATATTCATATATACTAACATCTGAATTACTTAATTCTTCTTCTAATGGTTCAAGTTCATATATTTGGAAAACCTGTTTTATTAATTTTGATTTTTCTTTGAAATCTTTTTCTTTTCTTTGAGGACATTCATTAGCATAGTGTCCTTCAATATTACATATCCAACATACACATTTCTTTTTTCCTTTTGGGCAGTATTTTCTCGGTGTCGATCTTTTTCTCCTAAAATATTTTTTCTTATTATTTTTATAATAAATTTTCTTTCTAGGATAAGTTTTTCGTAAGTTTGGTTTTTTGTAGTATTTTTTTTTTCTTCTCATTATTTTATCACAACCATATTTTCCTGGTTTTTCTATTTCTGGAATGTCACAACAAACGACAGTACTTCCTCTATTCAATTGTCTTGTTGTCTCCCTATTCAAACATTGTTCTCTTAATTCTTGATATAAGAGTTTAATAATTCCTCCTAATGTGTTTGTTGTTTCTTCTGGTCTTGATTCCCATAGTCTATTAATTTTTGAATTAAGTGGATGTGGTAATTTATCTATAAAGATATATTTATATATTTCCTTAGTTTCTTCATTCAATTGATAATAGTATTTTTGATATTCATAGATAAAACTTTCAATCTGGCACATATCGCATATTTGCATTCTATTTAAATATGATTTAGCATTTTCAAGTAGGGTTTTATTTGCCTTTTCTTTGTGTTCCATCATATTATATCCTAGGAATTCTTGATGAATTAGTGTCATTACCAATTTAACATAATCCATGTTATTGTCTACCATTCTTCCATAATTAATCCAGTCTTCGTCTTTAATTCTTATTAAGAATTTTTGTACATTTCCTGATGTTTTGAAAGTTACAAAATTCTTGGTTTCTATAAAATTTAGTTGTTTAAATTTTTCAGCAATCAAGATTATTGATATCATTTCATTGGTCCATTTTAGTAATACATTTTCTTTATTTCTTATACAATCAAGGTCTAAAATATTTCCTGTATTATTATATCGAGGTTTGAATTCTTCTTGAACTTTTGTCCATTTATTATTCTTTCTTGTATATCCCTTATTATACATGGTTTCTTCTTCATGTCTATCCCAAGCTCCATCGGGTGTCTTCCCATTTTCTTTTAGGACTTTTTCCACTATATTTTCCTTTTTCCATTCTTACGTGATTTTCTTCAGATTCTGATGATGAACTGTAATTTAAAATTATTTCTTCGTTTTCATCGTTTTCTGTATCTTTTTTATCTATTCGTTCTATCTTATGTATTTGATTATTTTCTTCTTCGACAATTTCAAGTTGTTCTAGTAATTGTTGGATTTCTTCTAAATCATTTGATTTTCTTAATGTTTCCATATATTCATTTTTTATCCTCTCCATGCGGATACAGGTGTAGGTATTTTTGATGGTTCTTGACTTAATTCTTGTTTAATCAATATTTTTTCTAAATCCTTTGCTTCAAAAATTTCCTCTAATTCCCTTTTTGTTATACATTTATTACTTTCTTCAATTTTTAAGAGGTCTTCTAATTGCTCTAGAATAATTTTTATTCTATTAATATCTTCATTTTTATCTATTTCTTTTCCTCTGCTTATATTATATATTGTTTCTTTAATATCTTTTATTTCATTTTGTCCTTTTTGTATTCTATTACAGGTATAATTTGCAATTTTATCTGTATTTTTTATTAGTTGAATAATATTTTTATTTATATCTTTCATAATATTTTTCAATTTTTTAAATCCTAATTCTATTTCTTCGGATAACCCCATTATCCTATATAATTTTCTAATTCCTGTTTTAGTCTTGCTAGTCTTTTTCTAACAATTTCTTGTTGGAAAAGAAGATAGTTATTTTGTTCTAATTTTTCTAATACTTCTAAGTATTACTCTATTCATTATTGAAATAGTAATTTTCTATAGTAGTATATGGTGTATGACGTTGGTTTTGTGTGTCAAATTATCAATTCTCGTGTAAGATAATTCAAGCATCACAGTAGAAAATACACTATCATATTAAAATATTGCTATTTCACAGCTTTGAAGATGTTATCCATATAATTGATCTGTTTGTCATTGGATGTGCACTTTTTTTTATTTATCTACACAGCTCACTCCTTTGATGTCTTAGATGTAGGTGACTGATATGAATTTTTTTATTTCTTAAATACAAAATTGAAAGACATATTTTTAAGTACGAATTTATATATGTATTCAAATTTTTTTTTTGAAACAATATTTATTCAAAATTCTAAACCATAATTTTAAATTATCATAAAAAGAAGTAAGGTTAGAATTTAAAAAGTAGTGTTTGGAAAGTGGTGAGCACACAAAGTGGAAGAACTAACATCGGTGAGGGATACCGGCAGCAAGTGTTACAAGAAGAAGAAGAAGCCACTCACTCACACTTTCTTTGATTGATTCCCATCCATAAATAAATGCCATAGAAGAAGAAGATGAAAAGAAGAACGATGTCGTATAAGGGATTTGGGAAGGGTTCAGGACCTGCCTTACCTCCCATATCCCAATCAGGTTTCGGCCTCAACGACCCTCCATCCCCACCTTCCATCCCCAGGTACCTCAATTCTTCAACATCCTTCATTTATTTTTTTAAAAGAAAAATTCAAATTCAAATAACCCTCTACAGAAGATTACTTTTTCCTTTCGTTTCTTTTACATTTTTTCTTCGTGTGAAATTATCGTAAGACATTAGCAAACAAAAAAGAAAAAAGAACTTTATTTTCTTTTCCGTTGAGCTGGACTGGAATAGGAATTTTGAATCAACAAGCATTTAACGACAAGTTTATTTTTGGAGATGAATGGTCTTTTATTGGAGGAGGAACAAAGAAGATAATAAGCAATGGGCTTGTTTTACTTGAATTTGAAAAGGGTTCACAATTTTTTAGCTCTTTTTTTGCATACATGATTTTTATTTGAGTAGGAGTAAGAGGGAGTATATGGCATCCAAGTTCACAATGTTTTGGAGGTCAGATTTGGGATCACATCACATCACATCATACCACACGTTGCGTGATTTATGTATCTTTTGGATCAATCTTACCACAAAATGATGGCGATGTAACGCTTAGGATTCAAGCTGGATTAATTAAATGGAGAAATGCTTCGGGCGATGGGCATAATTTGTTGAGGAGGTTGAGTGGACATACAAGAAAAGTCAAGATTTAGGAACAAATGTATTTGGTAGAAAGTTGTGTAGTCCCTATTGAGGAGATGCTAGAAACTTGTCTAAAAGGTGGTTTGGTCATTTGAGAAGACTAACAAAGGCCCGATGCGAAAAGTGGTTCAAGTGGAAGATAATCCAATTAAAAAGGGTAGAGGGAGATTGAAGAACACTTTAGGAGAAACAATTATAGAAGTCCTTTCTCTAAATGGATTTGGTTTTTAATTGAACCCAATGGCATCATTCGATCAATGCAGCCAACTCTAGGTAGTGGGAAGATAAGTAAGGCTTGTCAATTGTTGCATACATCATTTTGTGCATGTTCATGCTAATGTCTATGTATCAAATTATGTGAGTTAGTTTAACCTTGAAAATATTGCTAGTGAGAAAATAAATAATATTGTGCTGACATACTAGAGTTTGGATAAAATCCCAACAGTACTATATTTCTATGGACCCTTTTAGTGATACTCATTTGTAATGTTTCTTCTGCATTTTCTCTTTACACCCCAAAAATGTTGCATCTGTTGTGGCAAAATAAAGGTGCATCTTTTATACAACGTTTTATTTCTTGAAAAGTACTTCTGCTTGTCCTTTGTTCAGACAAAATATCCTTTACATGGAAGTAGTTTACCTTTAAGCATGAATGATTCATTGTTGACAGCTCATATTTTCTTTCAGATCAATTGAATCTTCTGGTTGGAGTGATGGGCAGAAACTGTTCTATAGAGATTTGGACGCCCATACTCATGAAAGGCCCACTACAGTGACGACACTTATTGCTTCGCATGATCCCATGGCTGGTGTTACCACCAGAGTTTCTAGATCTTTGAACCCAGAAGGAATCAGATCTCCTCCTATATCATATGCAGATATGGATGTTTTGAGGAACTCTGGTCAAACTGTCCTAAGAAATAAGTAAGAAAATATCATCTGCAGTATTAGCGTGTTTCTTTAAATTTATTATGTATCAGGGCCTTTGCATCAAAATTTTAATTTTAACGTGAATATCCTATGTATATAGCAGAAATATTTCAATCCAGCTTTTAATACGAAACTACATTTTTCATCGAAAAGCTTCTTATCAGTTTCAATTTGTTGTATTGAAAGGGTATATTATATCAATATGGTGACCGAAATGGATAAATGGGATGGATTTATAGCCCTTTTTGGTGTTTCCTTATGTTGGGAAAATCATTTGGTAATCTTTTAGATTTAAATTTAGACTGTATGTGCTAATAGCATATGTGTATGTGTAGCATCATCCTAAATGACTTCAAAGGAAAGTCTGAAGTTCCATCTTTCTGCTCCAGTTTGTTTGTCATTTATGCCTTTTCTGTGTATCTTAACATAACTCTAAAGGAATGGTAGATTCATTGTAATATTCTGGCCTAGGAAAGTTTTGATATTCTTCTGTTCACATCCTATAATGTGTAAGTTCTGTATATTTACCATGAATTTGCATGCCTTGGAGCTTTATCTCTTTTCCACCACTCATTTATTTGAGGCCTCATTTTATGCTTTGCTGCTGATTGCTGTGGTTACTCAAATTCACGTAAGCTATTTTTGTTACACAGGCCAGCTTTAGCTCCCAGCACATTGGATAGCCAGGCCAGTTTGTCAACCAATTATGCTAACTTTTCAGACCCTCAACTTCAGTCCTCAGTTTCTCCATATATTAGTTCTCTGAATTCTCAGCATAGTTTTACAAAAGAACCTAATGGTCAAGTCTCAAAGAGAACTAGGTCAACTCCTTCACCATCTGCCAGCGGACAGGAAAATTTTGTTGTTGCTCGTAAAGACTTTAGAAGGTAATGCCATGGATTTTCCCCCTGCCTTCCTTGTTACTGTAGCAGTGTTATTAATGTAGTTGTTATTTAGTTATTCCTTTGGGAAGGTTGTCTATCAAAATTGGTCATTGGATGTATCATAGTTTATATAGAGTTATGGCAGTAACATATTTGATTTTCATTCTACCTCACAGAATTAAATCTTAAAGAAGACTGAGCTACCTGTAATTTTCTAGCAACACTTGACTAAATATTAAATATGGACATCCAATTCCAAAGATATGAAAAGTTGAATTACCTGCAAATTGAAATGATTGTAAACTGCTTTGGTAAGTGTTTGGTTACATTTGTGTGCTAAAAAAAAGTGTTGGGTTACATTCTGTATTACTTTCTGGTGTTTGGTTACGTTTTGGATTACCTTATATTTTGTAAGCCACTCCTGATAGAGGCCCTCCTCCCGGCACCAGTAGACCGTGACCTGTCACTCTCTGGCAACTATCAGAAGCCTCAAGCAGCAGCCTTCTCCTTCGCTGTCTATAAGGAAGGAAGTGAAAAAGCTAGTTTTTTTTTATCAGAACTAAAAACCTAGGAAATACAAGGCAAACAAATAGGGAGAATATACAAAAGAGTTCTATGGAACTCAAAAAAGCAGAGAGGGGCCCTTGAAGGTGGATAATTTCTCTCTGAAACCATGTTAGAGGAATTCAGGAATGGGAATGACTAACTTAATCTGTAAGTCTCCGTATCTCTGTGTGTGTGTAAGTCAATACAAGCAAAATTGGTACATCCCAATAAAGTATAATACCCAAAGTACGTATTCTCTAACAATGAGAAAGGAGGGAGAGGTTTTATGGCAAAAACTATTAATTTGAAATCATAATATTGTCCACATATAACAAATATAAAGCTAAAGAAAAGGATTAACAAAATAATCTGACAAAAATTGGCTACTTAATGGCTAACAAGGGGAAATGCATCCCTCTCTCCTTCCTTCCCAAATCCATCTTCCAAATAGTGGAATCACTTTACACCCTACTCCATTCCCTCACTTTCCTTGAATCCAAACATATATCCCAAGGCACAATGAGTACAAGAGCTAGTATGAGAGAGAACTCTCTCATTATACACAGGAACAATGTGGTTAAGTTACGAAATAAAATGAGGGAAGTCTATCTTAACTTTTCTGTGTGCATAAGGGTAATTTACAATTCGTTTTCTCTCTCTATATATATGAAAATGATGGTTTTTGTGCTTGCCAATGTTATGATATAGCTTGGAAGGTAGCTATGTAAACTATCAATGTTTTTTGAGCTTAGTGTTCTTGATTTCTTGTTTTGAAAAATATGATTTAAGCTTGCAGGTGTAATGCATGTTCTGCTACTATAGCAATTATATTTCATTTATGATGAACGAAACAGAGTATGCATTTAATGAGCCCTTTTATGTGGTTTTTCTTCCAGGCCTTCTATATCTCCTCCTAGATTGGGAAGTGCATCAAATGTCCTAAGGAGTGGCCCTCATTCTCAAATTCACCAAATATCTGGGCCATCTAGTGTTTCTGAAGTTACCGTAAGCAGGCCCATCAGCTCCACTGTTCCTAAAAGAGCAAGGTCCCCTCCTCCATCATTTTCAGCCAATGAAACCCTTGAAGGAAATTCCATCTCAGAAGACAACTCTGAACGGTAAGATATTAGGTTCAATGACACCATTTTTTGTCCATTATGCTTGTATTTTATCGTAATTTTTTCTTTTAAGAATCTTTATTTTTATTGTGCTGTTCAGCGAAATGTTAGCCAAGGCAAAGCGTTTAGCTCGTTTCAAGGTAGAGCTTAGCAAATCTGAACAGAATAATGCTGATGTTGCTGATCAGAAAGCTTCTGGAAATAGACATGAACAGTCAATGTTGGAGCAGAAATATGTGGGGAAGCATTTAATGGATTCAGCTAGCAACTTTACCAACGGCCAGGCTGTTTCTGATTATGAAGGCTCGGAAACATCCAATGTAATTATTGGCTTATGTCCAGATATGTGTCCTGGTATATTTCTCATATTTAAATCTAAGAGTGAATCCGTGACAATTGTTATATTTCCATCTGATCTCAAATTCCATATCTACAAGGGAGTTTTCTCAAGATCTTGGAATTCGTTATTTGTTTGAGGTGGAAAAGTCCAGTGTTGACTTCATTTTGAATATGCTTGTTACACAGCCCGAAAAATTTTAGTCATTTTTTTTTGTAGAATTCACCTATGTTTAAGGGTGATTGTTGGATGTGATAAAGTGTAGGACCACATATCCATCAAAGAGTTAATAATCATCCGAACCAAAATTCTGGCAAAATAATTTTTGGCTATCTAGCATTTTCCTTCTTTTTTCTAGTATTTCCAAGCTGGGGTCTTCTAGTATTTCCAAGCTGTGTTTTCAGAGTCAGAGAGGGGGGAGCGTGAAAGGAAAGGGGATCTTGACCAGTATGAACGCTTAGACGGGGATAGAAATGTAACCAGCAGACTTCTTGCAGTTAAGAAGGTGATTATCATATTACTAATACTATTGTTTTTCCTACAAAACAGCTAATTACTTTTCAATATATTATTAATAACAAATTATGATTTGTGACAGTATACCAGAACAGCAGAGAGGGAAGCAAGCTTGATTCGGCCTATGCCCATCCTAGATAAGACAATGGATTATCTGCTCACTCTGCTAGATCAGCCTTATGATGAGAGGTTTCTTGGTGTATATAATTTTTTGTGGGACAGGATGAGAGCTATTCGGATGGACCTTAGAATGCAGCACATTTTCAATCAAGGGGCTATCATTATGCTGGAACAAATGGTGCTTCCTTGTGGCCGTATTATTAGTGTCTGTTTTCATGCATGTCCATTAACTTTTGGTTCTAGTAATCCCTTATATCAATGAGGGTGCACTGTAAAAGGTTTGGTTCAAAACCCATTGGCACACATTTACTGCTTACCAATGGAAACATGTAATTCCCATTAGCGACCTAAAATATGGAAAATCTAATTTGGCAGCACCAACTTCTCACTTAAGGACCCTGCTTGGGTTGGAATGATGGTCAATTATCTCTTGCCTGAACCACATGCCCATATATGTTTTTGAACTTGGGCATCTGTTAGTTTATCTTTCTGAAATTTTCCTTTTGTTTAGTCATGCCTGGTATTGTTAAATTACTGCCACAAGTTTTTGTTGGTCACTGCAACATGCCGCACTTGTCAGATGCCTAGACTTTCCAGTCTGTTTAGCTAATCCTTTTATTTCAGAAATGTAGGTGTTTGAGAATGTGCATGTGTGAGTGAGAGAGAGAGACTATGAATGTGATAATATCAATTTCTTTCTGATACTCCTTTAAAAGCTATACAGATTCAGACAGTCAATACATAGATTTGGTGTCTTTATATTCATCAGTTTCATATTTATTCATCGCTAGAATAACGTCCATCAGCTTGGCCATGTTTGCAAAGCAGTATCTGATGCTTACGAAGACTAATGAAGCTATTGATTTTTGTGATTTCAGATAAAACTACACATCATTGCAATGCATGAATTATGTGAATACACAAAAGGAGAGGGATTTTCCGAGGGCTTTGATGCTCACCTCAATATTGAACAGATGAACAAAACTTCAGTTGAATTGTTCCAGATGTATGATGATCACAGAAAGAAAGGAATAGATGTGCCCACAGAAAAAGAGTTTCGAGGCTATTATGCTCTTCTTAAATTGGATAAGCACCCTGGTTATAAAGTAAGTGGCCTCTGTAGTGCTTTGATCTTTAAGGTTTCATTTGCTTTTTTTTTGTTTTAAAAAAGAAAACGTAAGAAAATAAGCAAGTTATGCTAGGTTGAACCTGCAGAGCTCTCCCTCGATCTTGCTAAGATGACTCCAGAGATAAGGCAGACTCCAGAAGTTCTATTTGCCCGCAATGTAGCAAGGTTGTAATTCCCATAGAATTTGGTTAGTTTTTTTTCTTTTTCTTTTTTGTGGTATTTGCTGTCTTAGCATTCCTTGTTTTTCTTTGCAGAGCTTGCAGAACGGGTAATTTTATTGCCTTCTTTCGGCTTGCAAGGAAAGCAACTTATCTTCAAGCATGTCTAATGCATGCTCACTTTGCAAAGGTATGGGTGGGATGTTCTTGTCTTTTAATTTGAGCTTAACAAAGATACTATGATTGGACTTCTCCTTATGAAGCTTAGGGCTGCCTTCTATAGACTGGGTATGTGTTTGCTTAATCATTGCAGGCAATGTAGGAGATTGCTTAAGTCAAACTGCTATAGTTTCTTCTCTAAAATGAATGTTTTATACGCAGTTCACAATCAATTATGTGATATGTGACAATGTTTTCAAGCTTAAAGGCATGGTTTTTCTTTCTTATTTTTGTATAAATTATCTGTCTCGAGGTGCCTAATTTATAGAAGGATAACTAAGTAGAATTAATTTGATTTTATGGGACCCATTTGAGTCTGCTATGCATTATTGGAGGGAAAATTGTGGAATTCACTTTAGTTATAATTTTGGTAATTATGTGATTAAGGTACATCTGATAAGAAATCTTAACCTTTATGTCTTGTGTCACTTTTACCAGTTGCGTACCCAGGCCCTTGCTTCTTTACATTCTGGTCTTCAGAATAACCAAGGTCTTCCTGTTGCTCATGTTGCTAGTTGGCTTGCTATGGAGGTATTTTCATGGATAGATGTTTATGAATGCTTTCTCTTTTTTCCTTTTTCCTTGTGTGTGTCTATGGTTTTGGGGGGGGGCGTTGTATTTGGTACTTAGGGGGGTTGTGTAGCAAGATTTTCCAACTTCCTCTTACATTTAACTGTCATCATAATTAGGATGAAGGCATTGAAGGACTCTTGGAGTATCATGGGTTCTTGTTAAAAGCATTTGGAGAACCATACATGGTGAAGGAAGGCCAATTTCTCAATGTTGATAATGACTATCCCACTAAGTGTTCCAAACTTGTGCACAAGAAAAGGTCCGGAAGAATAATTGAGGATGTTGCACCATCAATTCCAGCCGAATCACTGCCTGCCGAGGCTATGAACGAGATTCAGATGAGGATGCCACCATACAAGCGTGAGCTACAAATAGTTTCCTCTGTTGACAATGATACTTTTGTCCAGAAGTTTGATGAGGAAATGCCAGAATCTGAAGCTATTTTCTCCCCAAAGAATGGTCAATCAGGAAAGGCATTTAAGGAAATGCATAGTGTTCAAGACAGTGGAAAAGATCACACTATGGCTAGTCCTCATCCATCACCGTTGAGATTCCCCTTTCCTAATACTATACCTGAACCACAACTTAGTAGAATTGACATTTTGAAGAGTACCAATTCTGATTTGGTTGTAAGAGGTTCTCCGAGGAGAAACTTGCAATCTAATGTGGATGGAAGGCCAGTGGAGATTGTTCCAAAACCAGCTCCACCAGAAAGTTCATTGGCTAATAGTTTTTCTGTGCCTAATCCTCTGGCCCAGGGTATATCCAAGGGCGAGTCTATGCTTATTCACCAAGAATATGAGAATGAAATTCATGAAATTAGAGAAAATTGTCTCGATGAAGAAATTACCGAGGCCAAGCTGAAGTTGTTTTTAAGGTTTTCATGCCTTGTTTCATTACACAGCTTTAGAGTTTTAGCATATGAATTACTTGTGTGTATGTCCTATTTATTCTTCCATGTTTGATCTTTCAGGTTATGGAGGAGGCGAACGTCAAAATTAAGGATTTTACGTGAACAGAGACAATTAGCATCAAATGCTGCACTAGACTCGTTACCATTGGGCCTCCCAATTCGACATAATATAAATGTAAGTTTGTCAGTTTTTGTGAATTTTTTAGTAATTGTGCTTGCCGGGAGGAGGTTGGGGTGGAAGTGTGTTAGATATCTTGGCATGGCATAGGGATCAGGACCTATTAGGATCTGTTAATAACAGAATAACTGTAACATAATAACTGTCTCTAACAGACAGCTATTAGGAGCAGCTGTAGTAGTGATAAATGAGTTACGGGAAGGAAGTGAAGGCATTCTGTGATTGGAAGAGAGAAAAGTGAGGGAGAGCCCAGATCTCTAGAATACCTGAAATAGGTGTCTGTATTGGCATTGTTCTTCATCTGTCACAGTATATCATTTTGATACAGTTTCAGAGATCGTCTTCTATTAATAATACTACATATTTACCCAAATTCTGGTCCAGTTCTATCACTGAAATAAAGATGAATGATTCTGATGGAGCTTCCTTTAAAAATAAAGCCGGTTCTTGCTTCTGCTAAATAAAAGCAATGAAACCCTTTGTTGAATCGTCACTTGGATTTCTTATTGGACATTTTTACTAATGACAAAATAGTTTTCCATAATTGAACATTGACACTGTGCATGAATACAAATACCATTTAGCAATTTTCATTTGCTTTACTAGGAAGTTTTTGTGAATACTTAACAATGACTTGATTTATTTATTATTGACTTTGGTAATTCCTTTTTTCAATGTAGTTACCTGGTAACTTTGAGAAGTTTGACGTTGATATAGCTATGAAGGAGAGATATGAAAAACAGGAAAAATCATGGGCAAGACTTAATGTTTCAGATTTAGTTGCTGGTACACTAGGCAGAAGAAATTCAGATGCTAAATGCTTGTGCTGGAAAATTATTTTATGTTCTCGGATGAATAGTGGATTTGAAATGGGGACAGCAGGCTTGTGGTTGACCTCAAAGCTCATGCCTTCTAGTGATGAAGATGTGGTTATTTCATCTCCTGGCTTGGCAATATGGAGGAAATGGGTTTCTAGTCAATCCGGCACTGATCCTACGTGCTGCATCTCTGTAGTTAGGGATGCAGCATTTGGTAGTCTAGATGAGGCAGTATCTGGGACAAATGCAGTTTTATTTCTTGTGTCTGAGAGCATCTCATGGGAACTTCAGAGAGTTCATCTCCACAATCTTCTGATGTCAATTCCCTCGGGGGTTTGCTTGCCACTACTGATCTTATGTGGCTCATATGACGAAGGGTTCTCTTCTGTTATAATTAATGAACTGGACCTTAAAGACATTGATAAATTGCGGATTAGTAGCTTTCGGCTTGTTTTCCTCATTGAAAACCAGCAGATGGACCACTTGGGTGGGTTTTTCAGTGATAGACAGTTAAAAGAGGGGCTGCAGTGGCTGGCCAGTGAATCACCCTTGCAGCCCAACTTGCATTGTGTGAATGTACGAGAACTTGTTCACACACATCTTAATTCCTTATCAGGGGTGCAGGACATCATCAGTAACTCCAAGTTGGGTCCTAATGACTGTATCTCCCTGTTCAATGAAGCCTTAGATTGCTCAGTGCAGGAAATTATTGCTGCTGCCAATTCAAATCCTGCTGGTTGGCCATGTCAAGAGATTGGTTTACTTGACGAGTCTTGTGACGAAGATAGAGTAGTAAAAAGGTACTTGCCAACTTTGGGGTGGAGCTCAAAAGTGAAAACTGAACCAATTATTTGTGCTTTGCAAAACTGTAAGCTCCCCACTTTTGCCAATGATTTATCCTGGTTAGCCAGAGGTTGTAAAGTTGGACATGAGATTGAGAACAAGAGGATACAGCTTGAAAATTGCTTGATCCAGTACCTAACTCATACTAGTAAGATGATGGGAGTATCATTGGCAACAAAAGAGGCACATGTTACAATTCAAACCTGTGCTAGACTTGAGCTGCTCGGCTCGAGCTATCGCATAATTCCACATTGGGGTATGATTTTTCATCGAATTTTCAATTGGCGATTAATGGGTTTATCTAGTAGGGAAATCTCCATGGCTTACATCTCAGAATATCACCATGTTGCTTTTCCAAGTTTGGATCAGGATGTGGGCTTTGAAGCAAGTTTACCTTCATCTTATTATCTGAACGTTTCTTTGGATGAAATGATCAGTGTTAGCCGCAACTCTCCTCTTTCTGTTAATGGTCAGCTAAGTTCTGATGATCTCAAACATCTTCCACAGAGGGAGTCAAAAGATGTATTTCATGAATCTGTTAACCTGAGGGATGCTGAAAACGATCTTCGACATCATAAATTGCCTAGCATTAATGCAGCATGCACAAATGGTTTAAACAATGCTAACAGTGGAGCATTAGTGAATGGGAAACCAACCAAAGAAGCTGACAAGTTAAGCAAGCTGTTGGAGCAATGTAATCTGCTTCAGGATAGCATAGATAAGAAGCTGTTTTTATACTTCTGATGGGCACGAAATCTTTCTATCCTTTTATTATTGTATGTATCCTCAACTAAAGCGAAAGAAACCAAAATGTTGATCCAATATTGGGGAAATTTTGTATGATAAGTAAGCTGCTGTTATTTCGTTTCCTCCCTATCTCCTAGCTCACGAATATTGGATAGGAGTTAACAGTCGAGACACAATAGATATGTTATATTGATTTAGGACATAACAGAAACGATAGTGGGGGGAAAAATGTTTTTCCAATATTGAAGTTGTAATATGTTTGAAATATTCAAATTCATGTGGAGATTAAGTGGAACTAGACCAAAGTAGCACGTCTCGAAATGGATAGTGTTATTTGTACCTCTATTTTTACGCCTTTAGACATTATTAAGCTAGATAGTAAAATTTCCTTAATTGCTGAAAATATGCTTGCCAATTATTTGGAGAAGTTATTATTTCCATCTAACGGAGTATTAATACATAAAATACTAACTCATCAATTACGATGTTAAAATGAGCAAATTGTCTACACTAACCCTACCAATAACCATTCCTTCAGTTACTAATTTGCAGTAGAAACTAAACTTTAAATGCAATAAAAATAATCCAGATATTTTTTCTGAAAAATGCACTGGATCCAGCATCAGGATGAGAAGGAAGATAAGGTATTTAGTATTTACATTCTATGAAGCATCTAGCCTGCCATAACCATTGACCAGAATTCAATACAAACTGAAGTCAGTCAGTCACCAGCCAATCTCCAAGCACCACTCTCCTTTATCTCAAATTCTTTGTAGATCCCCTTCCAATGTCTAAATCAGGAGAGTGGAGGTGCCAGTGCCATCAGGTAAGTCAAGTTTCAATGTTCTCCTGAAGTGGTTCTGTATGGTTAAATGACATGTAATTTGAATTAGTATAAGATTGAAAATAGAAGAAAAATGACCATTAACCAGCTATGTTTTCTACATCTGAGCAAGGTCCTTCTGCTGCCAAGATGATGCTACTCATCTTACCAAAACGAAAAACAAAAAGATGATGCACCTCAAACCAGCAACCTTGAGCAGCCTAACAAAATTGAGACAGCATTTTGACTCAATGAATAAATAGTGGCAAACAAGTGAACTTATGATAGTAATGCAGAAGACGCAAAAAAACAAGGGTATAAACTAGTCGAGCTGAGTCAAACACTTGAAACTCAAGCTTGGCTTGAGAAAGAGACTACTAAGACTTGACTTGTTTATTTAAACAAACCAATAAATCTTTATACCAGAAAATAGAGTAAAAATAAATAAAAATAGATATATATTTTGAATTCATAATCCATTAGATTAAAAAAAAAACCATAACCTTTCTATAAAAGCTTTATGTGTTTTCTTTATTTAAAATTAATTATTTTTTTGTGATTTAATTTTTACTTTCTATATTGAATGAATAAGTAACACACACACACACACAAGCTATTCTCAAGCTTGTAATGTCAAGTCTATAAAAATCGAGCTTTGTTCATTTATATAATTGAGCAATGGTTTAAGCTTAAACTTGTTCATTTAGTTAAACAAATAAATTTGATTGAGCATTTAACAAGTTGTGCTCAAATAGTTCACAGATAGATCAAATCGCTTACACTCCTATGCAAAAAGATAGAACTTAGGGATGTACCAGTTAGAAGAAATTACGAGGAGACTTGGTGAAGTTTCCATAAAGCCTCTCTTCAATCACTGCAGATTGAAAAGGAGAACAAGAAAAAATGTTATTATATAAATGACGATCAAATGATTAGTATGCACAAATGCTAGTAAGAGTAAGACTATACCAATTCAATTGGTCTTTGACATGCTGGTGAGGGGACCACTATAGCGGGGCTTCTTATTGAGACCACATGCTGACAGGACTGTAGATCAGAGAAACCGCTTCTCACAGAACGAGAAACATCTGACCCAGTGGTAGCAGATATCTCAGAAGTTCCCTTTCCCCTCTTGGCCCTCGTTACAGTACTGACATTGATCTCAGCTGATCCGACTCGAGATGAACCTGACTACCGAAAAAAACCAACAAACAAAGATTAGATAAACAAGCCAATCAAATGATGGGATGAAATCAAATGATTGAATCACCAAGAGAGAATTTGGTTCTGTGTACTACACTCAAGGGAAAATGTGTTTGAGAGACACAAAAGGGTAAAATATTGTTGTGTTTTTTACTAGTAATTGTAGTTTCTCTGGCTGGTAAGTATATACCACCATATAGCAGTCACAAATAACCAAAGCTGACTAAACTTCATCAATCATCAGTCATTTATAAACCTCGACCCCACGTCCAGATATATTAAATGCATTAAAAACCTTCAATAAATTATCATATGAATCGGATTAGCTTGAGATAACTCCTCAAGGGGGCCATGTTCACAACATAGGTCATTGCTTACCACAAAAAAGACTAGGGCACATTACAAATTTAAAATCTCTATACAAGCCTAAACAAATGAGACCAAAGGAAAATTCAAGTAATTCATACATTAGAGAGGCCTTTGATCTGAACAATGATAATCGTTATATCATCCGTTCGGTTCTCATGTTCTAACCATAGTTTATATGCCTCTCCAGCAATAGAAGCACAGGCATCACGGGGATCTGAAAAGCTTGCTGCCTACACCATAAAGAAATCATAGAATTTATCAAGATAAGGAATTGAATCATAACATAGTTAGGATTTTGCCGAAAAAATTTAAATTATGATCACAATAAGCCAGGTTCTACACATCAGATTTATCACAACCCTAGTGCAAAAGAATTAGAAATGTTAACCAGTGAAAGGTAATTTTCCCACCAATATTTGTGAGTATATGTCAAACAGGGAGGCAAACATTGCAATCTTTGTCCACAGTAGTGCATCAGATCAGAGATGATCCATCAGAAGCAAGCAGTGGAAAATTCATGTTTCTCTCACTGAATAACCAACTTATAATTACAAAGATTGTGCAAACATTTAGGATGTAAAAGAATGGTTCGCAATTAACATTTTGACTTGTGAACTATTTACAGATCGTGCCCCCAGAATTACCAGTTAATACATTTAATAAGCAAATAGGCCTTAGAAAATAAATTCATCTTTAAAAGGAGTGTTAGACCATGGTTACATGATTATTTTATATTAACTGATATATCTTGCGCTCATAAGAATAATTAGGTATTAAACAGCATTAAAGCAAACTGATAGCTAATACATGTAGTCAACATGACAAAGCACCAAGTCACCAACTGATAGCTAATATTAGCAAACTGCAATTTGAGTTATGCGACTAAATATGGCAAAGAGCTAGGAACAAATTCCAAGCAACAAATATCATAGATATGATAGAGGAAAAATTAAAAAGCATATACCACAACAGAAATTTTTTCATGTCTAAGATCTATACTGAAAAAGGAAAACCAGATTATAGACATTATTTTTTTTTATAAACAGATTATAGACATTCTAATTCTGTGCATCCTAATAAACAGGTGTGAAGGGTAGAGGGCAAAGTAATACACCAAACACATATGATCAGCATTTTTGCCCATGAATTTTACACATGCTCTGCGTTGATTATTATTTTGGCGATAAAGCTTCAGAGCGGGTTATTGTGTGCTTATGAGACATAACATGATTAAAACACAGCCCCCAGCAGATGGTAGAGAGAACAAGGGAGGCACCCATTGAGAGCTTGAGGCAAGACAATGCAAAGCACTCAGACAAGAGTCCAGCAGGCTTCTTACGGGAACTGTAAGTAGCAACGAAAGCTTGACATACCAGAGGGCATTGGCTGGGTTTGCTGGATGAAACGGTATGACCTTAAGGGTAATGAAGACGTTGTGGCATGTCTGTTGGAATTTCAAGAGATGGAAGGCATGATATTTTGAGGCTGATGGAGAGAAGATAGTGGATATCATATTGGAGTTCCATGGTGGAAAAGGTAGAAGAAGGGTGGCGTCATAGCATTGGGGTTTTTCATGTGGTGTTTGTAATGGGAAGAAGGATATTTATAGGAGTTGCATTTTGTATGTAGCTAGAGGCCGCTGTCAAGTACTAAATGCAAGGCAGTAAAGGCACACTTCAATGTCGCTGTCTTTACAGCGCATACTAGAATTTGATCATTGGAGGTCGGGTGTTTCAATGGGTTCGGTGGAAGTAGGTGAATTTATGGTGATGGGTTGAGTGGGTCAAAGGGTGGTATGATGCACACATTCTTTGGGGTGAATTTATGGTGATGGGTTGAATGGGTCAGAGGGTGGTATGGTGCACACATTCTTTGGGGTGCACACACACGCTATGTATTATTACCACGCAGGGGTGTGCAATTGGATCTTCAAAAGGACAACGCTATCTATTTACAGTTTTGAAAAGAGCCCACGCTTGAAGCTACTTTTACCATATTCTCAATGAAGACTCTTAATCACGGTGCTAAAGCTATGATGGAATATCGTTAACTTAAAAGCCTACCAATCCAATGAAAGTGTAGTTCCCTGGTGGAGGAGCGTTGCTTCCCTATAGAGCACGGTGCTGTAGAGACCGCAGTGTCCTTGGAGAGCCCAAGTGTGCTCTAGAGGCTTGGCGTCTTTGGGACACATTAGCAATGTTATACCATTGGTATATTTTACTCCAAGACAATTATATTTGCAGCAATATGTGGAACATGAACCGTTATTATGCTGAGCAAGAAACCTATGGCTGCTAAATTCCTCTTGGAGCTAAAACCATTATAATCTGATATGTTAAAAGTATTTCTCCTGACGTAGGCAGCTCTTCCTATAAATAGGCTTTTATGGATATTCCACAGTTTCGTACAGCAACAAACATAACTACAGGCCAAACAAAATAACTTGCACCCAGATTTTCAAGTCCAAAATTTTAATTGCAACTTGCAAGCCATTAACCAATTGCATACAATTCCATTAAAAGAAGTAAATGATAGGTCTTACCACTAAGAAATTATCTGGATAATTAGTAAACTTTAGACATTACAATGGAAAGAGAAAGAAATAAGGAAGAAAAAGGATGCAGGTCATACCATATCAACAACAGTTTGACTTGATAGGAACTCAAATATGCCGTCACTTGCAACAACAAAGAAAAGATGATTCGGAGTAAGCTGAACTGTTAAGACCTCTGGAACAGCGATGACACCAATAGTCTCGGCCAAATTATCCCCAACACTCCTTGTAAAAGCAGTTCCAGGATACATTGCATTTGGAACCCACAATCTCGGAGGATCACCACCCTGACTCTCTTCATCTCCCCAAGTCTGGATATTGGGATCCTTAAGCCCTTCCACCTGATCAACACTCAATACCCTAGCCCCACAAAGTTTCACTCTCTCATATTCATCTCTCCGAAACGGTGTCTGATCAGATGACAAGTCCTCAGCAACAATGCGATTCCCATCCTTAACGGCTAGCACTGCTCTAGAATCACCAACATTAGCAACATACAGGGTGTCTCCAATAACAAGCACCGTAATTGCAGTAGTGCCACTCATAGAATCATCAATATCACTATTATGCAATTCATAATTTGTTGTCAAGAATGCTGAATTGTAGGCTTTAACAGGGTCCTCCAACAATGCAGGCTCATATGACAGTGTTTCTACCAACCTATCCTTAACAAAATTTGAACACTGGCTACCAAATTGACCATGCCCATCATACACACCAAAGAAATGAACATTTGGGTTACCTTGAATTTGTGTCCTAATGCAGAAACTATCTTGGTTTTCTTTATCAGGTGAGTCGGGATAGTAACCCCTCTGAGTGAGAACCGAGTACTCCAAAGTGAAGTTGTGGGAAGGAACGGGAACAAATTCCAGTGCTCTCTGAGTCAGTATGTGCTTCCTTTGGGGGTGGTAAGGGCCATGTTCTCGGTAGTCCCGGGAACCACCCTCTGATGTTGGAGGGTAGCGGCTACAACACTTGCCATGGACACAACCCATGTTTGAAATAGAAACTATCAGCTACGCTACTAGTAACAACACAAAACCTCAAAGAAAAGCACAAAACTAAAGCTCAAAAGTAAAATTATGGATGGAAACTACACAGTAGGAGCTTCTGAAATTCAGCATTGTGGCTCCAAGCTTCATCCATTCAACCCTTTTGGGGAGACATGAACAAACCCTAGAGACAAAATTAGCAAGGAATAAAGAGAAATTTGGGATTTTGAGCTGGGAATTGTGATCAGAGCTTGATAAAAACAAAAGGGTCACTTTACAATTGTGGAGACGTGAACAATAAAAAAAGAAGGATTTGAAGAAGGCAAGACAAAATCAAAACTCAAAAGGGTGAGAAGAGGAGAGAACCCTAGAGATAGAGGAACCCCACAAAGAAGGGAAAAGGTGGAGACATTTTGGCCTTTGATGAAAGAAAAAGGGAGGGGGGGTTCACATTCAGGAACGTGTGTGTGTAGTGGGGTGGGTTCTCTTCTCGAAAAGGAAAGGAAGAATTGTACTTTTCGTTGGGTGCAGAGATCAGGAAAACGGTGGAAGGAAGCAAAGAAAGAGTCCAAAATGAAAAGGTTCACAAGAATGGGTTTTGTGCTTTGTGGTTTGTTCTCCAAAGAGAATGTGACAGAGACACACAACACACAGTCACAGGAACAGGATTTGAGATTCTATTCTATGAGTGCATGCCTGGTTTTGTCTATGGAGAAAGAAAGCCCGTATTCCAAGCAAACGCACAAAACAAGGAAACGTTACTTTTTTTTATCACTTCAATTACAATATTTAGTAGACATATTTTTCAAAATTTAATTATTCCAAAAAAATGAATTTTTTCCATGATTAATTTCTAAAATACTCATCATTTTATCCTATTTGGTGGCTCAACAATGGCAAAACAAACTTTTGATTAGAACTAAAAATAAATTAAGAGAGTTTGTAGAAGGAAAGTAACAAAAAAATCTTGAAAATAAGAAAGAAAAAAAAAGAAAGAAAACCGGCTTGTCATTGTGGACTTGAGAATTGAAATAGAAAATTAAACAGAGTAAAAGGTAAGCGGACTTTGTTATTGTGACTCCCCAAAAGTAATAGAATGATGTATATTTAGAGAATTAATTTTGGATAATGTATCGTCGGAAATAATTTTTTTGGAATAACTAAATATTTTGACCATATTTAATGCTTATGAATATTATATTATATTATACTACTATATTTTAAAAAATACATAAAAGTAGAAAAATTATTAATTGAATGTGGTATCTGAATTTTCAAATAACAATATTTAAAATACTAATTAATAAGGGATTGAGGTTCTCTAATTTTGTCTCTTATGTTATAAAAGAAAAGAGACAGAATTAATATGAGAAAAAAAATAGAAGATCTAAATCCATTAATAGCAACACAGCTTTGTCTGAGAGAGAAATCATATGACCTTTTTTTTCCTCTATTATTTTATTGTAAAAGATCTTACAAAAAAGTATTCTAAGGATATTGATTATGGAATTCATAAAAGAAAAATTTGTATTGGAAAAAATAAGTGTTATGCTTTTTGAAATGTTAAATATACACTTTTTATACAAATTTTACTTTCTTGATTCTTAAAAAATGCCCTAAAAACACTAGTTAACATTCTCTTATGATAAAAATCAGGAAAGGACAATTTTAAATATTTAAAATTAGAAAAGATGGGAACATATTTATTTGAAGCGTTTTGAAATTTTAATCTTCGATAAAATTGCATTAAGTTTGAACTAAGCGTTTCACTTCTCATTTTGAATGAAAGACGAGCATTTGATTTTGATTTTCATATATTGAAATTCGAGGGGCGCAATCAACAAAGAAATTCATCAAAATAACATATCATTTAGTCATTTAAGTTTCGAAGGCTTGGGCGAGGGGAAATGAAGTTCTTGGCATTTAGAATGAATCTTTGTGAATCTAACGTTCTAATAGTGTGTTTGGATCTATGTCCGTTCCCGCTAGAATTGCGTCCAGAACCCATAAGCTACACTTTTGTAGCATGTGGAGAAAATCGTGTCCATCACCTATATGCTAAAATACACCACCCATATTTTATATCACCCACTACATCATCCATATGTGGCAAATTTTGGATCAATCAAATTGCCATATAGGTTTGGTCAAAATTTCAAACTTTTTAGTTGTATTTCTACTGTAATTAAATATATGAATACAATATATTGTAGTATAATATATGTACTCTTTGTATTCGTAAATTTAACCCATATTAAAATAATATTTTTTGATTAAAAAAACTGATTATATTAAAAAATAATATTTTAATATGAATTAAAATAATACTCGTTGTCAATAATATTTTACAATATAATCGGTTTTTTTTAATAAAAAAACATTATTTTAATATGGGTTAAATTTATGAATACAAAGAGTACATATACTATACTATAATATACTGTATTCATATAGTTTGACTACAGTATAATACAACTATAAAGTTTGAAATTTTGACCAACCTATGTGGCAATTCGATGGGTCCAAAATTTGCCACATGAATGATGTAATGGGTGGTATAAAATATGGGTGGTACACCATAACCACACCCATATAACATATGTTTGGCTCCCAATATTAAAAGTGATTCAACCCCCCAAAATTGATTATACATGAAACTCCTTTTTATAGCTTTCATGGTTGATTCTGAAATTCACTTCTCAAATTTACTATAAGTGACATATACAAAATGCTATATTCTTTCATTATCTCGAAAAGAGTTTAACTTCTATGTATTATAACTATAAAATTTGTTTACATCGACATTTAACAATATCCTGACGAGTTAGTATTATTGTTATTTCCATCTCTTAGTTATTAAAATAAATAGTAATGATATTTGAACATAAATTTTGACATCATTTGTGGATTCCGTATAGCTGATGGGATCTTTTGGGAGTGATGAAATACATGATGAGAGAGAAAAAATAATAGATAAATGTTAGGGAGTACTTTTATACGGTGTTGGACTCCATTTTTGTGTCCAAATATCATTACTTTGAAATAGAAACACACGTATCAAAATATTAGTGGATGTCAGTGTAATAAATATTTTACACTGAGTGTACATACTACTTAAATCAATATAATTATTTTTAGCTTCATAATTTAATGTAAATTAAAATAATTATCTTAATATATTTATCCTACTAGTTAGTGTGTGTCTATATATATATATATATATATATATATATATATATATAAATATGGTAATTACACACCTAAAAACAATTTTGATCATAACTATCCAAACAAAAAGAATGGATAAAAATCAATTTTTCTATGAAGACATCCAAACATAAATCACTTCACCATTAACTCACTTTTAATCATGATCAATTCTATAATTAATTCATTCCAAAATCACTTTTTCCTAAACTTCATCCAACACAGACTAACTTGTGTCGATGCTGAGGATGTGGATTACTATACTATCACGTCTCATCTCTCTTGTTTCATGTTTTTGCCATAAAATCGCTATTTGCTTTGTCATGTTCGTTGTCCTTTTAGAAACACCTTCCAATTTGAGAAAAAATAATCATAAATTATACTTTTGATTTCTTATCTTTAATTAAGATTTTAATTTGATCTCTCTTTTATTATTTATTTCAAAATGACCTCTTATTTTTTCAAAGTTATACCAATTTGATCCCTCTTTTATTTTTGTTTCAAAATGATCCCTCATTTTACAAAAGTTAAATCAATGTGATTCTTTTTTTTTCATCAAAATGGTCCCTCTTTTATTATTTAAATGGTCCATTATTTTACAAAAGTTATATCAATTTGGTCCTCTTCGTACCATACTTTAAACAGAAAGGACCATATCGAAATCTAAAATAAAGATGAGGGACTAAAATGAAACAAAAAAATAAAAGAATGAACAAATTGAAACCTAAAATAAAGATGATAGATCGAAAGTATAATTTAGCCAAAAAGAAAAAAGAAAAATTGAGATTTGATTTGAAATTTTATTTTTAATTTCATTTTATAATTCCTTTGATTATTTTCAAAAACTTAAGTATGTTTTAATCAAATAATAAAAATAAAACTAATTATGTCCAATCATAAAAAAAAAAATCCAAAATTTTCTTCCAGAAGCACATCCCTTTAAGTCACTTATTGAGTTAAAGCACAGAGCATGCTTCAAGAGAAATTTCGATCTTTCTCTAGGCATGGAAGGCTGCACCTTACAATATGTCGATATGCATAACTTTGTCATGTAAATGAGTACAATTAATATAGTCCCGATTTGTTATAAATCAAAGACCAAATTCAGGAAAGGTGTTCTCAAGCATAAATACAAGAAAGCTTTTCAGAGGAGTTTTGGGTTGGGCCAATTGCATTTACTTTCACCTGGTCCAAGCGGTGCCCCACCCAGATTCTGTCTTTTGTGTTTTCTTCCGCACTCTTGAAAGTGACGAGGGCACAACTCGATACATTGATTGGTTTGGAGATGCACCATTTGATATTGAATTCCTTCTGCGTCATTGTCATTGTTTTGATTTGCAAATTCTGACGTAACATCTAGCATTTCTTCATAGTTATTCATGTTACTGGCTTACAGATATTATTGACCAAAAAAAAATGTCAAATATGCTCATAAACCTAGGTATGGGGTAACATGGTTGAATAAAATTCAGGTTTAATTACTTTTTTTTTTTTGCTAACTCTAGGTCACGTGTGATTTCACTTTCTCTAAAATTTTTTTAGGACAATTGATCCTTCGAGTTTTTAAAAATTGCAATATTGATCCCTCTATTTATCAACCATCAGTTATCTAATGAAACCTACTTACGTGGCTGATTAAAGTTTTGTCATGTTGCTTCCACATAACATGCTCAGCTGACCTATAAAATGTTTAATAATAATTTTATTAAATAATATTAATTTATTTTATTGACTTAAATAAACTCTGATAACTGAAATCCATTGTATACTGTTATATTTTTCAAGAATTATAAAAGCAAAAAATAAGTTGAAAAGGTGTATGTACCCTAATTTACATGGTGCGTGAATACAAGGCCATAAACATTTGCAGAATTATTAAGTAGGCTTTAGTGAAATTGACAGAAAAAAGAAATTTGTAGCACCAAAATTATTCAGAAGTGCTGGCTGTGGGGTTCGAACCCACGCGCACTTATGTGCAGAAGATCTTAAGTCTTCCCCCTTAACCTCTCGGGCAAACCAGCAAGTTGTTGAATTTCTCTCATGTTTTCCTATAAATATAATACAATCGGCAATTGAAATAAGTATTTCCAATTTTTTTTTTGACTGGACAAGTATTTCCAAACTTACTAACATTCTGAAGGATTTAATTATTGTGCAAGGTTAATATAAAAACATTTCATACCATCAATTATCACATTAATAAAAATATTTAAAATTTATAATAATTATCTTAAAAATTACAAGTAAAGTAATTTATTTTTATTTGTCAAAAAAGTTATCCTAAAGTTATATTAAAATTAATCTCTAATTTCAAAACTAAGTAGGATCTCACTAAAAATAAAAATAAGTAAGTACATACTTCGTGGCATTGGACGTAGTCCCGTTTGGACGTCTGCCACAACCATGATTTTTGTTTTTGTGTGTAATGACATGGTGCCCTTCGGATTACGGTTTGGCGCGAATAATATCTGTTGAAATTTTTTTTTTTTGGTATTTGTTGAATGCTTTTTTAATGTTGCAATTATGTATATTGCCCGGGTTAGTTTGTATAGGATAAGTCTAGAATAATGGTGAGTCAAAATGATGGGTCACTACTTAGTTTGTTAGGTTTGTTATTAAGAACGTTATATATATGTAATGAATGAATGTGATGAAAAACAAGGAAGAATATTGAAAGAAGCATTTGCTTAAGGAGGTTGTTCCCCTCGAATGAGTGTTTTTATATTTCCTATGACACTTTCTATTAGTTTCTGTTTGGTATAATACTTTATACCTTACATTGGTGCTTTCGTTGGCTTTCTCATGCCTCCTCCGTTTTTCTCCACCTCCACCATTTTTGATCCATCATCCAACCTTCATTTCCACCATGGCTACACACCTTTTTAGATCCCTTCACTGTTAACTGCATCACCATTACCACACCTTCACCCACCCCTTGCTTCAGCTATGGCCACCAACCATTAGTATTCCACCCCACTTATCGATATGCTCATCTCCGATATGATGTCCTTCACCTAGAGGAATCCATCAGCAAACTCAAAGCTTCTTTTGATCATCACACTGAATCCATCCTTCAAGCAATCCAACTTCTACAATCAGAGCCCAAAACCATCACACTCCACCCACAACTCGTCATTCTAAGCCATTGTACTTCGAGCCAACAGAGACGAGTGAGGTCGACACGGGAAAATCCCAGCAGTCCACAATCGAGAATCACTCATCTATCACCAACAAATTTTCCACCCCACTTCCAGCCAAAACCCCATTCACCTCTTATTCGGATGAACCAGAAAAATCACACATTGGCAACCTTGTTGAATTTCATTGGAGCCACTGAATCATCGCCCCCGGAATTTGTGGCGAAGGCCACCGTGAGACGCCCCGATGTCCCATTAAAGAAAACCCAAAATATTAAGGCCTAATTTCGTTATTATCGTTAAGCGAGTATATTTAAACAGCGGAAAATTTAAAACTTAAAATCATAAACACATATGTAAACATACATACAGCACATAACTATAAATATATACATACATGTCAGTACTACTATCAAGGGATTCCCCTATGTAGGATCCCAATATATACACAAGCTGGTGACATCAACAAAATACATCAAAAGCCAAAAGGAAAGCCTCGCCGATGCACTCCACACCCCGTCCCCTCTCAAAAATACAGTAAAACCTCACTCACACCTATACTGATGGCACTGGCCCGAGCCATCATACACTACCGCCCTCGTCTGCATCCTGAGGTCCGGCAGGCCCGGACACTCCTCCGCTATCACTAGAAGAACTCCTGGCCGGTTGCCCCTGAAACCTCTGCCTGTAGAGTCTGCTATCCCGAGGATGTAGTCGTCTAGAAGATACCTGTGAAGACTCAGAGACCATAGCATGGACCTCTGGAGGTGCGGGTACCTCAGGAAGGGGTGCTAGAACCTGAGCGGGGGCAACTGGGTCCTCCTCCGAAATAGGTGCCAACTCGGGCTCTGGCGCTGGTGTGGGTGCAGGTGCGGGTGCAAACCCGGGTACCAAGGCATCAAGAGGTACCATGAAGGGTACAGGGGCCATCCCGAACATAGGCGGCAACGATGGTACGTGTCCATCAGGCTGCCCTATCGAAAACGGGAAGGTCATGCATAAACGAAACGTGCCAGCAATTCCGATGGACGCTCCCTGGCCAAGCCCCATAGTGATGGACACTGGACCCGTATATACCGCGAAACGAGTGACCGCATCCACTAGCCACTCGTGCGGGTCTAAGCACTCCACCTCACAGGTCCCCGAGAGGGGGAACCCTGGATCCTGGGTCATCCATGGGTGGTCCCAGTGCGCCATCTGCTCTGTCGGAGTCTGAAGTACAAAACATATATATACGCAACACAGCAAAAGAAAAAGGGGATAAGAAGCCATATAACATCAAACGTGGAAAGGGTTTAACTACACTTAATTAAATAACGACACATTAAACATATGTCTCCATCGTACGGGTGTATATATATATATTTACATCACAATCATCCTCAATCCACATCTAGGATCTTTCCTCTACCCTTCATCATGATGCAATGCAAATGCTGTATGAATCATCTCATCAGGTATCGACATATCCCAGAGTCCCTGGCGCACACCCTCGTCCGCGGATGGAGGATGCCCATGCAAAGTAATGGCACCATAGCTACACAATCCGGTGCACACCTCTGAATCCCGGCCAGGGTGCTCATGCAATGCATGAACTATAGCTGCAACTAAAATGAAATCATCTCTGGGCGGTCCACCGTTAGCCTATCCCCAGGAATTCTCCCTCCGAGGTATAGACCCCACTCGACCATGTTTCAGGTCACCCCCTAGTGCCATAACCGCTCATCATAATCTCATAGATAACCTCAAAATAATCTCATCCTCATGTCACGATAATAATCTCGGTTAGGCACTGCTATCACATATCATATGCAATCCCCAGTATATCCTCATGTCTCAACATAACTTGGAACTTACTCAACCTCTAAGCACAATCATAACACTCATCATATCATCACAATCATCATCATGTTATCCAAATTCATCATCATATATCATTTACAAATAATAAATACCAAAATATAATAATAATAATAATAATAATAATAATAATAATAATAATAATAATAATAAAGATAAACACTTTCAAAAGAATAATTATAACATTCATGTTATCATTCATCAAGTACCAAGTTCAAGTCAACCAGTCAAACAGGCAATCATCAAGTAATAAAATAATCATATATATATATATATATATATATATATATATATATATATATATATATATATATATATATAGCGTGACGACGATAAACGCACAATTTCTATATCAACATCGGCACTACTGAGTAGTCCCCAATGTGGTATAGACATTGTCCGTTACTCGCTCTCGTGTAGGGTTTGGGTCGCCCTACGCCCTTATCTAATTAAATGTAACGCGCCATTTTCGATGTTAAATAGTTTCTTTCCCCCACCTGACAAGTTGTACGATACCCGAAACGTAACGAAACGAATCGTCCTCGAACCCTCTCAATTATGCCCTATGCCAAACTGAGGTCTCCCATCCTCCAAAAATTCACCTAAGCATCACATTACGACGAGTACGTTACTACGAGTTCAAATTCGAAAACGAAATCAAATTCCGATAACCGAAACGAAAGATAACTTAAGAAACGTGACGGACAACATTTAGACATAAGAGAGAGATTTACCTTCACATTTATATGAAAAGAAGAAGAGGAAAGTGAAGATATCGTAGCCACGAACGCAACCACGTACTCAGATTTGCAACGGGACGATCGAATCGCTCTAACTCTCGTCTATAAGCTTTCTCTCTCTAGGTTTTTCTCCACCTCTCTCTCTAAACTCACCCTCTCTGTTTTCTAAACCTTCTGTCTTCTGCTGCTTCTGTTTTTCATTTGGTGGCTAAGTGACTTATGTCACTTAAGCCACCTTTTATTTTTACAAGTTCACGCTGCCACGCTCGAGCGTGAAAACAACCACGCTCGAGCGTGGAAACGCTTGAGCGTGGGAATTGCCACGCTCGAGCGTGGAAAGCCACCGTGCCATGCATCCACTCAGAGGCTGCCACGTAAGCCCTGATGACACGTGGAAAGTCAAAGCATGACCCTTGTCTGGTTGACTTGGGCGCTTGAGCGTGGATACACCCATGCTTGAGCGTTGACTACTGACCAAAAGTCAACCTTTTGTGTTGAGGGTCCGTTCCACGTCCGGTTGCGCTCAAATTTGAGATATAGGCTCATTAGGACCTAATAAACAACCTAAAATCATCAAAAGGCCTAATCTCAACTCTAACTCCAAAATTCTTATTTCACACTCAGACGTCTCAAGGACGCTCACCGGGAAAACCCTAATTAGTCTCTATGCCTCAAACTTACCCGAAAAAGTTGCGTACTTAACATGCAAGGGTTTCTAAACCTCAAACAACATCTCAGCTATGTATTTTCAAGTCCTAACCCTAAGCCTCATACGTAAACCTCAGATAAAATCACGGATGTTACATTTTTACCCCCTTAAAAGAAATTCCGTCCTCGAAATTTACATACCTGAAAACAGATGGGGGTACTGCAGTTGAATGTCCGCCTCACGCTCCCAAGTAGCATCTCCGATAACACTATCCCATATGACCTTGACCAGGGGAATTTGTTTACCACGGAGTTCTTTAATCCTTCTATCTGCAATCTTAGACGGTAAAGCCTCATATTCCAGATTCTCTCGGAGTTGTATTGACTCAGGCTCAATGACATGAGAAGGATTAGGGTAATATTTTCTCAACTGGGATACGTGGAAGACATCGTGGAGGTTGGAAAGGTTAGGCGGTAAGGCTATCTGGTAAGCTACTGGACCAATTCGTCGAAGAATCTGAAATGGTCCAATGAATCGGGAGGTGAACTTTCTAGACTTTATAGCTCTGCCAATTCCGGTCTTCGGAGTGACTCTCAAGAACACGTGAACACCTTCTTGGAATCTAAGGACCTCCTCCTCTTGTTACTGTAGCTTCTCTGCCTATCCTGTGCTTCCTTCATTCTCTCTTTGATTTTCCTGACTTGCTCCGTAGTTTGCTGTACCACATCAGGACCCAACACTTGGCTCTCGCCAGTCTCATACCAACACAACGGAGTCCTGTACTTTCTCTCATACAGAGCCTCATACGGTGCCATCCCAATATTGTTGTGGAAACTATTATTGTATGTGAACTCAATCAATGGTAAGAATTCATCCCAACTACCAATATGGTCCAACACACAGGCTCTTAAAAGATCCTCCAACGATTGAATTGTTCTCTCAGACTGTCCATTCGTTTGAGGATGGTAAGCAGAACTCATCCTCAATTTGTTCCCAAAGAATCGTGTAACCGTCTCCAAAATCTAGAGGTAAATCTAGGATCTCGGCCGGAGACAATACTCGATGACACACCGTGCAACCTCACTACTTCCTTGATATAGATTTGGGTCATCCTTTCAAGACTATAACTCTCACCAATAGGTAAGAAGTGAGCACACTTCATCAACCTATCAATGATAACCCAAATCGCATCAAACCTTTTCGGAGTTCGTGGTAATCCAACCACAAAGTCCATCGTTATGCTATCCCATTTCCATTTTGGGATATCCAGGGACTGTAACAACCCGACGGGCTTTTGATGCTCTATCTTAGCTTCCTGACATACTAAAGATGATAGAACATACTCCGCCACTTCTTTCTTCATCCTTGGCCACCAAAACATCTTCTTCAAGTCTTGGTACATCTTGGTGGCTACTGGGTGGAAACTCAGCTTACTTTTATGTGCCTCCTCTAAGATCATCATCCTAATTTCTAAGTCCTATGGCACACTGGTCGCGCTGTCGCCACGCGCCAAAAAGAACGAGCGTTTACAAAATTTTGCAGATAGGGAAGCGACAACTCGGATATCGTCTCTCAAGGACTCTTAGTTGTTGTCGTTATTAACAGAAAATCAGTAAAAGTCAGAATTGGGGGATTTTGAGTGAATGCAAATAAAATAAAGAAAACAAAGCAATAAAAACAAAGCAGTTAAAAAGATTAACAAATATGCTAAGAAACGATCAACCTACTGTTCTCGGTTTCCCACTATCATCGGTTCATGCAATTCCAAGCCCTAAGCAGATTCTAATCCCCTTTCAGTTGTAGCAACAGTTAACAAACGAAACCACTACTACGGATGTATGTTCCTATACCTGAATTAAACAAACGGGGTTAAGCCCTTCGTGAACTAAGCGAACACGAAACGAACACACGCGAATTAAACAAACGCGATTAAGTATAGAAACATAACATCACCGAAATGAATCAATACAACACTATACATTCCTGAAATAACAAACAGAAACATATAGCATTGCATTGAAAAGAGAAAAGCAAATAAAACAGGAATTATAGAACCTCAAATGTAATAGAAACCAATCACAGTAGATTAATCTAGGAGACTAGCTCTCCATTACAAAAGTAAAACAAAAGTAGAGAAAAGAAAGTAAACTACTACTACTGCCTAAAACTAGCTACTCTGACTAAAACTAGCCAGCCCCCTCCAGTTCTGTCTAAAACGCTTAAATACAATTTCTGGATTTCGCTGTCTCGCGAGGCGAAGCATCTCTCGCGACGCGAATCTTATGAACAGATGCAACCTTTGGTCTTCTCGCGAGGCGAGCATATCATTCGCGAGGCGAGGAACTGAAGAGTCTTCTTATTATGCCCGTTATGAACATCAGGGCCCAACCGTGATGCCTTCTGACTTCGAGGCTCGCGACGCGAATGGATGCTCGCGAGGCGAATCTCTTCAACTTCCAAACTGTAACAGCCGTGATCTTCAACACGGGCAAGCCGTGATCGTCTCTGACTTTCAGGGTTGGATGACTCGCGGGGCGAGATATTCTTCGCGAGGCGAAAGCTCCAGAATTATTCCTATTTATTAACCTGAAAACAGAAAATAGAATAAGTACTTTATTTAACTCTAAATCAACTAAATTAACCTAAAAATACTTTACAGACTCAAAATATTACTTAAGGACAATCAAATCTAATTTGGGTGAAAATGATATAAAATCAGCACAAAGCCAAGGTCTTTATTAGTTATAAAACCAGTCAACCAGAGGCTCATCAAAATACCCCAAACTTAAACTTTGCTTGTCCCCGAGCAAACTAAAACTCAAAAACTTAAAAAGACTCAAGACACAGTAAAACATGGCAAGCTTACGGATTCAATCAACTTTGCACAAATTTCAAGCAATATTTCAAAAGAATTTTTCTTCCAATGTTCCCCCCTTTCAAGCAAATTAATCCCCACAATCATTTATTCTAAACAATTGAGAATTTCATCATTCAAACATTCATTAATCTAAGCAGGGGATCCAAGTCACATACAAGAGGGAGATCACCAAATCCAAACAACTGCCTTCCTCACAAGGGCAATTATTGTTCACTCAATCACTCAGTTTGTGTCAGGCTATCAACATTGCACTCAATTTCACTTTTCAAGAACACTTCCCATAAATTTGATTTTCATCTCAAAATGGTTCCCTCAGAAAACATGCATTCAACATCAAAAGGTCTTTTATGGGTTGCAATGGGGCCTGGCTAAGGGTAGGATATACAAAAGGAACTAGGCTGAAGACCCTAGGAACTAAGAGAGCATGAACTTTTTACACTTTGAAATTCCATTCAAGTTCCTTTTCTCATTTTTCTTTATGCATTGGGTGACTACAGCCATTTCTTTTGGTACTTTTATTTTTTAACATTTTTACACTTTTCTTTTTTTTCTTTTTCTTTTTTTTTTCTTGGTCCTTGGCTCCAAACTTTTTATTGTATTTTTTTCCTCAATCCCAACAACATATTACACCTTGCAGCCACCCCAAACTCAGTTTCTTGCACCCATTCTAAGATTACATGCTCTCCTAATCCTAAGATCGGGTTAACATGGTTTTCCAGATTTTTGGGCTTATAACATTAGGTTATCAAGAATTAACAGGCTAATAGGCTCAATGGGGCTAACTAGGGAACATGCATTAGGAATTGGTTATTTTTAGGCTAAGTAGCTATTTACAAAGAAAATGCCTAAATCATCTGAAGTAAACACATAATCATGCAAACCATAAAGAGATTCAAGCAAATTCGGGAAAGTGCAATTCAAAAGTGATTTCCACACAATTTAAAACATGTTGGAGGCTCAAAACCTCACCTGGACATTTTTTTGCAAATTATTTGAAAGAGATTCTATCCCTAGTGTGTGCTTCCTATCACCCCAAACTTATCATAAATCATGCCAAAATAACAAAATCCCAAAGTTCAGTTTTCAATTACATGGGGATCAAATTTCCAAAAACAAAAAATTTTTAGCCTAGGGAGAACAGTCAACAATTATGCAATCCATCTATGCAAATTCAACCAAATCCAATAAACTTGCCAACACAAGACTCAAACACAACTCTTGAGCTTCTCAAACTATTCAGGAGCTTTATTCAAAGAAAAGGAAAAACAAGACAAAACAAAAACTACAACTAGTTCCCTCCCCCACACTTAAAATATACATTGTCCCCAATGAAACAACATAACAATAAAATCAGAGTGAGGGAAAGGAAAGGGAACTCCCTGATCAGGTGGCAATGTAGGAGCTTCCGCCTGGATCCCATTGTCTGTGATACAGTGGCCACGGGATGCTCAAATTGTGAAACGATCCTCCCGGATCCCATAGTATGCAGCATAATGCCCATGTGATGGACAAAGACTGGAAGCTCATTCCGTGCTTCCCTAACTTGCAGCCTTTATATGGAGATGAGTGCTTGATAGTTATGGTAACCTCGCCAAGTGCGGCGAACTTCTCACTCCCTCTTGGGTCAAGGTTGACCTCTTTCTCAATAAAATCCTCCCAATAGAATCGGGGTTCATCCTCCTGGATTGGCCATGGTGCAAAATCCAAGGGTGCAAAATCCAGAGCTTTTGGTTCCATAGGGGGAGGTGGCGAACAGTTAGCTGGGGTTACTGGTGCTGCTTCAACTTCTGCATTTTCTTTATTTACTGCATTAAAAAATTTATCACCTGCTATACATGCAGAAATTTCAGCACACACCACACAAAAGTTAGTGTTAGTAGAGTCAGTACATATATCACAATAAAATGAATCAGTAAAATTTTGAATGTCTGGAAATTCAGCAATTAGTTCATCCACCCCATTACTCTCAACACATGCATTTGATTTACTTGTATCATCTACTTCCAAAGGTTCTTCATTATCCTCAGGCACGGGGAAGCAGATGTCCTCCTGATCCTCATTTTCTATGTTTCCTGATAAGAATAAACTTGCATAACAATGTATACACAAAGCAGTGCCAGAACAATAACAATCAGTAGAATCAGGGGATTCAACACACAATTCATCATCAACAGAAATATTATCACAATCATCATCAGAAGTATCTTCAAGAATAACTTGTGACTCTGTAAGTTCTTCAATGGGCTGTGGAGTTAGCATTGCAGCCGAGTTGGCGACAATTTGATCAATTTGCATGGCCAACTTCTGAGATTCAGCTTCTCCCCTCTGATATTCAAGATTATTTGCCTCCATCATCCTTTGAAATTCAAGATTTTGCTCTGCCATCCTGTGATTGTTCTCTGCCATTTGTTGTATCATTCCTTCCATTTGTGCAGTCATCTGTTTGAGCATGTCCTCTAGTGAAGGTTCGGAAGGTGCAGAGGTGGTCACCTGGGGTGGGTTCTGGGGTGGTGCCAGTGGTAACATCAGTTGTGAGCCCCCATACCAAGGGTTTGGATAGTTTCCCCAGCTCAACAGGAAGGCTTCCTTCAAGTCAAACCAGCTTGAGATGGAATTCTCATAAAGACAATACAACCAATCTCTTGCAGCACCTTCAAGTGAGAACTGGAAAGCTTCCATCTTAATGTGGTCTTCTGTTATTCTTGCAGGTCTCAGCATTATAGAACAAGCAATCTGGAATTCCCTCAGATGCTCCTGCGGATTCTCACCTGCAAGACCACTAAACCTTGGCAACCAGTGCGATAAACCAAGAAAATCCGGAAAATATATGCATGGTGGTGGTTCATAGTAAACATTAGGCATGTAACCATATATGTGATTATCCATGGGGGGTGCTAGGAATTGTAACCAGACAAAACAGCCAAAACTAATTCAGCAAAGAGAGATTTTTTTTTTAATTTAATTATTTTCTGCTAATAACAACAAACAAGAGTCCCCGGCAATGGCGCCAATTTTTGGTCGCGCTGTCGCCACGCGCCAAAAAGAACGAGCGTTTACAAAATTTTGCAGATAGGGAAGCGACAACTCGGATATCGTCTCACAAGGACTCTTAGTTGTTGTCGTTATTAACAGAAAATCAGTAAAAGTCAGAATTGGGGGGTTTTGAGTGAATGCACATAAAATAAAAAAAACAAAGCAATAAAAACAAAGCAGTTAAAAAGATTAACAAATATGCTAAGAAACGATCAACCTACTGTTCTCGGTTTCCCACTATCATCGGTTCATGCAATTACAAGCCCTAAGCAGATTCTAATCCCCTTTCAGTTGTAGCAACAGTTAACAAACGAAACCACTACTACGGATGTATGTTCCTATTCCCGAATTAAACAAACGGGGTTAAGCCCTTCGTGAACCAAGCGAACACGAAACGAACACACGCGAATTAAACAAACGCGATTAAGTATAGAAACATAACATCACCGAAATGAATCAATACAACACTATACATTCCTGAAATAACAAACAGAAACATATAGCATTGCATTGAAAAGAGAAAAGCAAATAAAACAGGAATTATAGAACCTCAAATGTAATAGAAACCAATCACAGTAGATTAATCTAGGAGACTAGCTCTCCATTACAAAAGTAAAACAAAAGTAGAGAAAAGAAAGTAAACTACTACTACTGCCTAAAACTAGCTACTCTGACTAAAACTAGCCAGCCCCCTCCAGTTCTGTCTAAAACGCTTAAATACAATTTCTGGATTTCGCTGTCTCGCGAGGCGAAGCATTTCTCGCGACGCGAATCTTATGAACAGATGCAACCTTTGGTCTTCTCGCGAGGCGAGCATATCATTCGCGAGGCGAGGAACTGAAGAGTCTTCTTATTACGCCCGTTATGAACATCAGGGCCCAACCGTGATGCTTTCTGACTTCCAGGCTCGCGACGCGAATGGATGCTCGCGAGGCGAATCTCTTCAACTTCCAAACTGTAACAGCCGTGATCTTCAACACGGGCAAGCCGTGATCGTCTCTGACTTTCAGGGTTGGATGACTCGCGGGGTGAGATATTCTTCGCGAGGTGAAAGCTCCAGAATTATTCCTATTTATTAACCTGAAAACAGAAAATAGAATAAGTACTTTATTTAACTCTAAATCAACTAAATTAACCTAAAAATACTTTACAGACTCAAAATATTACTTAAGGACAATCAAATCTAATTTGGGTGAAAATGATATAAAATTAGCACAAAGCCAAGGTCTTTATTAGTTATAAAACCAGTCAACCAGAGGCTCATCACACACATATCCGATCCTTAAACTTTAACACTCCATCTGGTCCTCTCTTAAACTCTGAAACCTTACCCTCGTCTATACCTCGATTCGCATCCACTAAATATTCATCCTGACCCTGCTTAATCTTAAGGTCTCTCAAAAACTCACTACTGATGGTGATCATACCTAAGCATATTCTATCCTTAATCAAATCCATACCTAGGTTCAAATCTCTAAACTGTTCAAGCAACTCCATCTCTTTCACCATCATTGCGGATACGTGCAAGGATTTCCGACTTAATGCATCTGCCACAACATTAGCCTTCCCTGGATGGTATTGAAGATCAAACTCATAGTCCTTAATGAACTTCATCCATCTATGTTGCCTCATGTTCAGCTCCTTCTGATCAAACAAATACTTTAAACTCTTGTGATCACTGAACATATTAAACTTAGCTCCATAGAGATAGTGTCGCCATATCTTCAATGCGAACACTATGGCTGCTAACTCCAGATCATGGGTTGGGTAATTCCTTTCATGAACCCTCAATTGTCGGGAATCATAAGCCACAACTCTTCCCTCTTGCATCAATACATAACCCAATCCTTGATATGACGCGTCACAGTATACATCAAACTGTCCTAATGGATCTGGTAACGTCAGCATAGGAAATGTAGTCAACTTCTCCTTTAGCTTTTGGAAGCTCTCTTCACACTTCTCTGTCCAAATAAACGTCGTACCTTTTCTCGTTAACTGCGTCATAGGCAACGCAATCTTCGAAAAACTCTCGATGAACCTCCTGTAATACCCGGCTAATCCTAGGAAGCTCCTCACCTCACTCACTGACTTAGGCCTCTCCCACTTAATCACGACCTCTACCTTAACTGGATCAACAACTATCCCTTTCTTGTTGATTACATGCCCTAGAAACTATACTTCCTCTAACCAAAATTCACACTTGGATAGCTTAGCATACAACTGCCTATCTCTTAACACCTGTAACACCACTCTCAGATGTTCCTCGTGTTCTTCCCGACTACGGGATTAGATAAGAATATCATCTATAAACACTACAACAAACTTGTCAAGGAACGGTCTAAAGATCCTGTTCATGTAATCCATGAACACCGCAGAAGCATTAGTTACACCGAAAGGCATAACTAGGTACTCGTGGTGTCCATACCTTGCCCTAAAAGCGGTCTTAGGTATATCCTCCTTCTTCACCCTAATCTGTTGGTATCCTGATCTTAAATCTATCTTCGAAAACACCGAAGCTCCCTTCAACTGATCCATCAGATCATCTATCCTAGGCAACGGATATTTGTTCTTGATTGTAACTTTATTCAACTGCCTATAATCCGTGCACAACCTAGAACTTCCGTCGTTTTTCTTGACAAACAATACCGGTGCTCCCCAAGGCGAAACACTTGGTCGAATGAAATCCTTCTTCATCATGACTCAGCCCCTCCGGTCATCATGAAGGCGGCATAGGTCACCTTCCTATCATCTCTACATCTCATAGTATCAAAGATCTTCTTGAGCTCCTAAATCCACCACTCTGCTCGCTCTGGATCATACTCTCCACTGAACTGTGGTGGCTTACCCTTGAGAAAGGTAGCCAATCCTGCATCCTCAGCATCGGCGGCTCTCCTCCTATCCTGTCGTTCCTGTAACTCTGCCTCTTTCTGTACCCTCTGAGCATTCTGTTGCTCCTGCTGTAACAGAACGAATTCTAACTCGCGGATAGTCCGAAGAGTCTCGGCGGACTCTCCTCCACCTCCAATCCTTGCCTTTGGCTGATGAGGCTCATCCTCTACACCCTCTATCGCTCTACCACCACCACGTCTGCCACGTCCTCGACTTCGGCCTCGAGCCATGGTCCTGTTAAAAGAAATCATTAGCCCACATCAATATGACATATAATACTACATAAAACTGGAATATAAATACTACATGCCATAGAGATGTCGCGTCGGACTCACTACCCAACTTCTAAGCATAGTTGTTATCTGATGTGGAATGAACTAAATGGCCAGTTCACCCTAATCACCGAACTGCTCTGATACCACCAAATGAGACGCCCCGACGTCCCATTAAAGAAAACCCAAAATATTAAGACCTAATTTCGTTATTATCGTTAAGCGAGTATATTTAAACAGCGGAAAATTTAAAACTTAAAATCATAAACACATATGTAAACATACATACAGCACATAACTATAAATATATACATACATGCCAGTACTGCTGTCAAGGGATTCCCCTATGTAGGATCCCGATATATACACAAGCTAGTGACATCAACAAAATACATCAAAAGCCAAAAGAAAAGCCTCACCGATGCACTCCACACCCCGTCCCCTCTCAAAAATACAGTAAAACCTCACTCACACCTATACTGATGGCACTGGCCTGAGCCATCATACACTACCGCCCTCGTCTGTATCCTGAGGTCCGGCAGGCCCGGACACTCCTCCGCTATCACTGGAAGAACTCCTGGCCGGCTGCCCCTGAAACCTTTGCCTGTAGAGTCTGCGATCACGAGGATGTAGTCGTCTAGAAGATACTCGTGAAGACTCAAAGACCATAGCACGGACCTCTGGAGGTGCGGGTACCTCAGGAAGGGGTGCTAGAACCTGAGCAGGGGCAACTGGGTCCTCCTCCGGAATAGGTGCCAACTCGGGCTCCGGCGCTGGTGCGGGTGCAAACCCGGGTACCAAGGCATCAAGAGGTACCATGAAGGGTACAGAGGCCATCCCGAACATAGGCGGCATCGGTGGTACGTGTCCATCAGGCTGCCCTATCGGAAACGGGAAGGTCGTACCGAAATGAAACGTGCCAGCAATTCCGATGGACGCTCCCTGCCCAAGCCCCGTAGTGATGGACACTAGACCCGTATATACCGTGAAACGAGTGACCGGGTCCACTAGCCACCCGTGCGGGTCTAAGCACTCCACCTCACAGGTCCCCGAGAGGGGGAACCCTGGATCCTGGGTCATCATGGGTGGTCACAGTGCGCCATATGCTCTGTCGGAGTCTGAATTACAAAACATATATATACACAACACACAACAAAAGAAAAAGGGGATAAGAAGCCATATAACATCAAAAGTGAAAAGGGTTTAGCTACACTTAATTAAATAACGGCACACTAAACATACGTCTCCATGGTACGGGTGTATATATATATTTACATCACAATCATCCTCAATCCACATCTAGGATCTTTCCTCTACCCTTCATCATGATGCAATGCAAATGCTGTATGAATAATCTCATCAGGTATCGGTCATATCCGGATATCTCATCAATATAATCGACACATCCTAGAGTCCCCGGTGCACACCCTCGTCCACGGATGGAGGATGCCCATGCAAAGCAATGACACTATAGCTGCACAATCCGGTGCACACCTCTGAACCCCGGCCAAGGTGCTCATGCAACGCATGAACTATAGCTGCAACTAAAATGAAATCATCTGTAGGCGGTCCGCCGTTAGCCTATCCCTAGGAATTCTCCCTCTGAGGTATAGACCCCACTCGATCATGTTTCAGGTCCCTCATATCACAGACCATGTTTTAGGTCCCCCTTAGTGCCATAACCGCTCATCATAATCTCATAGATAACCTCAAAATAGTCTCATCCTCATGTCATGATAATAATCTCGGTTGGGCACTGCTATCACATATCATATTTAATCCCCAGTACATCCTCATGTCTCAACATAACTTGGAACTTACTCAACCTCTAAGCACAATCATAACACTCATCATATCATCACAATCATCATCATGTTATCCAAAATCATCATCATATATCATTTCCAAATAATAAATACCAAAATATAATAATAATAATAATAATAATAATAATAATAATAATAATAATAATAATAATAATAAATATAAATATAAACACTTTCAAAAGAATAATTATAACATTCATGTTATCATTCATCAAGTACCAAGTTCAAGTCAACCAGTCAAACAGGCAATCATCAAGTAATAAAATAATCATATATACATATATATATATATATATCGTGACGACGATAAACGCACAATTATATATCAACATCGGTACCACTGAGTAGTCCCCAATGTGGTATAGACATCGTTACTCGCTCTCGTGTAGGGTTTGGGTCGCCCTACGTCCTTATCTAATTAAATATAACGCGCCGTTTTCGACGTTAAATAGTTTCTTTCCCCCACCTGACAAGTCATACGATACCTGAAATGTAACGAAATGAATCGTCCTCGAACCCTCTCAGTTCTGCCCTGCACCAAACTGAGGTCTCCCAGCCTCCAAAAATTCACCTAAGCATCACATTACGACGAGTACGTACGAGTTCAAATTCGAAAACGGAATCGAATTCCGATAACCAAAACGAAAGATAACTTAAGAAACATGACGGATAACATTTCGACATAAGAGAGAGATTTACCTTCACTTTTAGATGAAAAGAAGAAGAGGAAAGTGAAGATATCGTTGCCACAAACGCAACCACGTACTCGGATTTGCAACGGGACGATCGAATCGCTCTAACTCTCGTCTATAAGCTTTCTCTCTCCAGGTTTTTCTCTCCCTCTCTCTCTAAACTCACCCTCTCTATTTTCTAAACCTTCTGTCTTCTGTTGCTTCTAATGTTCCGCTTCGCTTCCATCAACCTCAACCCAGATCCGAGGTGCTTCCCGTCTGAGAGGTTTGCGCCCACCACCTCCATGCCGTTGCCGACGAAGGAGGCTGTGGACACCATCTCCGTTACGCTGTCGGTTGAAGTTGTACATTACGATAGCGCCTCCCAAATTAATATTTGAGCATCTTTTTTTCAAAATAAGGTATTATGGTAAGTGTGAGTTGTAATACTATATCATACTCCCTAAGTTAGTAATCAAACTCCTAACTTAAGTATTCACCGCTACAATCTGATTGTATGGCTTTGATACTTTTTATTAATATGCGCTTTCTTTCCCTGCCTTCATTTTTTTCCATCTCTTCAAGTGCAATCTTAATCCTTGTAGAAAAGCAAGAAGATGAAAGACGTAACTGCACTGTGATCCACTCTGATCACAGGAAGCAACAAGAACACAAAATTGAAGCTTCCAATTGAAGCTATCGAAGAACTTCGAGAAAGATAATGAGAGAATTTGCATAGAGAGATGGGTGAATGATTAGATTGAATTCATTCAACTGAACTTCTAATTACATGAGGTTCTATTTATATACATTTGCTATTGAAGAGAGAAGCTAACTGACTCAGTCAACTAACTTTAACTGCTTCTAACTAACAAAACTGTCAAAACTGACTTTAACTAACTTATAATAAATACATGGTTAGCACCCCCCCCCCCCAAGCTGGGGCGCATAAGTATAGGAGTCCCAGCTTTGAATGAATGTGACTGAACTGCCGAGGACTTAGAGGTTTGGTGAGAGTATCCGCGAGCTGCAGGGAAGATGAAACTGGTAGCAATTTGATGAGACATGAGCTGCATTTCTCTCTGACAATGTGACAATCAAGATCAATATGCTTGGTTCTCTCATGAAACACGGGGTTGGATGCTATGTGCATAGCTAACTGATTGCCACAATAGAGCATTGCTGGAGAGATGAAGGGGATGTGAAGATCTTGCAACAAGAATGTAATCCACTGAATCTCACAAGTTGTGGCAGCCATGGCTCTATATTCAGCTTCACAGGAGCTTTTAGGAATGGTACTTTGCTTCTTGGATCTCCAAGAAATGAGGGAGGTCCCAAGATATATGCAAAATCCTGTAACGGATCTCCTTATATCAGGGCATGTGGCCCAATCACTGTCACTATAAGCCTTTAGTTGAGGTGTGGAACTGCTGGACATGAACAAACCTAGTCCAGGGGAGCCTTTTAGGTATTTTAGAACTTGAGTGGCAGCAACATGGTGAGTCTCAGTTGGCTTAGCCATAAATTGAGACAACTGTTGCACTGCAAATGCTATGTCAGGCCGAGTGGTAGTTAAGTATAGGAGCCTACCAATTAGTCTTCTATAACCAGATACATCATCAAGTAGAGCTCCATCATTTTGGCTTAAGTGAACTTTGCTGTCCATAGGTGTGGTTGCAGGTTTGCAGCCAAGAAGGCCTGCATCAGATATGAGCTCCAGAGCATACTTTCTCTGGTTGATGGATATGCCTTCCTTTCTTCTAGCAACTTCCAAGCCTAAGAAGAATTTCAAGTCTCCCAGATCTTTGATCTTAAACCTGTCATCAAGTGCTGCTTTGATGGAACTAATTTCAGTGGCATCATTCCCTGTGAGGATTACATCATCCATATAGACTAGTAGAGCAGTGAATTAGTGACCTGAGGACTTAACAAAGAGTGAGTAGTCACTCTTGGACTGTTGATAGCCTGCTGTAATCAAGAAGGAAGACAGCTTGGTAAACCACTGTATGCTGACTTGTTTTAGGCCATAAAGGGATTTATGTAACTTGCATACTTGGTTGGGATGTGCAGCCTGTAATCCTGGTGGAAGAACCATATAAACATTTTCAACCAAGTCTTTATGCAGAAATGCATTATTCACATCAAGCTGCTTTAGAAGCTAACCATTGATAGCTGCTAAGGACAACATCAATCTCACTGTAGTCATCTTTGCCACCAGGGAGAAGGTATCTAGATAGTTTATTCCCTTAGTTTGAGTGTAGCCTTTAGCCACTAATCGAGCCTTATATCTCTCTATGGAACCATCTGCCCGATGCTTGATTTTGAACACCCATTTGAAGCCTATTTCTGTCTTATCCTTGGGAAGATAAGTCAAAGACCAAGTTTCATTTGCTGCCAAGGCTAGTAACTCTGCTTGAATTGCTTGCTTCCAACAATCATGCTTAATAGATTGAGTGTAGCTTTGTGGTTCAACCTCACAGGAAACAGATAAAACAACAGCTTTGTGAGATGGAGTAAGCAAATCATAAGATAAATAGGACTGTATAGGATAGGATACAGTTGTAGATGAATTGGTAGTAACTTTAGTGATTTCAGTTGCAAGATTGCAATGATACTCTTGCAAGTAAGAAGGTGTCTGTCTCTGTCTAGTAGACCTTTTGGTTGGTTGAGGAGGAGGTGAATTGATTGGTTGAGGAGGAGGTGAAGGGTTTGGCACTATGAAAGAGGATTCAGGTGATGAAGGTAGGACAGGACTTTGGGGAGTAACAGTATGTTGAGGTGACTCGGATTGAGTGTGTGAGATGGGGGTGAGTGTGGCAGGTTGAGTTTCAGTTTGAGGATTGATAGTGTGATTTTACATGATGTTTCATATATACTTTTGCATGCATTTTTCATATAGATTAGGCATTCTTTATTTGGTTTTTATTAGATTTTCCCTTGGAACGGGTGGAGCGGTTTCTGTGTGTTGTTTTGCAGGAACTTAAGGAAAACTGTGCAGATTTGCCCAGAATGAAGCTTGGATGAATTTAGAGCTTGAAAAGAGAAGAAATTGAGCCAAGCAGAATTCTGAAGATTCGCCCCGCGACCCTGAAAGCTGACTGTTCCAGAGAATTGTAACATCTTCTGGCTCGCGTCGCGAACATGTACTCGCCTCGCGAGAGTACAATTTTATGAAATAGCAGAATTTAACTTTCGCCTCGCGAGCGAGCGCAGAACAGATTGGTATAAGTTGCTGTTTTAGAGCAGAATGAAGGGGAGTTGGAGAGTTTTTAGGTTTTGAGTTAGAGAGTTCTTGGAGGCAGACTGAGAGGCTGCGGCTGGAAGAGGGTTCCAGCCCTGAAGGGGGATGTTTTCCTTGCTCTGGGACTGAAAGAAGATCGGAGGATCCTTCTATGGAGTTTGCTTCATCCCTTCTCTCTTTCTCTTTGTATTCTCTTTTTATGAGTAGTTAAATCCCTGTTGTTGGGATTAGATGTAATCAAACTAATAATCATGTATTTAACTTGACCGATTATTCTGTGGTCATGTCTTCATATTAGTGATTAAATTTCTGTGCTTAATGCTTGTTGTGGCTAGCACCCCCATGACTCGATTAGTGTTTTGGTATGTAATGGAGACGTTCGTATTAGAACCGGAACTGAAATTAATCACCTAGTAACCCTTACATCTAGAGATGGAGTTTGGTTTGCTAGTAATCGCGTAATCCCTAATCCTAATGCAATTTCATTAATCTAGGCCACCTAAGAGATTAGGGTCTATTAGTGGAATTAGGCTCTTGTCATCCGAGAGATTGGGGCTTGAGTAGTTTAGTGGATTGATTTTAATATTTGAAGCATGAATGGGAGGTATCTACCTGGTATTGCATGAGAAAGAGGTTTGGTGAAGTCTAGTCCCAACATATCCTTTCTTCACTCCAAGTGTTTGTAAAAAGTCCCCAAAAAGACCAAAAACATTTTATTGCTTTTATTGCTTTATTTTTCTGTTTTGATCTCTCTTGATTAATAGTTTAGTCTAGATAGTTGCTGAGTTTGTGAATTGGTACTTGACATCCAATCCCCGTGGATACGATAACCGGTTTTACCACCGTATTACTTGCACGACTGGGTATACTTGCCCAGATTCGTCAACAAGGATAAGAGGGAAACAAGCAGCAGGCTTAATGTTGTGTGATGCAGGAAGAGGACATAATGGAGAAGAATTGGTGGTAATAGAACTAGAGAGTTGGGAGAATGGAAAAGTTAATTCATGAAATGAAACATTCCTAGAGATAAACAACTCTCTAGTCTGTAGATTCAGGAGTACGGAACCTTTGGTTCCTGCTTTGTATCCCAAGAAGATACATTTACAAGCTCTATCATCTAGCTTTGTTTTAGAACCTGCGGGTAGGTTGGCAAATGCCAAACATCCAAAAACTCTCAAGTGAGAAAGATCAGGTAGTGTTCCATATAGTTTCTCATGTGGTGAGTGTTTGTTAAGGAGATGTGAGGGGAGAAAATTGATTATGTGAATCGAATGTGTAATGGTATATGTCCAGTAGGCTTTAGGCAAGTGACTTTGCAACATCAGAGCTCTAGCTACATTTAAAATGTGTTGGTGCTTTGTTTCAACAATACCATTTTGTTGAGGAGTATATGTGCAAGTGGTTTGATGGACAATGCCATTGGACAAATAGTAATCTTTCATGAAAAACTCAGGACCATTGTCACTTCTCACTGTTTTGACTTTGTAATTAAACCGTCTTTCAATCATAGTGACAAAGTTTTGCAAAGGTTTGGAGGCTTCTCCTTTTGTTTTCATTAGAAAGATCCAAGTGAATCTTGAAAAATCATCCAATATACTCAAGAAATATCTATGTCCATGAATTGAAATAGTGGGAAAGGGTCCCCAAATATCAACATGTATCAAATCAAATGAGTGAAGGGAAACATAATTACTGATTGGAAAAGGAAGTTTTCTTTGTTTAGACAAATGACATACATCACATATATAGTTTTTATTCATGTGAACAATAGGAACAGAACATTGTATAGTTTGTATACATTCACTAGAAGCATGAGCTAATCTAAAATGCCAAAGACTAGATTGTGGAACAGCTGTAACAGCAGTAAAGTTTATTGACATAAAGCTAGGGAATAGTCTACTTGAACAGATAGGCATCTTCAGTATGTAGAGTCCATTTTGCACTCTAGTTGTACCAATCATCTTCAATGTACCCTTCTCCTGAATACAACATGAACGTGAGTCAAAGGACAAAGTGTAAGGCATGGATGAAGTAAGTTTGGTGACTGAAAGTAGATTATATATGAACATAGGTATATGTAAAACATCATGGAGAGCAAAATCATTAGAGAAGAAGATGCTACCTGAATGGCTTGCAGAAACCTCACTTCCATTAGAAAGTTTCACCCTAATTGGTCTAATCTTATGATAAGATGAGAAAAATGAAAGATTGTAACAAATGTGGTCAGTGGCACCACTATCCAATATCCAAAAACTAGGAGACAAAGAGCTACCTGAATCATATGAAGGAGGGGTCTGTGCATGTGATGTTGAAGACATCACAGTGCTGATATGGTTTCTGAGGGTGATGGGGTTTGAGATTGTTGTAGCAAGCTCAAAAAGCCTTGATACTGTTCAACAGTGAAATTGAAACTTGACTTATCCTGACCTCCCTTTTGGAAAGTACCAATTTGCTCATTGTTCTCAAAATCATCATTTTCTGCAGCTGTAACTGAATTGATTTTCCCTTGATTCCGAAACTGAAAGTTGTGGGGAAATCCATGCTTTCTATAACAGACATCAACAGTATGTCATGATTTTCCACAATACGTGCATTGCTTTCCACTATTAGGACCTCTACCTGCTGAGTTTCTATTGAAGTTTCCATTGCCTCTCCCATTGCCACGACCATAGCCATAAGTGTTCTCCCTTCCTACTGCTGCTGCTATGACTTTTGGCTCATCATAGTCACCAACTAGCTGCCTTTCTTGCTATATGACCATTGAGAATACCTCATATTATGAAGGGAGTGGATTCATCAACATGATCTATGACCTAACAGCTGCATAGGGTTCATTTAACCCTTTCAAGAACCTTATCACTCGATCTTGATTTCTGTATTTCTCAACATTCACAAGTGCATCACGTGAACATTTGACTTCACAACTGCAAGTGGGTAATGGCCTATAGTTGTCTAACTCATCCCAAAGGATTTTCAACTCAGTAAAGTAATCGGTTACACTATGGTCACCTTACTTCAGTGCAACTATCAGATCTTCTAGATCTGAAATTCGAAAAAGATCTCCCTGAGAGAATCTTGTCTTAAGTTCCTTCCAAATCTTACAAGCTGGATCGCTGCTAAGAATGCTCTTTGCAATCAACATAGAAGTTGAAGCAATTATCCAATCAACAACAAGATTGTTGGCTCATCTCCAATTTAAGAACAATGGATCAGTTTTCGATGGCACTGGAATAGTGCCATCAATGAACCCTATCTTATTCTTCATAATCAAACACATCTCCATGGATCTTGCCCATTGGTGGTAATTTTGCCTTGTCAAGACTTCAGTAACAAGAACAATAGAAGGATTTTCTGAAGGATGAACATAATATGGTGAAGATTCATGATGACATTTCTTGAACCTCCATTGTTAGCAGAAGTGGAACTATCCGTAGCCATGAAAGCACCAAATGTAGCAGAGCTCTGACAAATCAGAGCTTTGATACCATGGAGAAAAGCAAGAAGATGAAAGAGGTAACTGCACTATGATCCACAGGAAGCAATGAGAACACCAAACCGAAGCTTCCAATTGAAGCTATCAAAGAACTTGGAGAAACAGAATTAGAGAATTTGCACAGAGAGATGAGTGAATGATTAGACTAAATTCATTCAACTGAACTTCTAATTACATGAGGTTCTATTTTATATACATTTGCTATTGAAGAGAAAAGCTAACTAACTCAGTCAACTAACTCTAACTGCTTCTAACTAACAAAATTGTCAAAACTGACTTTAGCTAACTTCTAATAAATACACGGTTAACAATCCTCAAAGCTCAAAATCTCTGGTTTGTATCTTCCTATAGTTTTTTTTCCTGTTTCAAATTTCTGACTTTAATCCTACCATCTGAGAGTTTATACTTTATACAGGTGTGTTATCGAGCACCATATACCACACTGATCCAAGTAGCAATAAACAAGCCCTCAAATGAGTTAATTGGGTTTAAAGAAAACTCATTTTAGAGAACAAATGGTCTTTTGGGGTACTTTGACTCGCTCGTGGATATCCATGGTAATGGACCAAACAAAGGAGCTTCACTTATTCTCCTATACTAGTGTAGTGTACCTTAACGATACGCACGGAACTTAACAATTAAATTGTATTTTCAATGTTTTTAAATTATTTTAATATAAAAATAATGTATTGATTTATATTTAAAATATGAATATTGATACTTATAGTTAAATTACTATTAAAGTACAAATTGATTATTTTAGAAACCAATACCATCACTTATTTTCTACATTTCATTATTTATTGATTAAACAAAATTATTTTTTAAATATTATTTTCATCTATACTTAGTTCCAAATAAAACAATATCTCTGCGGACCTCGTAAAAAATATTTTAAATAATAAATGTGAAATAGTATCTCTGCACATCTAAAGTAATAGTTTCATCTTAATGACAGTATAAAAAAACATTTTTCTTGAGTTTATAATTTTAAGTACATATTTATCTCCAAAAAAAATTTAAGTACATATTATCAATGAGAATAGAACTGAACTAATAACTTTATTTTTTTTAGATGATAAATGAATAATGTTTATTCTTTAATATGTAGATATACGAAATTCAATTTGAATACATTATATATATATAAAACTATTTTTTAAGGCTTGTTTTAAATTTTGTTTCTATATTGATGTAATATTATTTTGGTGATCAAAAAAGAAAAAGAAAAACTTCATCTACTAAAGGCATAAGCTTGTTAGGAAAACTTACACAAGCTCGAGAATGATATGAGAAGCTCTGGTTTGTGGAGTTTGAATTCTATTTCTGCTTTAGCTTGCGAGATCCAGATACTTTGAAAATGGAGAACTCTAAAAGATTTTTGTTTACCAAATGCAGCATAATTTGGATGATGATGATATTTCAATTTGTCTACCAAAAAATTTAGCAGTTGCCATAATTGAGCTGTGTGGTGACTTGGATTCTATCTATTGGTTGAGACTCACCACGATTAAATCCTTGAGGTATAACAATGTAAAAGGCAAAAAGAATTTTCTTTCTGACACCATGCAAGTACTGTATGCAATGGCATGGGAGGATACTTCCGCTTTGTAGCCTTTAACATTTTAACATTTAATGGCATGTGAATTTATGAAATAAAGCCTATAGCCTAACGTTTAACCTTTTTTTGACAAGTCTTAACGTTTAACCTAAACAGTGTTTCATATTTTCTTTTGACAGTTTCAGTCATTCAATAGTTATATGATGAACTTTTGTCAAGCACTGATGTGCATTTTTCAATCAACCAGATCATAAAAATATATCAAACTACTTCACAGTTCACACCAACAACTCATAACCAAACCCCATTTTCGTAATCAAGCAAATGAAATAAATTAAGAATTTAAAAAGAAGCATGTAGCAGCTATAGAAAACAAAGAATACAAACAAAGTACACCAAAATAAGATAAAAAGGTAAAAAAAAATACGAATAAAATGTTGAAGCAAGAGCCAAAACTCATATTGAAGAAGCAATAGGAAGAAGCTTAATCTGATTAAGAACTAAACTATCTGTCATGATAATGTTAAGAGTTCTTAGGTAATGATTAGCATGAGTTAGAAGACATATATAAATGTACATTATAAGAAAGTCTGATGTTATTGTAGCAAATAGTGCAAATTAATCTCCTGTAACGGTCCCCTAATAGTTTCTCTAAAACAAATTACTCATATAAAAAATATTAGCATAAAAACACTTTTACCTGGCAATAAAGTAGATATGGCAAATTCAAAGAAAACTAAAAGAACAACAGATTTATGACAGGGAATTTCAATTATCAATAGGAAATCCAACAAAAAATAAAAAAAGGAAAAAACTTAATCATCACCGTTTAATGCAGACTATAGACATGTGCTTCTCCATTGTCATACACAACTTGAAAAAAAAAGCCTTGCAACATCAGAGAAGTGACATTCTTTAGTCCTTCTAGAGTCCTTTTCACAGCTTCTCATAGCTATCTTATCAATAACCATGTGCTCAAGACTCGGTATTGTTGCTGCCTTAATTGTCCATTGCTCCAATTCTTTCGACAGAATAAGCCTTGAAGTGACAGTGTTAGTGAATGAAGGTTGGGTAATCCTTGTATAGCAGCAAAAATGAAATTCACCATTCTTCCTGATTCATTTATCCCCAGTTGCCTGAGATTATTCATTTTGGCTAAACCACCAGAACATATCAGTCACATAATGGTCATCTGTTATAAAGGACTCGGATTTACTTCAGAACACATGTAAGCACGAGCGAGCAAGTGAAGCTGACCGTGTTTGACCTGAATTATTTTGTCCGTATTATCTGCATATATTGCCAGTCTGAAACAACTCATTCCTACAACTTAGTGCAGGATTAAAACTCTCAGAATAAGAATTTTGATGTCCATTATAATCTTGTATTATTGGTGCAGGATAGATAACAATGAAATTGAATTTACATCAGGCCAGTAATATTGGACATGAAAATTATAAAAAATAACAATCAATGTGACAGTGTAGGCAAGTCAATGCAACTTATTAAATATCTTTTATATTTAATAGTGTGATCAATTACAGTAGAATGCTCACTGAAACCACAAAAACAGACAGGCAGGAGTAAGTTACATCAATATAATACATATATTTAAGTTTCCTAAGGATATAGGGGAAAGTTGAAACAGATAGAACATGTTATAGAACAATCAATATAAGATGTTAGAAGATAATATAATCCGCAAATTACATAATCATTGAAGTCCACTTTCAGGGGAAAAATACGCTTGTGACAATTTTATTTTATTTTATTTTTATTCATCGAGTCCACTGTTCATATTTACCAACATAGGGCAGAGTATAGAACTGGTGTACGATAAAATGATTTCATAAAAACACCAAACAACATGGCTGACCTAAGTAAGAAAATACTAACTTGCTAGCAAATTTGGCAACTCCATCTCCACCATGGTCATCACAAATACCAAAAAGTCAAATTGCAGAATAGTCATAGAGGTTAGATCCCTCTCGAAGGTGTTAAATAAAACAACAGAAGAGACCTTCGTTGAAGGAATGCTATGGATAAATTCAGAATCTGATCCAGCCCAGGTAGAGGCAACTGATAATAGCAAACATCTTCCATGGGAAACTTTTTTCCTCCTCGACGCATAGCCACGGGATCTGATGCCATACCAACTCCAAAGGGAATGTGATGCTGATTTTGTGAAGTAATATAATCCCAACATATAAAGGATTATCTTACAAAAGTAGCAAACACCAAAATTTATAATAGCATAGAAAAATAAAAGGCAGCAGCATAATCACTCCAAGTATCACCATGTGAGCGTAAATAGTATAATTCCAAACAGACTAAAACTAAAACAACTGGAACAATTAAAATTTACTTACAATAGAGGCTTTGGAAAATCATACAGAGAACAACTTTTTATTCTCAGTGACACAACTAATCACATTTACCCTTAATTAGTTAATACACATTATTTCCTATCATGGATGAGGTAGGATATTGAAAGAATAAATACTACGTTTTGGATTTAATCTAGCTAAAATCTGTCGTAGGATATGAAACTTCTATTCAACCTATATCAACAAAAATTGACGGATTCTGTTTTATATCGATAAAACCGTCCTCCTATATCTGCAAGCATGAAACAGGACATGAATTGGAATCCAGATAAATTTTGAAACAGAATATTGCAACATGAATATTAGTGGATTCAAAGGAGAGCGGAAAACTCGGCAATAATAAATAACCAACTAAAAGTTATTCAATATGTTAAACCCACAAACAATCTTTTCACGGCTAATATCATGCACTGAGATAAGCACAAAGCGATGAAGTCATGCTCTCATATTCATGGACATTTAAAAAAATCTTGTTATCTAAATATTACTACTGGAAACATGAGTTCTAGATTCAAAAGGTAGCACCTATTGTACATATAACTATTTAATGCTCATTCAATCCTTTAGGACAAATTAGCAAACTTAAAAACTCAGATATATAACACATCAAATAATGTAAATGTAAATGTTATATAAAATATAAAAAATTAGTACCATGTCTTTGATAATTGTTTTGACAAATGTACCCTCCTATCTGTTTGAGCCTTGGCACCGCCACAACGGAGCATCAAAAACAGAGCACAAAAGAAGTCTAGCACACAAAAAGTAACAAGAATAGAGGTCTACCAGAGAAAACTCTTTTCATGGAAACACTGCGGGTCTACCGGAGGAAAGCTGCAACTATGAGGAGCCTAGCTAGGGAGGCGAAAAACGCACTGAGAGATGAGAAAAATGCAAGTAAATTGTTTTTAAAGAAAGAAAAAGAAAGAAAAGGGAAGAAAATGTGCAACACAAACCTAATGGTGAGAGATATTTAGCTACTCAATTGATGAGCTGAGAATTTCCAAGATCAAGCTTAGCAAAGCTACGAAAAGGAATGAAAAATAAACAACTAACAAGATAACTATTTCATTAAAAAACTAATGAAGTAAAAAAAAAAATGCTTACATCAGAATGTAATATATAAACAATTATAGAAATAAAAGACCAGATTTTAATCCAATAAATCAATTACTTGGCTTCAAAACAGAGTGGAGGATGGGTAGTGCACTTCATTGTCCTAAAATATCTAGATGTAACTTAAATCGGAAAGTATTAAAACATATAGCAAACAATCAAAAGGATACAGTTGCTCACCTCACTGAGATAACAAAAATATATATAAACAAATAGATTTTGTTGCTCACCACACAAACTTAATGTTACTTTGTATATTTGCATACACATGCTATAAAGTGTTGTCTATTTTTTATTTGCAAATATAAGAACTATGATGCTTGAAACATACAAAATTTTATATAGACAAAACAATTATGCATTTGAGTTGCTCAATACATACCTACACCCAATTGAAATTTGGGTGTGTTGGTTGAGGCTGTTATCAGCAAGCTGGCTGCTTTCACAAGGACCATCACCAATACTCACTTGTTTAGGGACATTAATAGGATTAAAGGATGGGAAAACACCTGGAAAGACAAGAGACATAATCAATGTGGATAATGCAAAATCAAAGTGGATACGAACACATAAAATTAAGGAAATCTTACAGGAAAAAAACAATGGCTTAGGTGGGGGGAATATCAAGCTTTGTGTTCGGTAGAATGAAAGAAGTTGACCTAGTCATTCCATTGGACAAGAGCCTGCAATTTGATCGAGAGAATTTCGTACATAGGTAATGTAAAAAGAAGTACTGTAAATATTGCACTTGGAAAGATAGGTATGGGATTTGAAAGACATTAATCATATGAAAACCTTCCCAAATTGAGATCTTTTATCAATGGACAAAATTCAACGAGGGACGTGATCATAAAAAATGGATATCATAAGCAATTGGTAACCGAAATAGAAATTGAAGAGGGAGAATCAACAAGGTTCTTACACCTCACATGGATCTTAAGCAGTATTAATAGATTTATAAAACCCACCAGAGACATGAAAATATATCACAATAAGCATACCAGTAGAAAATTGAAAAGAGTAGCAATCCTAAGGCAATTCATTCATATAATCCCTATGCTGGCACAAATCACAGACAATCCTTCCATGTCCATTTTCGATTCATGAGGGTTTAATGAGAACCTATTTAATTGCAGCAAGGTTGGACCGGCACCACCGGCAGCAACTGGTCCCCTCAACCTACCACAAAACCGACCCAAACGCAGTATGTCGCTACCCATCCTTGCAGGGCATCTCTGCAGCAACAAATGGCAAAAAAAAAAACCCCAACAGCCTCACACGGGTATATATCTTGCCGCCAATAGTGGATGGAGGTGGTAGCGATGGCAGAGAGGCCGACAAATTGGTGGCGGCTGATAGTGAGACAGAAGGAGCATCAGGTGGCACTGCCAAAGGAGTAATCGATGGGATGAGGAAGGGGTGGCCGGAGGTGGTGCTGAAAGAGTAGAGGGTGGTGGTGCGGAGGGTGGTAAACATTAATGGAGGAATCCGAATAAGAAAAGTAAGAGAGGGGGGAAAATTAATGGTTGGGAGAACAGTAGCGTGAAACACAAATGGATGGAGATTGGTCCCCTTCGCAACAGTTTTATGTCCCTTTTTTTTTTTTTTGACAAACACGACATCTCTATAGCAATAGAAATAACAATAAATAAAAAATTTAAAAAGAAAGTGACCGGAAAAAAAAGACAAAAAAAATCAAAACATGACAAGTGTCTGTTACTGTTATGCTACAATAATAAAGACTCTTCAATATTTACAAGTGAATATTGATTTTCGTCCTGAAATGAGAAATAAAAGTCATTAAACAGGAATGAAACTATTTCGCAAAAGTGTCGCTTTGAGGGGAATAAAAATTGAAAAGCAAAACAGGTAAAGGCCATCACCCATTTCCCTCTCTGTTCATGCTCTTTTTATGATCGAAACGAGGGTTCTACGAATTTTGTGTAAATATGTTACTTTTTGGGTGTCTTGATTAATACTTGCAGAGTTATATAATTTCGATTAATGTTGTGGGGTAGGTGATATTTAATCGAAATTTGTAAAATCAATTTGTTTTATGAAACATTTCGAATAAATAATTTGTAGTTATCTCTAATGACAAGTTGTGTTGAGTATTTCAAAATTTAACTTCCTAATGAAACGGATTGGGCCAATAATTTTTTCTTTGATCAAGTTATCACCATAATTAACATTGTTGTGATATTAATCTTTCTCCCAACCATTGTCTTATTTAATATTTAAACTTTAAATTCCTTTTTTACGAGACAACTTGCTTATAAGTATATCCCACCCTCATTGAAAATTCAAACTGTAAAATTAAGGTTGAAAAATATACAAAATTATCTCTAATAAATAAATAAAAATGTATTAATTTTTAATTTAATCTAAAATATTTTAGAATTTGTTATGGATGGGGTGAGTATTAACTCGGGCCCTACCTTTTTATGCATTCATCATGCAAGAGAGCTTTTAAGTCCATTCGTCGATTCTTGACTGCTCGAGGGACTTTTGTTATGGCATGGGTCGAGTATTAACTCGAACACAACCTTGTTCATATGGGTCGAACCACAAATAAATCCTATTATGTTATGGCTGGATCGAGTATGCACTCAAGTCTAACTTTTTGAACTCTTTTGATTTGCAAAAAACGTAGCAGACATAATTAAGAGACTTTAATGCATGTCGATTGAGTAATTATCACTCAATAGACAAATGACCAACTCATAAAAGCGGACGATTGACTACTGCAATGGATAAAAAGCCTAAGATAAATAGAATCCAAGGAGATAAAGGAAGGACAACTTTGATAGATCGCTTGGTTGCTTGACCAACTGAGTAGCTAACTTTTCTGCTAGAACATAATCTTAATTCAATAAAGTTTAATGAATTATAAATATCTTTTTATTTATTCACTTTAAAAATAAGCTCAATTGAAATTAACTTCGCTAAAGATATATAGCGACATGAATTATCACCCTATAACCTTTGGTCGCGTAATTGTATTCTGTCCAACAGGTCAACTAATTATGAACCTTTATGGGAGGATCTTCTAGTTTATGAAAAAGGCATATAAGATTTTGAGACATATATTATTTATGCTTCTCTACATGTCCCCTACCTTTGTCATCTATATATTTGCCTTCTATATGGCGTGTCAAACCCAGATTCTATTTTCAATATTATGGCCACGTGCACTAAACTTTTCAATAAGGCCATAAAAATGCCACCACCACCAATTTTTCGCTATTTATTAAATCTATAATATACTATTTAGGGGATTTATTTACTTTTTATTATTAGATCCCCAAATGATGAAACATGTTGTCTTTTTTTTTAATAATTTTTTTTAAAAAAAGTATTTTTATTTAATTTTTTAATGAAAATGTATCAATTTTTTTTAAAATTTTTTATTTAATTTTTTGTATTTTACTTTTTTTATGATTTTTTTAATTAGTATTTTTTTTAAAAAAATGTAACCTTTTATGTTTTAATTTTTTTTAAAACAAAAAAATTAAATAATTTTTTCCGATTTTTTTAAAAAATGTTTTTTTAGTTAAATTTTTTTTAAAATATTTTACATTTACTTTTTTTATTAAATTTTGTTTTATATAGATTCTTTTAATTTTTTCGATTTTTTTTAAAAAGAGTTTTTTATTTTTGAAAATTTAACAAATTTGTGTTTTAAATTGTGTTTTATTTTTTATAAAAAAATTTTATTTAAATTTTTTCGAATTTTTTTAACTTATTTGTTTTGAAAATCTAACATTCTTATTTTAATTTAAGTTTTTTTAAAAAAAATTTCTTATTTACATTTTTTTAATTTTTTTTATTAAACATTTTAAACTTATTTGTGTTCGATTTTTTTTTTAAATTATTTAATTTTTTTCCAAACTTTTTTAAAAAAATGTTTTTTAATTTAGCATTTTTTAAAAAAAATTATTTAAATTTCATTTTATTAAAATTGTTTTTAATTTTTTTTATTTAACCGTTTTTTTAAAAAAAAAATTTATTTACTTTTTTATAATTTATCTTTTATTTTAATAAAAATAATTTCCAACTTTTTGTTAAATAATAGTTTTTTTATTTGATTTGTTTCGAAATTTTCTAAAAATGTTTTTTATTTTAATTTTTTATCCAATTTTTTTTTAAAATTTTTTTTTAATTTAAATTTTGTAAAAACTTTTTAAAAATTTTTTTAATTTTAAAAAAATTGTAATAAAACTTTTTAAATTTAGATTTTTTTCCTATTTTTTTAAAAAATGTTATTTACTGAAAACAAAATTAATTAAACTTTTTTTAGGAATGCGCTCCAGTTTTTTAACCATTGTGTCACAGTGGAAGAATTGGATAACGATACGTGTCGACGGTCGTCCCAGCCCAAATTATATATATATTTTTAGATTATATAATTTGTTTAAATTAAATGGTGTCCTACTTTTACTTTTGATGAATAGACGGGCACCACGTGTCATGCACCTGACCCATGACAATTTTTTGGTCTCCAAATTTTTATATTAAAAAATATTTACATAATTATTTTACTTATTGTATTATTATTTATTATATGACCTTCTATTTTTCAGTATTTTTTTTTAATTTCAACCTTTTGGTTTGATTAATTTAACCATTTAGATATTAAATTTTTAAATATTATATTATTTGCTTAAAATAAATGGTAGCTTTATTCTGATGTGGACGAATAAACGGGTGACACGTATAACTGGCAGGGCCCACATATATTTTTGTCCTCTGCCATTTTTTAATAATAATTATTCAATTAATTATTTTAATTATTGTATAATTTATTCCAGGGCCTTTTCTTAAAATACATTTGTACCATGCTTTTACCGTGGATAAATAAATGAGCGACACGTGTCACGAGAGGGGTGCACATATAATTTCGACCACCGGCATTTCTTTAATAATAAATATTTAATTAATTATTTAAATTATTGTAAAATCCATTCATGTGCTTTCTCTTATTTTTAAGTGTGTCATTCTTTTACTGTGGACGAAAAGGTTGGCACCAAATGTCACGGACCGTGCCCACGTAGATTTTTGGACCACATATTTTTTATAAAAAAAATTTGGATTTTTATTTTACTTATTGTATTATTATTTATTATATTGCCTTCTTTTTTTTCACTTTTTATTATTATTTTCACCTTCCTGTTTGATGAATCTAACAATTTAAATATAAAATTGTTAAATATTAGATAATTTGTTTAAGGCAAATGATTGCTTGATGGACCTTTTCTTATTTAATTGTTTTACTTATTGTAAAATCCATTCATGGGTCTTATCTTATTTTAATTGTGTCATTCTTTTATTGTGGATGAAAAGGCTGTCGCCAAATGTCACGGGCCGTGCCCACGTAGATTTTTGACCTATAGATTTTTTATAATAAAAAAAAAATAGATTATTATTTTACTTATTGCGTTATTATTTATTATATTACCTTATTTTTTAATTTATTATTATTGTTTCCACTTTCGTGTTTGATGAATTTAACAATTTAAATATAAAATTGTTAAATATTAGATAATTTGTTTAAAACAAATGGTAGCTTGACAGGCCTTCTCTCATTTAATTGTTTTAATTTTTGTAAAATACATTCATGGGCCTTCTCTTATTTTCAATTGTGTTATTCTTTTACTGTGGATGAAAATGTCGGCGCTAGATGTCACGGGCCGTGCTCACGTGGATTTTTGGATCACTTGATTTTTTATAATAAAAAATATTTAGATTTTTATTTTACTTATTGTATTATTATTTATTATATTGCCTTCTTTTTTTAATTATTTTCACCTTCGTGTTTGATGAATTTAACAATTTAAATATAAAATTGTTAAATATTAGATAATTTGTTTAAAACAAATGATAGCTTGATGGACATTTTCTTATTTAATTATTTTAATTATTGTAAAATTCATTCATGGGCCTTCTCTTATTTTTAACTGTGTCATTCTTTTACTATGGATGAAAAGGCATTCGCCAAATGTCACGGGCCGTGCCCATGTAGATTGTTGACCTCTAGATTTTTTATAATAAAAAACATTTATATTATTATTTTACTTATTGTATTATTATTTATTATATTGTCTTATTTTTTCAATTTTTTTTTATTATTTCCACCTTCGTGTTTGATGAATTAAACAATTTAAATATAAAATTGTTAAATATTAGATAATGTGTTTAAAACAAATGGTAGCTTGATGGACCTTCTCTTATTTAACCGTTCTAATTATTTAAAATTCATTCATGGGCCTTCGCTTATTTTCAATTGTGTCATTCTTTTACTGTGGACGAAAAGACCGGTGCCAGATGTCACGGGCCGTGCCCATGTAGATTTTTGGCCTCTGGATTTATAATATAAAAAATATTTAGATTATTATTTTACTTATTGTATTATTATTTATTATATTACCTTTTTTTCAATTTTTTTTTGTTTCCACCTTCGTGTTTGATGAATTTAACAATTTAAATATAAAATTGTTAAATATTAGATAATTTGTTTAAAACAAATGGTAGCTTGATGGACCTTTTCTTATTTTTAACTGTGTCATTCTTTTACTATGGACGAAAAGGTCTATGCCAAATGTCACGGGTCGTGCCCACGTAGATTTTTGGCCTCAGGATTTTTTAAAATAAAAATTATTTAGATTATTATTTTACTTATTGTATTATTATTTATTATATTGCCTTCTTTTTTTGACCTTTTTTTTATTTCCACCTTCTTGTTTGATGAATTTAACAATTTAAATATAAAATGGTTAAATATTAGATAATTTGTTTAAAACAAATGGTAGTTTGATTTTTCGTGGACGAATAAACGGGAGAGACGTGTCACCGACGACATCTGACATTTTCTTAAAAAAATAATTATTTAATTAATTATTTTAATTATTGTGTTATTCATACTAGGGCCTTTAAATTTAAATTGTAGCATGATTTTATTGTGGACGAATAAACAAGTGACACGTGTTAATTTCTTATCAAAAAATAAAATCATTTTATCAGATTAATAAAAACTTACGGAAAACAGAATAAAAATTTACGGAAAATAAAAACTTAGGAAAAACGAAAAATTAATAAAAGAAGAAATAATCTGATACTTAAATTGAACATAACGATCAAATATTATAACTTACCCTAAATAACATGATCATACATATTTAAAATAGTGTTAAATATCAAAGTATAATTGCTTTCTTTTCATCAAATTATCTTCTATTGTTGTTGTTATATAAATGTTTAATACAATAACAAATAATATCACGGAAATATGTATTCTTTTCATAAACATAAAAGATTAACATATTGCATATCATGAACTCATATCCGTAATGAAAAGTAAAGCTTTTACAAAACCTACTAAAATTTTTATCATACAAATTTGTCATGTAGCATGTTAATCACTATTGAATATATGAATCCAATTGTTGCACACAATAATATTATTTTATATTCAAAAAAAATAATACATTTAATATTGTTCATGTTGAAATTCTTTATAATAAACTATTATAAAAATAATCATCTAACGGATATACATGTGTCTCGTACGGGTAACTACACTAGTGATATATATATATATATATATATATATATATATATGCGCGTAATATATATACACTAGTGATATATATACATGCGTAATGCATTGGCAGCTCTGCTAACTTCCTCAAATAACTCAGAATTGTATAATGTTCTTGTGGAATATATTGAGATGCATATGGGAGGAAACGGTCACATATGAGTAAGAATATGAAAGACAGTCATTTTGAAAAGAAATATTTTAAAAAATTCAGAAACCCAATATAATTAGATAAAATTAAGCCCGTTAAAAAAAAAACTGATAAGACAACTCTTTTTTTTAGGGTGAAAACATGATAACTCATCTTAATTTATTCCATGTAAGATGTAACTGTGATATTGCTGCATGTAACTACACCCTTTTTAATCATTGACTGAGCTCCCAAAAGATATAAGTGGAAGGATGAAGATGTGTTGTTTCATTTTAATGTATTGTATTTTTTTTATTAACAATATTTTGTTATATAAGTTAAAATTTTATGAGTGAAAAACAAATGTACCAAAACTTTGATCTGTTCTCGCTAATTATCTAAAAACAAAATCATGAAGTGGGCTAAGCTGTCAAAATCCAATTAAAGCGTCATGGTGTTTAGATACTCTTCTGTCTCACATTTCTGTTATATTTTCCATCCCCCATCAATTATAATTTATTACTTGATAAAATAAAATCACATCCTATTAATAATTAAGCATATTCTGAACTTTTGATTGGTAGGGATATCGAGACACTGGTTTTTGGGACCATAGATTTGGATCCGTTTAGAGAGTGAGTTGAATTGTTGCCCAAATTCGGTCCAATTTTATGATCAGGCCAAGTTTTTCAACTTTAATGCAACTTGAATATGGTCTGAAAAATGATTGGAGTCAACTTTGATAATTAAGTTTTCTTTTCTTTTTTTGGTAAACAACTTTGATAATTAAGATAGTTGTACAAATTTAGACATAGGGTGTGTTTGGGTAAACAACTTAAATAAGAGCTTATGACATAAGATCTTATCGCATGAGAGCTTATGCCATAAGCACTTAAAGAAAGAAAAAGAAAGAAATGGGCATGAGATGATTCGAATAGTGAAAAACACAAAAAGGGTGTTTAGTGCATAAGCTCTTATGATAATTCCATAAGCTTCTCCCAGTGACTTATGAAAATAAGTCAAAAACTCCTTATGGGATGACATAAATTATTTTTATAAGCTCTGCCAAACACACTGCATAAGAGCTTATGTCACCAGATAAGTCAGAAGGAGCTTAAATAAGCTCTTCCAAACGCCACCATAATGTATAGCCAAATTATACTTATAAAGTTTTAGAAAGTATAGAATTAAAAATAAGAAATATTTTATACTACATGTATATTTAAGAACAAATTATTTAAATATAAATATATTTCATATTATGAAAAAGTATTAATTTAAGTCAGGAACACTGAAAAATTTACAATCATATTTTCTAATTTATCACTATTCACTAGTGATAAAAAATTATAAGGTTCGAAGTATCAAGTAACACTGAATTAAGACAACTGAAAACATCACCTCAACATGAACTCAAAAATATATTGTCATTTTTCAGAACTTAGACACATCTCAATTATCTTTGGATGGTTGTAAAGATGGGTGGGCATCAGATCAGAATCCTTCCCGTATAGCACTATGTGGAGACAATTAGAAACATAGCATAAAAACGGAATGGGGGAATAAATGGAAAGAAAGAAAGAAAGAAATTAAGTTCAATATAACCTCAAACAAGAGCACTTTTAGAACCACTACAGATTCTCAAAAATCTTAGGCGTGACAATCGCATAAGTGGGGTGCACTATGATGATCATCTCAGAACCCCCAACCTCACTCACCCCACTTCTTCTTCTAACTTTCTAAACAAAGTTAATTAATCCAACAATATATATTCATCACCCCATAATAACCAATCACATTGCGCCATGTCACCACCTCCATCCTAAAATTTTCCAACTAACTCTAACTCCTTCATTCAGCTCCTAACTATACTATCCACTTTTCCGGCGAAGACCTGAAAAAGTTTGAAACACGACACTACCAGCTGCCGGAAACTGGTCCATCGCACAACTCCGGCATTTCAACCCCAGTGGCTCCACCGCACCCGCCACCACTCTCGTCCACACTTCATGGCTGTACTCACCAAACGACGACGTCGTCGACACCGACATAGTCCCCGGCCTGAAAATCTGAACCACCTTCCTCAACATGTGGACTATGTCGTCATCGTTCATGGACCCTCCTACTACACATTCAAAGCTAGCATAGCTATAACCATCTTCTGGGGTGACGTGAATTGTGGAGTACCACTCTCCATGCATGCCATTCATGGAGTAACCACAAGGGTCGAATGCAAAGTCGCAGATGAGTGCCTCTTTGTTGATTCCATCGATGCCCGTGAGCTCCGTCATCTCTTTTCCGGCCGAGTCGCCGGTTTTTCCATCGCCGGGCCGCCGGAAAAACTTGCGGGCAAGAATGGGGTCAAGTTCAGTCATGCAGATCTCTATGGTAGTGCATGATGGTTCTTCGTTTTTTATGGGGTCATAATGATTAGTGTTGTGAGTACTCGCGGTGAACACGTGCCATGAATGAGAGGAAGATTTTGAGGGCATGATGGAGGCTTTTCTATAGCAAAGGTTTGAAGGAATGGTGTGTTCCAAGTAGGCGACTTCGTCTTCGAAGCTTGTGTGAGGGAAGGGTTGTGAGTTTGGGAAGATGAAGCTACCTCTTGTGTAGCGGCAAGAACATAGAGTAAGGCCTAAGTGATGGTGTGCAAAGTAGATTAAGGGTGAAATGGATTTGAGAAGTTGGGTGGTCCCACAAGTTTTGATGATGATCTTTGTTGGGTAGACAAAGAGGCTTGATTCTGATAGCACATAAGCATCAAAGTAGAAGTTTCCAACGGCTGAAACAACCGTGCATTGGACAGCTTGTAGGATTTGTTGTATGGATTCAAAGTCAAGTTTTCTAAGACCCAGTTGGAGGATTGTTGGATCATCACCAAAGAAATGCAGCTCCAAACGTTTCTCGAACCCTTCAAAACCAGAGAATGCCATTGGATATAGTGTAGTAATTGGTATATATTGGTGAAGAAAGATACCTTAGGAAATGAGAGGAAGATTTGGTTGTATTGTAGTGTTGAGTGTGAAAAGGTGAGAGAAAGGATAAGGGGTGTTATGGGATTTATAGGTGTGCGAGTTAGAGTGAGAGTGTGTAAGAAGTAGTGAAGGGTTTAGAAGAGAGCATGCGGGTTATGGAACCAAGAATCATGATTGTAGGCATAATGAAGTGAATAGGATGATGACATGCAACAATTTTCTTGTGTTTTTTAGTTCAATATCTTCTCTTCCATTCCTTCAGAGACAGAGACAGCAACAGGAAACAGAATTAATTCCCACGCTCATTATCAATTCTTTGTTTGTTCCTTTGTCACTGCTTATATATTCTATACTCTATTCTCCACTCACCTTAATCACTGTACTACTTCTTGCCTTATACCTCTAGCTACCTTCCAATTATATATAAGAATAGGAACAGTGCTTTTTCCGTGTTTTCTTTTCCATAATTAATTTTGGAATAAGAGAGATATAATTTTTAAAGATTTTCAAATACATATATTTAAGTCACTATATATAGTGGTTTAAAGAGAAAGAAAACGTGGTCTAATATTTCAAAGATTATTGTCTACATTATGGTATGGACTCAGAGTATGTAACCGTTAGTTTTATGTCCTGCTACTGAGAATTTAGTTTAATTTAAAGTAAAACTAGTCGAATTTGAAGTTTGAAGGATGTGTGGGGCTAATTTGACAAGAATAATTGGTTGAACTGATGATGGAAATGCGAGACATAATTGTGTTGGAAGTTGGAACCATATCATTCACTTCTTTTCAATTTGACAAAGAAACTTAAGATTTAGTAAGTGTGTGGAAGAATTTGATTTCATGAGTCAAAATTCAGCATTCAACTTAACTATTTGAATGATAGTTATCTTAAAATAGAAACATAATCATAAACCAGAGCTAGATGTTGTATTGTTGTTCTGGAAGACAACAATTATGAGCTCTTTAGTGGTAATATATACGCCATTTTAATTAGAGCTACATTACTAGGTTAATGATAAAACAGGTAAATAGAGCTAGCATTAAATGAGCAAAAAGTAATTATAGAAATATAAGGCACAATTCCTTGGGACTTTCTTTGATATGAAGACAAATTCTGATACAGATAATGGCCACTGCATAATGGAAAAGCGAAAATAGCACAGCTGATGGAGACATCTTTGTCTATACCTGGTAGAGCAGGTGTTAATTAACAAAAAAAAAAAAAAAAAAAACTTGAAGTGCTCAAAATATCATCCATATTTGGTGTAAGAATAATATTATTTATTTTGCAGAAGAAGAAAAAAATATGAAGGAAATGAAATGGATAAAACAAAAGAAATCAGGCGTGGCAGGGAAAATAATGAGAATATCCTTGAATTGGGGAGGCCCGTACGTGAAATGAAAAGCACTAACATCATTTTTATTCTTCATGCAGTTTCAGGTAGAGGTGGCATTATCATTATTTTATCTATTTTATCAAGTTGTTTCCTGTATTTATCAAAGCATGCATACTCACTTGGTTTATGTCAGCATCCAAATTAAAAAGGATTCTCTTTATCTTCCAAGTGAGTAGTCTTAAAAGCATGGGTTATAAACAATTAAATAACGTTTATCATTATGGTACTCTGAAAATTAAAACTGTTGAAGTTGGAAAAAAAATTAAATTAAAGTAGTTTTGGACACTTGTTAATTAAACCATGGGATGCATATGATTCTAGCTTTCTTTTTAAATATTTTCCTGCTACACAAAGCTTATAAATGGTGTTCATTTAGCAATTTTGTTTTTAACCAAACCCAAGTCAAATATATAAGGTTGATTTGGATCATAATGTTTAACTAGTTTCGTATAAGAAGTAACAGTAATTTTGAAGTAAAAGGGAGTAATTAGTACTTCATGGTCTTTTAGAGTAAGTTTTGTTGGTAGCCTGCAAGTCTATGCCGACATGTAAAACTAACTTCTCCATCATATAGGTGGTCTCCTTGACTTTCAATTTACGAGTATTGTGAAGATTATATCAATAATTCAACATAATTAACACTGCACACAAGCTTCCCCTTAATTTAGTATAAAGATAGGTAGAATGTGTTATAAAGGGAAAAAAGAAGTATACAAATTAAAGCTAGTACACTACATCTAAATGGTAGAAGGGGACTGAATTATAAACTAAAATTTGAGAGGTAAAGAAGCATAGAAAGGTTTGAAGGGAAGGCAATGATGAAAATAAGTGAGTTCAGAATCAAAATTTGGCCGTTTTAAGAGGTAGAAATGATGTAGAATGTATGGCTTCATGAATAAATCTTATGGTTGTGGCTGGCAGCCACCATTATGACCACAATATCCACATCTTTGTGATGCACGCGCACCACCAAACTCAAACACTATCTCACAAGCCTCCACTTTCGCTATCTCTCACACGCAACACAAACCAACCACACACGCACAAATTAACACTCGCTCTATCTTTACATTTTCCCTTGCATATCCATCACAAAAAGAAAGGATAAAAATGGTCAACTATATCTTTCTTAAAAAGTCTCAAACAAATCCTCAATAAAATCCCACACCTTTTTACATCAAAAGTTTCAAGCAAAATCTCAGCCACCTTAGAATTAATTCTTGGTGAGGACTTCGATAATTTAAAGAGACAAAGAAAATATATTCCTTTTTCTCTCTTGGAAATAAGAGTTAAAAAAGTTGAGAGTTGAATTGAAACTTGAAAGTGAAACTCACCTTGATCCTAAAGTTTGGCCCCACTAGAAATAGAGTCATGCACCTTTCTAAACTCTACAAGCCTGAATGCCACATCACATTCTCTTCACTTTCTTGATCACCATTCTACTCATTCCATTCGATACATCAAGATCACATGTCTCATTTTGATGTACTACGTTCTGTTTCCGTCAATGATATTTTGTTATATAAATTAAAATTTTATGTAATATCTTAAAAAATTATAATATGTGACAAGATATTATTGATAGACACAGAGTACTGTAGTGCATTAGATTGAGACAAACTGATCTATATCCCATTCCCTAACCCATGATAGGTCCCACTATAGATAACCATGGACGACCCCACGGGGCTACACATCATCTAGCATGTGTCCCAATTTCATGGCACACCAGGGTCCATATTTGTTTCAAGTGTTAATGAAATTTGAGGGACATGTAGTCCCCACTCAGCCCTTAGCTGCAAGACAATGGCATTAGTTGGTAAGGAGCAAGAGGGATTTAGCCGTCATACTTGCTTGCATGCGCATATTTTGGCACACATGAGGCGTATTGGGTATGGGTTAGTTATGTGAATTTTTTTTTTTTAAAATGTGCACTACTAATGAGCATCACAGAAGTAAGTGGTACTGTACCATGCGCACAAAATTTGGCAAAATGCTTGACAAGGAGCCCACCAGGCTGCAACTCAAAATTTGGAAAGTTTTTTTGCCCCTTATATTTTTATTGAGTTAGTGCATGCCCTGAAGAGTTAATTCGAAGAAGCCATGCATGAAAAGTGGTTGGATTCTTGATTATTTTTTTTCTTTGAAAATCTTTGTATCTAGGCATATCCTTCTGGAGCTTTCATTAGCTAGCTAATGGTTACAGTTTCATAGCTGACCCATTAATTAATTTAGTGAGAAAAGATTTGATTGTTGTATTTTTTCCTCCATTTAATTTGCTGTGAAAGATAAACAAGACTTTAATCCCATGCGCTCAATGTTAGAAAGCTATTGGATGAAATAAACAAATTGATAGGCAAAAGTACATTATTCCTGATAATGCATGCTTAATTAATTTGTCATTTTAAATTCATCCATTGTACCTCACCTGGTGTTGACTGTGAGACTACGATATATCAGACGTTCTGATCAAAGTAGAATCTTGATGATTGTATGAACATGCTTAAGGAAATCTGAGGAAAAATAAACAGGACCAATGTTCATTTGTTAGAAAATATATATGAACTTCATAGGACATTATAATATTATATATAATATTCTATGTTGGACTGAAAAGGAATAGGTGTAGGAAATTAAAAAAGGATTAGCAATAGTAGTTTAGAACTACAAAGAAGGGTTCCCATAAGAATAATTTCCCATAGGTGTGCATAGATTTATTGAAAGAAACAAGAGATGTTTTGAATTTTTAAATGGTAATCTCTAAGAAAGTTCCCCACAATATTAAGTATATACATTAATAAAATTGTGAGACCTCGAGCCGTGGCAATGGCAGAGCAAAATGTATCTCGAAAGATTGGGACACAGCCAACCCAACCCATCCTCCCATACACGCCACATCATTTTGAATACAAATGCTGCATGTCTTTGTCTATTTTTGTTGCATAAATTCGATTCTCTCTTGATTGCTCCACGCAAACATCATTCTGCTGCGTGACTCTTCGCTGCCTGTCTGCTGTCTTATTCGTCTGCTTTCCTGGGGAAATCCTACCCAATCATCACCTCTTTAACCTCATGCACAGCCTTGCTATACTCACTAAAATTTATGCGCATCATATTTTCAGTTTATCCAAATTCTCACCAATAGAAATACTTATTATGCAATGGAACTTAGGAAATTTCTACCATACCATTTAGTATTGCATTCTTTTGTGCGCAAAGAAGTTGATCATATAAGGAATTAGAATTTGCTTCCTCATTTCAGTGTATTATATCATAAGAGAATCGCCAACTAAGGTTGGTTTAGTTGGAGGGTAAGAGCTAAGTACCTTCGTAAGTGTTTTTTGAGCCTTGAGGCATGTCCTGACTTTAGTGAGTCCCCGAGACTCAACTCACCCAAATTTTTAGTACCAAAATATATATATATATATATATATATATATATATATATATATATATATATATATATATATATATATATCATAAGAGAATCTGAGAATGCTAACGAGTATTATAAGGATATTGGTTAAAGAAGTAATAAAAGAAAGTTTTTATTGAAAAATGATGCATTCAATATTTTGATAAGTGTTATTTCTAGTTTTTTAATGAAAACTTGTTTTTATTAGAATCTTTTATCAATATCTTTAGGGTATTCGTTAGCAATATCCTAATTAAAATTACTTTTAAATGTATAATTATCAAGATTATGATACCAGTGGATATGGATTACCGAGGAAGTGCTGACATAAACATGGTGTCATTCTAACCATTGGAATTCACTACAAAAAAAAGGTCATTTAGCGACCGAAAATAGTGATCGAATTTTTTGGTTACTTTTTGCAACCGAAATAGCGGCCGATTGTAGGATCTACATGAAATACTGGTTAGAGTTGATTCTGCGACCGAAATAGCGACCGAAATAGAGCGTAGCAGAGATATCGGTCGCTATGTCGGTCGCTAAATAAAGGAAAGTAAAAGTCAGAAATTTATGAATTTTTAGCGACCGAAATAGCGGCCGATTTAAATGCAATGGTCAAACTTTATTTATATTAGCGACCGATTTAAAAATCCGTCGCTAAATTTATGAATTCATATTTCAAACTTTATTTATATTTGTGACCGATATTAATTCGGTCGCTAAACGACGCGTAAAAATATAAAATAGCGCGTGTTAGCGATCGAAATTTAAATCGGTCGCTAATATTATAAATTCAAATTCCAAACTAACAGAATTAGCGACCGAATTAATTCGGTCGCTAAAACTGAAATCCCTAAATCACGAAATCTCCCATTTCCTTCCCCACTTCTTCATTTTTCCTCTCTCAGCTCTGCTCCCTACCTCCACCACCGCACCAGTCCGTCGTCTAACCTGTCCGTCTCCACAACCGCATCCCTCTGGCCACCACCGCACCAGTACGGCCACCACCGTATCACAGTACGTAAGTCTTCTTACCTCTCATCTCTTCCTTTCTTCTCTTCCTTTTCCTCCCTCTCATCTTTGGTCTTTCCCTCCGCATGAAAACAATGCCACCACCGTAGAGCTCCCGCCACCACAGGGGACAACCGCAAGGACCACCTGCAAAGGTATCCCCTCCTTCCTTCTATGTATCCCCCGCGCCCTTCATTCTCCGTTTTATTGTTATTTCACAGTCTCGAAATTCTTTTTGCAACAATGATGATTCTTGTTTTGGTTGCTTTGTGAGTGTGTCCAAAAATTCTGGTCCGGTGGTATGTCTAAGAGAGTCCACAAATTTTACGAGGGTTCATCTTTTTCTCTCTCGAATTTCGAAGCAAGAAAGGAAGGAACTTTGAAATTTTCCTTTTTTTGTGTTGCTTTGTTGGTGGTCATTATATTCAAAGGAGGGAGTACTCTAAATTTGGCTTGTAGTATCAACATAAAGTGGAAATTGTTGTCACTCTTTTGGAGTCTCTCCTTGTTAATTATAAATATTTGTCTGTTTCCTGATAATCTATTTGAACACTCAGTATTATGCTTCATGAATTTATGTAACCCCCCCGAAATTTAATGTTTGTTAAACTATGAGTGATTGGCACCTAGAGTTTGTTTTTGTTAATAATATAATTTCACTCTTAGCTGCACATTGAAGAGACTTACTGCTCAAAGAGTTCCTCTTCTCTTATTTGAAATCCCTAAATTCGACAGAACCTCCTTCTTCCTCATTTTACTCGAAGGCATATGTCTCTGTCACTGTTTCTCTGTTCCTAGCCGCGCCCTCCGGCCACCACAAGACACCTCCTGTCACCACCGTCATCCCCTCTGCTCAGGTAAGCTCTCCTCTACTCCATCTCTCTCTCTCTGTCTCTGTTTCTCTCGCATCTCTCTCTGTCTCACTCTGCTTCTCTCTCTCTATCTGTTTCTAAGGTCTCTCTCATCCATTCGCTTGGGGACTGGGGAGATACGTTAGTTGTCGATCGGCGGATTCACAAAATACAGGTAACAAATTTGTTGTTGAAAACTCTGTGTGTTTTGCTTTTGCTATGTGGTTTGTGGTTGGATTTTGATGCTTAATTTTCGTTTTTACATATGTCAGATTTTAAATACTTCTTTATCATTCACAAATGTTTTCGTGTTTGTGTTTATATAAATGAATGGGAGAAGCCGTGTCTGATGTGGTCTGTGATGGTGTGAACACAGTGGTGACTGGGAGGTTTTCATGTTTGTGTTTGCAGAAATCATAAAGGAAATTCGTCAACAGGGTGCTTCATTAGCATTAAGGTGTGCAATATTCCCAATGCCACTTACTAATTCAAATGACCCATGCATGCATCACTTTTCAACTTCCTGCTTTCTTTTCAAACTATATTATTGGGACTATTAGAAACTTTAAAACTGTTGCTTTAATTCATATTGCAATTATTGATGACATTTTCAAAAAACTTCCATCTGTTAATTGCCAACAGCACCAATATAAAGATGTTTTATGCATCTGAGACCTTTTTTTTTCATCTTTTTCATGGTGAGTGTTTGATAATTAAATCAAGCCTTTTTTTAATCACCAACAATTAACACAAGTCATATTAGTCCAAATTGAAGTCTACCTGCCGCAATGCATAATAAACAAGGAACTTTTTGCAACTCATTATCTACTTGCATCGTTATCATGATTCATGCAGAATAATCATATTTTGTGTGCCACCGCCTAAGCCTTTCTTATCAATTAAGTTTGTTTATATTTTATGTGTTTGTATAAACACCAGAGTAGAGTCCAGCTCTGGATGATTTCATGAATCGTGACACTTGCTTTGCCCGTCCAAAAAGCATTTGAAACATTCTTTTTTTTTTTAGTTTAGTTTATTATAGTTACGTTTTTGTCACTGATTAAAGCTTAAATTTTGTGTTTTGAATTTTGTTTTGAGTTCTCAGACATGCAAATATGACAAACCACAAACAAATAGAATTTGTAATTTAAGATTTAAACCCTTACCTCATCTTCCAAGAGTTAGGTTTTGGGAGAGAAAAGGTTCCTTAGTACTTTTCTCCCTTTGTTTCCTCTTCTTCTGAAATAAAGGAGATGGGGAGGAGAGTATAAGGAAGAAGGGAAGTTGCAAGTTGTTCTAAATTTGTAACCGTATATTGTTGATTCTATTTTATATTAATTTATGTGTTTCTAGTCTTATAAATAGTTGTACTGGATTCTGTATATATAGAATAGTGATTTGATCTGAAATGACTAATTTCATTTATGCACGATAGGTCCTTGTTGTCATATTCTTCTACTCTCTGTTGGCTCCGGCTCCTCCCCTTATCCTTGCTCGGTTGTGTTTTCTCTCTCAGGTAAGTTCCTTGAACACTCAGTGTAATGTATTATGTGAATTATCGTGTTGTTTGGTAGTGGAGAGCTGAGCTCAATAGGATGTGATCTTGTCTGATTGTATGCTGATAATTTAATGTTTATGCATGTGTTTGTCAATATGTGTTGTTTGTTAGTGGAGAGCGGAGCTCAATAGGATGTGATCTTGTCTAATTGTATGCTGATAATTTAATGTTTATGCATGTGTTTGTCAATATATGTTGTTTGTTAGTGGAGAACGGAGCTCAATAGGATGTGATCCTGTCTGAAAGGCGGGATGCTGGTTGTGTGCTGATAATTTAGAAATTATGCATGTGTTTGACAATTAACTGCTACTTGTTAGTGGAGAGCGGAGCACAATAGGATGTTTGCTACAATATTTAATCTAAGTTTGAATTGATTTACGCTGCAATTTATATAAGCTCAACATGTTGCAATATTTATAGGTTAATGGTTTTATTTTCTGTTAGAGTTAATAATTAATTTACGAAAGCCTTAGTTTCCTATTTGAGATTCAATATTAATGAGCATGCGTAACTTATCAAGGTATGCATGCTCATTGTATTGAATATTGAATTGTCCAAGTGGGACAGTTTGGGAAAAAACCTTTTTCACACTCGTACAATAGTCATTTCAATGTTCAAATGCTTATATACTTGTTGAAATCTCGGCCTGATGCATTTCCTTTTGTTCTCCTGGTGCATACTTGATCGCGGTGATTCTCACCGTGCTCGAGTCGTGTAACTTGGAGACTGATGGGAAATGCTGCCAAAATTTTGTCGAGTATAAGGTATTTGAATATGGGAATAACTATTAGTAGCCGAGTGTGGCAAAGGTTTCTTCTCGAATAGGATAGGTTCATACCTTATCATAAGAACGAGATTGATGGAGTTATTGGAATGCACCGTAATATATAAGTGTTATTGTAGGATTGGTCAGGCTATTTAATTGCCAGCAATGGATATTCCGGAGAATCGGAAATGGATGTATCGTAGGTTGGATCGGAATAAACGTCTTAGGAAGAGTATAGAGTTGGAGTGGGTGAGTTTATAGAGTTTGTTGTTAGCCAGGAGAGATTTATATGGCTGGGCGGTGATCAATTGAGGTGTCCTTGCAAAAGATGCAAGTGTCAATCTTTCAAAAGCGTGGATGGAGTTGTAGTCGATCTTTATGAGAAGGGCTTCATGCCTGATTACTATTGGTGGAGTAACCATGGTGAGACGTTGCCTGACTTAAACCCGATTGTGGTTGAAGGTTCGTATTATGGAAGTGGTGACCGGAGGGAAGAATTGAATCCATACGAGCAGATGATAATGGATCATGCTGGACCATCGGTTGGTGTTGTACTAGAAGAAGATGGGGGAGAAGATGGTGGAATGGGTTCCCAATACATAGAGGAGAATTCGAATCTCGAAGCTCAAAGATTCTATGATATGCTGAGTGTTGCACGATCTCCATTGTGGGAAGGATGTCGGGAGTACACGGAGTTGTCGATGTGCATGGAATGGTTGAGTATCAAATCTGACTACAATATGCAAGAAGGTTGTTTTAATCGCCTCACCAGGTCAGTGTCCAAGACGTTGCCAGAAGACAATCGGATGCCTACTAGTTTTTATCATGCTAAGAAGTCTGTGGAAAATTTGGGTCTGGGGTGTTTGAAAATTGATTGTTGCCCGAATGGATGTATGTTGTACTATAAGGATGATTCAGCAGAAAGCATAACATGTTGTCGATTTTGTGGTGTGGATCGGTATAAGACAACTACTAGGATGGGCATTGATAAGAAGAGGTCGCTAAAAAAGATGTGGTACTTTCCGCTGCAGCTCACATGAGGTGGCATAGTGAGCATGAGAGGGAGCAATATGTCTTGTGTCATCCATCTGATGGAGAAGCTTGGAAGCATTTTGATAGGGTTCGTATGGCATTTTCGCAGGACCCTCGCAATGTCCGATTGGGGTTATATACTGATGGATTTAATCCTTTTGGGCAGTCTGGAAAAGCATACTCTTGTTGGCCGGTTATCCTAACTCCGTACAATCTTCCCCCGGGGATGTGCATGAAGTGGGAGTTTATGTTCCTAACAGTCATAATTCCGGGTCCGTCTAATCCAAAAGGTAAGATTGATGTATATTTGCAGCCGCTGATAGATGAGTTGACAATGCTGTGGAATGATGGTGTGTTGACATATGACGTATCTTTGAGGCAGAATTTCATCATGAAAGCATCTTTAATGTGGACGATCAACGACTTTCCTGCTTATGGGATGATGTCGGGTTGGATGACCGCGGGGAAGCTTGGATGCCCAATATGTATGGAGCGATCGAAGGCATTCACGCTTAAAAACAGTCGAAAGATCTCATATTTTGATTGTCATCGTCAATTCCTTCCAGAAGATCATCCTTATAGGCGGAACAAGAATGCATTCAAGAAGTGTTGTGCGGAGACAACACCACCTCCACCACGTTTGACTGGTCCTAATGTATGGCGTAGAGTACAGTACTTACCAGCCTCATGTGGTCGGGACACAGGCTGCACCCTCATCATCCACACCTACGACGACAGGACCATCATCATCATCGGGACAGGAGAGTCGTGGTCCATCCGACAGGAGGATTCTTCTTATCCCCAGGGGGGATAACGAGTATGCTAATTTAATTTTTTAATATATATAAAGTATCGTTAATTTCTATTTACTTGTTTTTTTAATTTATTTATAACATTTATTAATGCTCTAATTTTGCTGTAGCTTTCTGCCCGCGAAGGGCCCTTCTGATTCGATATCGAAGATCCTGCGATGAAAGTTTGATGGTCCATGGACTACATGGAAGGCCATCCCAGAGGGCCATAGGGATCAGTTGTTTCTAGAGTTTAAGGTAACAATTTATTAAGTTATTTAAATTAAATTTACCTTATATATATGTACACACGAATTTCCTAACAACTGTAAGTTGCAGAAAGAGTATAGGTGGGACTTAGCTTTAGAGGCTCTCGTCAGGGACATATTTGAGCATAAAGGCTCACCGGTCATGAAGAATCTGACGAACAAGCTGAGGAAGGGTTAGAATAAGGGGAAGTGGGTGGATCCTGAGATCAGGAGGCAGCTGGACCAGTACTGGTCTACTGAGAAGTTCCAGGAGATCCAGGCCACAGCTCGGCGTAATCGAGCTTCTGTTGGTGGTGCATGTGCTTGGACCGGTGGGTCTAAATCAGCCGCGAGCTGGTAATACATTAAACTTTTGACTTAATATACTATTTAATTAATTAGTTTTCATTTTTAATTATTCTTATGAATTTAAGATTATATTTTTCTGTGCAGAAAGCACAGAAACATCGGGCCCCCACTGCTATGGAGTTGGTGGAGAGGACGAAGAAGTTGAAGTCGGGGACATGGGTCAACGACAAGGCCCGTAACTATGCTGTAAGCAAAAACATAATTTTGTGTTTACTTGTAATTTATTATAAATGATTTGTTAATATTGGATATAATTTTAACTAAATCTCTTCAACTATACTTTGTAGGTGGGCTTCAACGAGAAGAAGGACGATGCTATATCACGTGCCTCACAGTCACAAGATGAGGCTTTGACTGGTGATGGGCCCTGCTCTCCTGTCTCCGTCGACGATAATGTCATTTATTTGGAGGTCGTCGGGGGCAGGAACAAGAAGGGGCACGTGTATGACCTCGGACACCTGGGAGGCGAGTTTATCGCTTCATCATCCGGCATGACTGCTCCTTCCTACGCCGATACCGTCCCTCAGGAGCAGTTCCACCAAATGCAGGACACCATCACGCAGCTGAACGCGAAGCTTCGAGAGAAGAGCGAGAGAGAGCAGCAGATGGCGAACCAGATTGCACAGTTGACTCAGGCACACCAGCAGCTGATGCAGGCGAGCATCGAGCAGGGCGGTCTGACATCATGGCTGGTGTTGGAGCAGATGGGGATCCAGACTCCAGTTGCTCAGGATGATGCTCTGACGGTTGTGCCGCCTGCTGCCGCTCCTCCAGATCCGCCGCCAGCTACTGATGCTGCTACTCCAGAGGACGATTAGCTAGCAGACATCGGTGGTACGGACGCTGAGGATGATTGGATTCCTCCATCTCCCCCTCATCATGACTGATTTTTTTCCCCATATTTTTTACTTTAAACGATTCTTGTACGACATTTTGGATTATTCTTTTTATATATATTTATTATTTATTATGATTGTATATTTCATAAGTAATTTGATGTGTTTTATTAGTAATTTTGCTAATGTTTAAAGAAAACCAGAAAAAAAAAATTATTTTAAAAATTAAAATTAAAATTTTTTTAATAATAACCAGTTTAGCGACCGAATTAGAAACCAATAATTCGGTCGCTAAACTTTATTTAACATTTACAGATGTGGTATAGCGACCGAAAATCCGTCGCTAATATAGGTTAACAGTAACCAAAATTAGCGATCGAACTAGTAACCGATTATCGGTCGCTAGATTTGGTTACCCAAAAAATGCGACCAACCTAATAGCGACCATTTATTATTATTTAGCGACCATAAATTTGGTCGTCATTTAGCGACCGAAATAATAATTCGGTCGCTAAAATCTTAGCGACCAGGTATTCAGTCACCACCATTATTCGGTCGCTAATTCGGTCGCTAAATTAAATAGCGACCGATTTACAATGTTTAGCGACCGAATATTACGGTTGCTAAACAGTTGTTTTTTTTGTAGTGATTGGACTTAACTATTTAACACCCGATGATTCACCTTAATTTGAATGTCGTTTTACTCCACACACTCTAGGGAGACTCGCAGAGAAAAAGGGAGGGGAAGGTGTTTTTTTTAATAGATAATTGTTAGTAATTAATTGTTATGTTAATTTTTTCTCCTTTGTTAATATTTAAATTTTAGACCTCCTACTTCTCCAACTCCTTTTACTCTTAAACTCAAACTACTTGAGCTACCCAACCCCGAGAGGGGAAGGTGTGTTATATAAGTTAAAAAAGAATTTCTACTATTTGAGTGGAAATGTTATTTTGTTTTCATTTTTTATTCTATAAGTAGATTCAATTTGGGTTCTGTTGATACATTACTGTACTGAATTTCTTTTAAATACACGAAGGAAACAAATTACATTGAATAAGGATGCAGACCTGGAAACTAACTGAGAGTTAAAGAGTTAACAATAGTACAGCAAAAACAAAATAAAACATCATACAAACCCAGACAATATAACACAGTAAGGGCCTGTTCAATCATTCCAAAATTTTCTACAATTTTTCAGAGAAACCTATTTGAATAATGAATTTCACAGTCGTAATTTATTTGAATATTTCAAGTCTCAAATTTGGAAATCTATTTGAATGTCTTCTCAACCATGATGATGGCGGCTTGGTGGGAAGATTGTTAGATAGAGATAAAACAAGCTTATGTCATTGATTGTTGGCTAGCAATTTGTATCCAAATTGAACACATCAAGCCACCATTCATGTTGCAAAGTTTGACTTGAAGTTTGACTAGTATAGCCATCACACAAAGCTTTCTTCACCTTTAAGTAATTGTTTTCTTTATTGTTAAGTTTTCTTAATGCTTAAGTTAGCTTCTAATTAATGTTATTATATTACAAATGTTTGCCTATAAAAGGCATGACCTTGTATGTTGCCAAATTGTAATCAATCAAGAATTGAGTGAATGAAATAGTTCTCTTCCTCTCCTTATGTGAGTTTCATGTGTTATTGATATCAAATTGGTATCAGAGCTGGTTAAGTCCAGTGCCAATTTCTGAGTGTTGTGAGGAACAAGAGAGTTCTCACCGTGTCCAATTTCTTTTTAGTTCACATACTTTGAGAAAGAGATATGGCCACCAATTACAATATTGTTTGGTCCGGTCCCAAATTAGATGGGAAACTTCATTTCACTTATTGGGAGATTTGATGTCAACTCACCTTAAGGCTCACAATATTTGGAGCTTTGTTGAACCGGGATTACAAGGAGGAGCTGATGCAACCCCTCAAAGGAGGGACCAATGGGTGCTGTCATAGGTTCACCAAGGAGTTGATTATTCATTTGGTAAAATAGCAAATGCCAAAACTGTCAAAGAAGCATGGAATATTTTGAAGCTGTCATACAAAAGAGTAGAAAAAGCCCAGAAATCCAAGTTACAATCCCCGCGTAGAGAATATGAAAGGTATGAGATGTACAACTCAAACCGTAGAACAATATTTTTCACGTGTTACAGATCTTGTCAACAAGATGAGGGTGTATGGAGAAGACATCCCAGATAGCAAGGTGGTTAAAATGATTCTTCGCACGGCATCATGTGACGACTACAATACTAGAGTCCCATGACATAGATACCATGACGATTGCAGGAAAGCATTGAAAGCTAAGTGAGCAGAATCTTGGAGAAGACAAAAAGTGAACGAAGAAGATTTGAAAAGCTAGGTGAATTTCAACAATGTTACAGAATCCAGCCAAAGCACAGAAGGTAGAGGTCGTGATTTCAATAGTAGAGGAAGACGAAACTATAGAGGCAGAGGAAATTTTAGAGGAAGAGAACATGGCAATTTCAACCAAAGAAGAGACAACAATTTCAGACCACCAAATCAAGTAAGAGGTGGAAATAATTTCGGGCCTACCAACCATGGAAGAGGACGAGGTAACTACTACCAAGAAAGAAGTAATTTTAATTGCTATCACTGTGGGAAGTTTGCTCATAAAGTTGCAGACTGTAGATCCAAATTTCAGAACAACTATTAGGGAAACGTTCCATAAAACCAGTATCAAAATATTGGTGAGAATTCTAATAGTCCACAAACTTTATTTTTGGCGAGTTATATTTCTGCTGATGATGAAAATATCTGGTATTTGGATACTGGCTGTAGTAATCATATGTGTGTGAAAAAGGAGTTATTTTATTCATTAGATGAAAATGTTCGCTCAGCAATAAAATTTGGGAATAACATAAATATTCCAATTATGGGGAAGGCCGAATTGTTATTAGATTGAAGGATGGTTATCAAAACTTTATCTCTGATGTTTTCTATGCTCCTGGTCTTCATCACAATCTATTGAGTATGGGACAACTATCAGAGAAATATTACAACAAGCAGATTCATCATGGCTACTGCATGTTGATTGACAAAAATGGAAGATTTATTACAAAGGTAAAAATGACTCCCAACCACCTATTCCCTTTGAAAATTCAACACGAAAATTTTCTTGTTTGAGTTCTGTGATTCCAAATGATGATTGGTTGTGGCATATGCGTTTTGTACATTTTCACTTTTCTGGCTTGAATTATCTATCACGAAAATAATATGTTTCTGATTTGCCTGTTGTGAATATTCCTGATGGAGTCTGTAAGACTTGTGAAATGGGCAAGAAGCACAGAGAATCATTTCTAACTGGAAGATCTTGGAGGGCGAGAAAGCTGTTGGAGATTGTTCACTCAAATTTATGTATGGTTGAGGTGCCAACACATGGTGGTTGCAGGTATTTTATTACTTTTATTGATAATTTTAGCATAAAGACTTGGGTGTATTTCTTGAAGCAGAAATCAGAAGCATGTGATGCCTTTAAGAAATTCAAGGCATATGTAGAAAAGCAAAGTGGTTGTAGAATCAAAGCACTCAGAACAGACAGAGGCCAAGAGTATCTTGCCTGTGCAAATTTCTTTGAGCAACATGGAATTCAACATCAATTAACGACTAGATACACGCCTCAACAGAATGGAGTTGCTGAAAGGAAGATCAGAACTATCATGGATATGGTGAGATGTATGCTGAGATCTAAACAAATGCCTAAGGTGTTTTGGGCAGAAGCAGTTGCTATGGCGGTGTATATTCTAAACAGGTGTCCATCAAAGAGTGTTTGTGACAAAATGGCAGAAGAAGCTTGGAGTGGAAGGAGGCCCTCAATACGACACCTCAGAGTTTTTGGGTGTATAGCATACGCCCATGTACCAGATCAGCTCAGGAAGAAATTGGATGTCAAAGGTGAAAAACGTGTTTTCACTGGCTACATTACAAACTCAAAGGCGTACAAACTTTATAATCCGGAGACGAAGAAGGTGATTATCAGCCTAGACGTGACATTTGATGAAAAAGGAATATGGGATTGGTCCTCAAAATCCCAAAAGGACCCGGTGGTGATTTCTTAAAATTATGAAGAAGAGGATGGTAAAACAGATCCAGCACCTCAACCAGAATCATCTAGCATAACTCAAAGGCTTCACAGACTACCAGCCAGATTGGAGGATTATGTTGTGGGTAACGACAATGACCCATCTGATGAAGAAATTATCAACATTGCTTTGTTTACATATTGTGAGCCAATGACTTTTGAAGAAGCCTCAAATAGCCATAATTGGAGAAAAGCAATGGATGATGAAATGCATGCCATTGAGAAGAATGAAATGTGGGAGCTGACAGATTTGTCTTCAAACAAAAGACCGATAGGAGTGAAGTGGGTGTACAAAATAAAGTACAAGCCCAATTGAGAGATTGATCTCTTTAAAGCAAGGTTGGTGGCGAAAGGATATAAACAAAAACCAGGTAATGATTATTTTGAAGTATTTGCTCCCGTTGCAAGATTAGGTACAATTCATATGATTATCTCTCTCTCAGCCCAAAATAATTGGAAAATATATCAAATGGATGTTAATTCTGCTTTTCTGAATGGTACTTTGGAAGAATAAGTGTATGTTGAACAACCTGCAGGATATGTAGTAAGAGGAAAATAAGACAAAGTTTACAGATTAAAGACGGTGTTGTATGGGTTGAAGCAGGCACCAAGAGCGTGGTACAAGAAGATTGATTCCTATTTCATACAGCATGGTTTTGAAAGATGCCCATTTGAGCACACTTTATATATTAAATTTGTTGATCCTCGAGATATTCTTATCGTGTACCTTTATGTTGATGATCTAAGCTTTAGTAGCAATAATCCAAAGGTGATTGCAGAATTCAGGGAGGCTACGATAAGCTGTTTTGAGATGACATATTTTCTTGGCATTGAGGTCGTTCAACAAAATGATGGGATTTTCATTTCGTAGAAGAAATATGCAGGAGATATTTTGAAGAAATTCAAAATGGAAAATTCAAAACCAATTTCCACACCAATTGAAGAAAAGTTGAAGCTAAGAAGAGAAAATGATGGCAAAAGAGTAGATTCAACTTATTATAAAAGTTTGATCGGAAGTCTGAGGTATCTGACCGCGACTAGACCAGACATTGTATTTGGAGTAGGATTACTAAGCAGATTTATGGAAGAACCACGTGTTTGTCACTACAAGGAGCAAAGAGAATTCTACGTTATATCAAAGGTACTCTGACCGCCTGATGTGAAGTTTGTTGGGTATACAGATAGTGATTGGGCTGGATATATAGAGACAAGAAAAAGCACGTCAGGATACGCATTTCATTTCGACACAGGCGCAGTATCATGGTCATCAAAGAAACAACCGGTAGTTGCACTTTCCACAGCAGAAGCAGAATATATAGCAGCAACAAGTTGTGCTACACAGGTGGTGTGGGTAAGAAGAATTCTTGATGTATTGCATCAGAAGCATAACACTCCAACAGAAATATTTTGTGATAATAAGTCTGCAATTGTGCTGTGTAAGAATCCAGTATTTCATGGGCAGTCCAAGCATATAGATATCCGGTTTCACAAAATACGAGAGTTGGAAGAAGATAAAGAAGTGATGATCAAGTATGAAATAGACAACTATAAACACGAGAAGGGGGGTTGAATTGTGTTTATCAGAATTTAAGCAAAGTTGAAATCTTTTCGCAAACAGAAGCTAGGTTCAGACGAGTGGAAGGATACAGGACAGACGGGTGACCTTTCTAATGAAATTTCAACAGTGACTTTGGCAAACACACCACTTGATAAACGAATAAGAAAACTAAAGTAATTAAAGAGGTTATAAGAAAAGAGATATTGACACAGTTATTTATCATGGTTCACTCTTCAAAGCAAAGAGCTACGTCCAGTCCTTGGCAGCACCAAGATTTATCCACTATAACTGATCAGGTTACTGACTCAAGTATTGTTTGTACACCTAGCCTCTTCAGACTCCAAGACAAGTATTCTTTGCACACCTAGCCTCTTCAAGCTCAAGACAAGTATTCTTTGCACACTTAGCCTCTTCAGCCTCACTCAGATTTGTTTGAGAGATTTGGTTTGTAATAAATACAACTTAAGACAGACAGAACTTTCACTAACACTCAGAGAGTGGTTTAAATGTAAAGCTTAGGAAAGTCTGCGTAATAACTTCAAATGATTGAAGAATACAGAATGGAAGAATGAAGATATTAATGCGCAGAGTAATGGCTCTTTGATGCTATATGTATTCTCTATTCTCTGTGCTTCATCTTCAATGACTTCTGTATTTATGGTCTTCAAGCATTTAGGATCCGCTAGAGACATTCCCTCAGATGTTGGCTTCAAGCAGAACTTCATTAAATGCAATAGAGTCGTTCTGGGCAGCCATTAATGCAATAGGAATGTTGGTTGAACTCTAACATGAAGGATCATGGCTTTATGCATCGTGATACAGCCATATCAGAGTTTTGCAGAGAGCTTTTTGTACTTTGATGAGTACAATTCCCTTTTCGTGTAAGGACCAGAGGTACTAGAGAATAAAGCATGTTGGAAGCATTCTTTAACTGGTCTTTGGTTCCGATAATCGAGGTTTCTTGAGAGTAACTTTTGACTTTTCTTGATTCTGGTTCTTGAAATAAGATTCTGATAATTCTTATAGAATTCGCGTTCAGAAAGTAAGTGCGTCCATCATGAAAATAACCGCGTCCATCTACCCATTTAAGATTTTACATTCGGGCTAGTAGACGAGCTTCATATGCCATGTTATTGGACGAAGCTTCTCATTAAGGACGTAGCAAGTCCAAAGAACGTAATCCTAGTAGACGAGCTCCATATGACACTTTAGTGGATGAGCGCTTCTGTTACTTTAGTGGACAAGTACTTCTGTCACTTTAGTGGATGAGCGCTTGTATCACTTTAGTGGACGCCCGCTTTTATCACTTATGTTGGATGTGAGCTTTTATCACTTGTGTTGGACGTGAGCTTCTATCACTTGTGTTGGACGTGAGTTTCTATCACTTGCGTTGGACGTGAGCTTCTATCACTTACATTGGACGTGAGCTTCTATCACCTGCGTTGGACATGAGCTTCTATCACTTTAGTAGACGATGATTCTTACAGTTTTAATCTGCACACCGGATAGACAGGTTAGCAACCAATATGAAGGTTAATTAAATCATTAACCAATGTTTAGTTCTCATCAAAACTTAGGGAAATGCACATCAGACATTTTAAAGACTTAACAATATCCCACTTTTTGATGATGACAAACATTGAGACGATTTAATGAACCTCAGAAAATATCAACAAAGAAAATAACATATATCAGTCAGGTTGAAATTTTCTTAAGCGGACAGGTCATGCAGATGTTTGATCAGACATTAAGAGTAATCATATAATCCATTTAACTTAGTCACACATTAGTTTGACTTGTTTTACTTTGAAATTATTATCAGAGCAATCTTACTTAAGATTTATCTGAGCTATTATAGCAACTATCAGAGCATACTCATGTCCATGTATTATCTAAGATCATATCATATTCATTCTCCCATTCTTCTATAACACATTTCTATCACATTTCTCATTTCGCCCTCTTTTGTCAACATCAAAAAGGGTTATCAAGTTTTATTTATGATATATGTTAAGGGCAAGATAACATGTTAAGAAAATCATAGTAATGCAGCAAGCATATGAGACATACTCCACTTAAACTATTTTATCATCACTCCCCCTGAACTAATGCTTAGTTAAAAGAATATATATATATATATATATATATATATATATATATATATATATATATATATATATATATATATATATATATATAGGAGTAATGACAGGTGATAAAGAATAGACAGGTTATCATTCACACATGTCATTCACCAATGCAATGCATGCTTAGATTATCTCTAATAAATAAAAACCTTTATTTTGCAAGGGGTTTAGTGAAAATATCAGCCCATTGATTTTCAGTTTTAACAAACTAAATATCAAAGATGCATTTCTGAACATAATCCTTAATGAAATGATGTTTGATTTCAATATGCTTAGCCTTAGAACGCTGAATTGGATTTTTAGTTAAGCATATAGCACTGGAATTATCACACCATACAGATATGTTATGTTCATAAATAGAGTAATCCTCAAGTTGATGTTTTACCCATAAGAGTTGAGAGCAGCAACTAGCAGCAGAGATGTATTCTGCTTCAGCAGTAGACAGGGCAATGGTTGTCTGCCTCTTGCTTGAACATGAGACTAAACTTGCTCCAATGAAGCGACATCCTCCATTGGTGCTTTTTCTTTCTATTCTATCTCCAGCAAAATCAGCATCACAATATCCCACTAATCTGTATTCTTTTGATCTTAAATACAGTAAACCAAGATTAGTAGTTCCAAGAAAATATCTAAATATTCTTTTAACAGCCTTAAGATGAGATTCTCTAGGATCAGATTGGAATCTAGCACACATACAGACACTAAATTGAATGTCAGGTTTGCTTGAAGTTAAGTACAGTGGAGAGCCAACCATACCTCTGTAAACAGTTTAATCTACCTTTTTACATTCATCATCTTTGCTTAGTTTTGAATTGGGTTGCATAGGGGTTTTCACGAGCTTTGAATTTTCCATTTTGTACTTCTTGAGTATCTCCTTGGTATATTTTTGTCGATGAATGTAAATTACATCACTTGTCTTCTTGATTTGTAATCCAAGGAAGAACTTCAATTCTCCCATCATGCTCATCTCAAATTCAGCTTGCACTAGATTTGAAAATTCCTTGCACAGCTTTTCATTAGTTGCTTGATGAGTGTGATTTCACCTCATTTTCCATGTACATTTCTACATGCATTTGCATATAGTTAGGCCAAATTAGTGTTGATTTTGTATAGTTTTTCCTTTAGAACGGATGAGGTGGTTTCTGTGTGTTGTTTTGCAGGATTTAATGGAAAAATGCCCAGAAATCAGCCTTGGTGGAGCTTGGATGAAAAAGAGCTTGAAAAGTGAAGATTATGAGCCAAACAGAGCCCATCACGGCCGTGATTACCATCACGGCCGTGATCAAGCATAGCAGAAGGCAAAAGTCAGAGACTGTCACGGCCTGCCCGTGATATGAATCACGGTCGTGACTTAGGATTCGCGTCGCGAACAAAGGGCTCGCCTCGCGAGTGACCATTTTGTGCAAATTCGCCCAAGTCAGAAACCATCACGGCCTGGCCGTGATGGCCATCACGGCCGTGACGCGATACTGATCTATAAATAGGGCTGCGATGAACAGAAAAGGGGACTGACTTTTAACCTAAAAAAAGAGCTTTTGGTGGAGAGAGCACTTGGGGACTTGGAGGCTGCGGCTGAGATAGGGTTCCAGCCCTAGAAGGGGAGATTTCCTTGCTCTGGGAATGGAGGAAGCTTGTCTATGAGTGTTCTCCATCCCTTTTCTCATTCTATTTTGTATTTCCTTTTATCATGAGTAGTTAAATCCCCATTGTTGGGGTTAGATATAACTTTTCTGAACTTGTTGTATTTGATTTGGTGTTTTAATGCAAGTTTCTATTTCCTTATGAGTATGTGATTCTGTTCTTAATGCTTTCCTTGGATTAGCTACCCATAGGAATGATATGTTGCTTTGATAGATGACTGAAAGGTTGGTGTTAAGGCATGCTCATGAATCATATGCCAAGTAGTTCAAGAATCTAGACATAGGTGTTGAATGCTTGCAATCTTATAAGTCTTGACTTAATGCAAAATCACAGATTAATCCACCTAAGACATTAGGGTTTAATTTGGGGTTTTAGGCTCAATGCACCTAAGACATTAGGCTTGAGTACTTTAGAAAAGACTTGATTGTCATAATTGGAGTAGGACTTGTGTTGATAACCATTTCATTGCAATTAAGGGAGGATTAGTGTAGTCTAACCCTAACAATCTTAGCCATATCTCTGTTTGCCTTCCAAGTGTTCGATATAATTCCCAAAAGACCAAAAATATTGTTTTGCTTTCTTTATTTTCTGTTTAATCTCTCATATTATAGTTTAGTCTAGATAGTTGTTAAGTTTGTGAATTGGTAATTGACAACCAATCCCTGTGGATACGATAACCGGTCTCACCACCGTATTACTTGATTGCGACGAGGTGCACTTGCCTTTATTCTAAAAATCACGCATCAAGTTTTTGGCGCCGTTGCCGGGGATTGGTTTTGTCAATATCATTAGTAACAAATGAGACAACTAGTTTAGACATTTTTTATTTTATTTTTCTGTATATAATTGATTTCTTTCTTTTGTTAGTTTTGTATATATTTGATTTTTTTTGTCTCTTTGATCTTGGGCTTAATTGTCTGTGAGGTGAAAAATTGATTAGACAGGATCATGGACTACAATTACTATCAACCATCTGATGCATAAATGGAGATATCCGAGCTGCAGCTGTGGGTAGATATGCTGCAATTAGCCGTAAACATCCAACAAGTGAGTAATGAGCTGTCAAGGGCAACTGTCTCTCCTCCACCAATGGTAGGTTGTTCTGAATGGGGAAATCAATTTCCCAACACTTACACTCCATGGTGGGAGAAACCTCCAAACAATACTTGGATTGAGCAAGTGGAACATTGGGAATCTTCCACACCTTCATATCAAGATGAGCCATCCCCATTGGAAGTTGCTTGGGAGAACTTCAAATCCGCATTCCCAGTCGAGGTTGAGCAACCTATCCCGGATAGTCGACCTCACTTAGAGGCTGTTTTGGAGAACTTCATGGCAACAACAATGGAAGAATTAAAGAATCAAGAAGACACCATCCGAAGTTTAGGGGTACTTATTGAGAAAATCTCTAACCAACTATCCGGAATGTCAAAAGGGAACTTGATGGATGATGATGAAGGTGATGCAATAACGTATGATGATGAAGATGATGCCAAAATGGATGATGAGGAAGAAGAAGAAGTGGGGGCAGCCGAGTCAAGAAGTGAAGAACCTGTTTGTGAGAACAAAGTTGCCCCATCCCCCATTGAACCCTTGACTAAAGAGCCTGAAAGGAAGAGGCAATTGGAGGACATCTATTTCACCATGCTTGGGGATGATGAAAAACTTTTGGAATTAGATGATGCTATTGGTTCCTATGCATGTATGGAATGTGATGGGAGAAACACTTGTGTGGTTTGTGCGGAGATTTCTGCATATTTGGAAGGTGATGGATTTGGCAATGCTGAGAGTGAAGATTGTACAGAAGCCAGAACAGAACCAATGATCCTCTCGAATTGTTTGCCACCTCACATCTTAAAGCAGTCAACAATGGAGTTCATGCCTCTGCCTGAGGTTGAACCCCATTTTTATTGGGAAGATTTTATTGATAAAGGGGTCATCTTTGACCCGAGAGGAATTGAAAAGCGCTTCCCATTTGAAGAAGTCAGCATGAATTTCGAGCGCTCACTTCCACATTTTTGCTGCAAACTGTGGGATCCAGGTGAAGGATCTCACATGGTTAGCATCCCTTGGTCCTTATACCACAGGTTATGGGATCCAGGTGGATGCTTCTTAATGAGTCAAGCTAGTGACGTTAAAGAAGCGCTTATTGGGAGGCAACCCAACTTTTCTTAACCTTTCTCTTTAGTTAGTTTTTGTTTTTGATTTTCAACCTCTTGAATAATTTGAGAAGCTCAAGAGGAAAATAATAAATTGTCAATTGCCAAGTGTTTGCAGGGTAATAAAGAAGGAAAGGAGAAGCAAAAAGAGCAGGGAGAAACAAAGCCAAAAAGCATGTGAGCCAACACCCGCTACCGCCTCGGTAAGCCGTTCCATTTTTCTTTTGTTTTATTTTATTTTTCTTTCCTCTCTCCAACTTGATTGTTTACATTGGGGACAATGTAAATCTTTAAGCTTGGGGTAGGGGTAATCTTTTTGCTTGCATTGTAAATATTGCATTCATATAGGCTTAAGTTTGCATGATCGCATGATTCGGTTACCCCTGCTTAGATTGAGCTTATGATTGTGAGAGCTAAGTGCCAATAATTTGTGATAGTGAATTGTTGAACCCAATTTATTTCATTCTTGTGATATGGCTTCAAATGAATATGCTTGAGATGATCTTGGATAGTTGATGATTAGCATATGTTTCTTTAGACTTGTGTTTCTCACTGGTTCTTGAACTGATAAATGTGAGCTTTTGAGCCATTAGGGGGTACTCACTAAATCTGCCCCCGTTCTTTGTGTTGAGTGTTATTCCTCTTGGTTTGTTTTCTCTAGAACTTGACTTAAAACCATTTTAAAGCTTAAAATTTTTTGAAAACATTTTTGAAAATGATTGAGGCAATAGGTATTCTTCTGGCCTTCTGAGCTTTGAATGATGAAATGCTACCCCTTAGTTGCCCAATTTTGAGCCTGAATGAATAAAATGCTTTTCTTGGTACCCTGAAATGTTTTGATAAATAATGTTTGATGGGACCTTCTAAAGTATTACAAAAGGGTAAACAGGTAGTTGAAAAAAGTTTGGGAAAAGAATCAGAAAAAATTTCTCGAGTTTAAAAAAAAAAAAAAAAAAAAACTCCCCTTCTCCAAATAAAAGAAAAAGAAAAAAAAAGGGAAGTAAATAGAGAAGGGGATGACAAAAATAAAAGTGAAAAATAAAAAGAAAAAGAAAGCAAAGAAAGGTGGAAAGTGAATTGAAAACCCAAGAAGGTATTTTAGAAGGTCATGTTTGCAATGCTTGATGTTTATGTAGCCTTTTGAAATATCCCTTTCTTGTTATCCCCACCTAAAGATTAATCCCATGGCCACGTTACAACCAAATAAAGACCTCTTGATTCTTAGGTGTTTTCATAAATAAAGTGGAGATTTGGTTGATAGTCAAGCATATGGTAGGAATCATTCCTTGAGGAAAATGGAGCGAATTGTTATATATACTTGAACACTTGAGTGAGTGAGGCAAGAAAGAGAGCCAAGCAAATAAACAAGCTTGGGGTAAGCTTCAAGTGAGCAAGAGTGCCCGAATCAGTGAGGATGTGAGTCTAGGAAACTTAAGCCCCTAATTGGACTTGAATTGATTGTCTCTTGCTGAAATAATTGAATGCCTGTTGCTTGGATCATTTTACTCGGGTTCTTGGTTCACTATCCATGCTTTGACTGTTTATCTCTTCTGGCCTTAGTTTTTGCTTGAGGACAAGCAAAGTCTTAAGCTTGGGGTGATTTGATGAGTGTGATTTCACCTCATTTTCCATGTACATTTCTACATGCATTTGCATATAGTTAGGCCAAATTAGTGTTGATTTTGTATAGTTTTTCCTTTAGAACGGATGAGGTGGTTTCTGTGTGTTGTTTTGCAGGATTTAATGGAAAAATGCCCAGAAATCAGCCTTGGTGGAGCTTGGATGAAAAAAAGCTTGAAAAGTGAAGATTATGAGCCAAACAGAGCCCATCACGGCCTGGCCGTGATTACCATCACGGCCGTGATCAAGCAGAGCAGAAGGCAAAAGTCAGAGACTGTCACGGCCTGCCCGTGATATGAATCACGGTCGTGACTTAGGATTCGCGTTGCGAACAAAGGGCTCGCCTCGCGAGTGACCATTTTGTGCAAATTCGCCCAAGTCAGAAACCATCACGGCCTGGCCGTGATGGCCATCACGGCCGTGACGCGATACTGATCTATAAATAGGGCTGCGATGAACAGAAAAGGGGACTGACTTCTAACCTAAAAAAAGAGCTTTTGGTGGAGAGAGCACTTGGGGACTTGGAGGTCATGGGTGAGATAGGGTTCCAGCCCTAGAAGGGGAGATTTCCTTGCTCTGGGAATGGAGGAAGCTTGTCTATGAGTGTTCTCCATCCCTTTTCTCATTCTATTTTGTATTTCCTTTTATCATGAGTAGTTAAATCCCCATTGTTGGGGTTAGATGTAACTTTTCTGAACTTGTTGTATTTGATTTGGTGTTTTAATGCAAGTTTCTATTTCCTTATGAGTATGTGATTCTGTTCTTAATGCTTTCCTTGGATTAGCTACCCATAGGAATGATATGTTGCTTTGATAGATGACTGAAAGGTTGGTGTTAAGGCATGCTCATGAATCATATGCCAAGTAGTTCAAGAATCTAGACATAGGTTTTGAATGCTTGCAATCTTATAAGTCTTGACTTAATGCAAAATCACAGATTAATCCACCTAAGACATTAGGGTTTAATTTGGGGTTTTAGGCTCAATGTACCTAAGACATTAGGCTTGAGTACTTTAGAAAAGACTTGATTGTCATAATTGGAGTAGGACTTGTGTTGATAACCATTTCATTGCAATTAAGGGAGGATTAGTGTAGTCTAACCCTAACAATCTTAGCCATATCTCTGTTTGCCTTCCAAGTGTTCGATATAATTCCCAAAAGACCAAAAATATTGTTTTGCTTTCTTTATTTTCTGTTTAATCTCTCATATTATAGTTTAGTCTAGATAGTTATTAAGGTTGTGAATTGGTAATTGACAACCAATCCCTGTGGATACGATAACCGGTCTCACCACCGTATTACTTGATTGCGACGAGGTGCACTTGCCTTTATTCTAAAAATCACGCATCATTGCTCCAAAAATAATATCATCAACATATATTTGAACTATAATAAAATCCTTTTTAGAGCATTTCTTGAACAGAGTAGTGTCTACTTGTCCTCTAGTAAAACCATTATGCATGAGAAAAGAACTGAGTCTATCATACCATGCTCTAGGTGCGTGTTTCAAACCATATAACGCCTTCTTAAGTTTGAAAACGTGATCTGGTTTATCAGTATCCTCAAAACCAGGGGGTTGTTTAACATACACTTCTTCTTCAATTATACCACTTAGAAAAACACTTTTTACATCCATTTGAAATAGGGTATTTTGGTGTTGTGCAGCATATGACATTAAAATGCGTATGGCTTCTATTCTAGCTACAGGTGCAAAGTTTCAGTATAATCAATACCTTCTTGTTGGTTATAGCCTTGAGCTACTAACCTTGCCTTGTTTCTGACGACTTTACCATCTTCATCCAATTTATTTCTAAAGACCCATCTTGTTCCAATAACCGGCTTGTTTTTAGGCTTAGAGACAAGAGTCCAGACATCATTTCTGGTGAACTGGTTAAGTTCTTCTTGCATAGCAAGAATGCAGCTTTCATCCTCAAGAGCATCTTTAATGCTTTTAGGCTCCAAATCTGAAATAAAGGCCACATTGCTTGATTCTCTTAATGTGGATCAGGTTCTTACTCCTTCAGAAGGATTTCCAATAATGAGATCCTTAGGGTGATGAGTGTTGAACTTCCAATCCCTTTTGAGATCATCATGAAGATCTTGACTTGTCTCCTGACTCGTTTGCTCCACTTGTCTGTTAGCCTCAAGCACAGGTTCTGTTTTGGTTAGATCGAGTTGTTGACTTTCTGGCTTGTTTATATCAAGACCTTCAAGATCATCTTTTAGATCTGATAGTTCTTTATCAATCTTTAATCCATCATTGAATTTAACATGAACAGATTCTTCAATAACACAAGTTCTTGGATTGTAAACTCTAAAAGCCTTAGACTTTTCAGAATATCCTACAAAAATACCTTTATCTACCTTAGAATCAAACTTTCCAAGATTATCTCTGGTATTCAGAATAAAACATTCACATCCAAAAACGTGAAAATAAGATATGTTGGGGCTTTTTCCTTTCCACAATTTATAAGGAGTCCTTTTTAGAAAAGGCCTAATAAGTATTCTGTTTTGTACACAACAAGCAGTGTTTACAGCTTCTGCCCATAAGTACTTAGGGAGATTATTTTCATGAAGCATAGATCTAGCCATCTCATGCAGAGATCCGTTCTTTCTCTCAACCACTCCATTTTGATGTGGAGTTCTAGGTGCAGATAAATTGTGAGAGATTTCATTCTCCTCACAGAACTGTCTAAACTGCTCATTTTCAAATTCTCCCCCATGATCACTTTTAAGGGTAGAAATACAGAAACCCTGCTCATTTTGTACTCTTTTGCAGAATACTGAGAAAGCCTTAAATGACTCATCCTTGTGTGTCAGGAAGAGTACCCATGTGTATCTAGAATAGTCATCAACTATGACAAATCCATATTTTCTTCCAGCCAGGCTGGCAACACTAACTGGTCCAAACAGATCCATGTGTAACAACTGAAGAGGTCTAGAGGTTGATACTTGGTTTTTAGATTTGAAACTTGATTTTATCTGTTTACCTCTCTGACATGCATCACACAAGACATCTTTCTTAAAACTAATATCAGGCAATCCTCTCACGAGATTATTCCTTTTTAATTCAGAAATTAGTTTCATACTAGCATGTCCTAGTTTCTTATGCCATAATCATCTTTCATCCTCTTTAGACATCAGACAGGTTACACTTTGATCAGAGTGATCAGACAGTTCAATCTTATAAAGATTTTGTTGCCTTTTAGCTGAAAAGAGGGTTTTGCCACAACAGTCTTTAACTATGCATACATCTTTGGTAAAGGAAACATCAAAACCACTATCACATAATTGACTTATGCTAAGCAAATTGTGTCTTAATCCTTTAATCATAAGAACATTGGATATAGAGGGAAGAGGGGGTTTACCATCAATAGTACCAATTCCTATAACTTTCCCTTTCTGATTCCCTCCGAAGGCAGCGTGTCCTCCTTTCTTAAGTTGGAGGTCTAGGAACATAGACCTTTCTCCTGTCATATGACGCGAGCAACCACTGTCCAGGTACCAGTAGTAGTGTTTTCTTTGTCCTGTTGAGGACATCTGTAACAAAAATTATTTGATCTTTAGGTACCCATATTTTTCTGGGTCCTTTTCTGTTAGTTCTAGAAGTCTGTGAAGACTTCCTTCTCTTCTTATGGATACACTTAGACATAACATGTCTAGTTTTTCCACAGAAGTTACAGACAGGTGTAGACTTGGTTACAGTTGACTTAACAGATACTGTAGAAGCTTTAGTTGATACTTTATGATGTGTCTGATGGACATATCCAATACCTCCTTTGTTAAGAGAGTGCCTCTGACAGCCAAGTAGCTTAGCCAGATTATCTCTACCATTAACAAATTTGGCAAGATCAGAAGTGAGCTCTTCCACTTTCTATTGAAGTTTTTCAACTTCTTCAGATGGTGATGTTTCACTTGAGATCTTAGCTTCATTAGACTTTTCAGTCTTCAGCTCACTGTTCTCTTTAGCCAGCTTTTCACACTCTTGATATTTCTGTTTATGCTCACTGGTTAGCTTTACATACTCTCTCTTGAGGGATTTGAAGGCCTTTGATAAGCAGTTGGATTCCTCCATCAACTCCTCACAGGCATCAAGTAATTCATCATAGTCAGGATGTACCTCATCGTCAGAGTCTGAGTCAGTGTTGGCCATCAAACAAAGATTGGCTTCTTTCTCTGTTTCTTCATCAGAAGATGTTGACTCCAGATCCTCCCAAGTAGCCATCATTCCTTTCTTCTTCTTCTTGAAGAATTTCTTAAAATGGGCCTTCTTGAGTTGAGGACATTCAGCCTTGATGTGACCAGGCTTCTTGCACTCATAGCAAACAATTGGACTTTTGTCTGTTGAGGTGGATTCTTTGAAGTTCTTGTCCTTGTTGAACCTTCTGAATGGCTTATCCCTCTTGAACTTCTTTTTCTGTAGGAGAAGCTTTATCTTCCTGGTCAGGAGAGACAGTTCTTCATCACTCACAGAATCCTCGTGTTCAGATAGGTCAGCATCACTGGATGACTCGTCTTCCTTTAGATCCTTGGAAACATTTGCTGACTTTTGATCAGCTTTCAGAGCAATTGACTTGCCCTTTTTTGGTGCAACTTCATCTCCAAGTTCTTTCTCATGAACAGTGAGTGTTCCAAGAAGTTCATCCATGGTCAAGGTAGTGAGATCCTTGGCTTGAGAGATAGTAGTGACCAAAGGTCTCCACTGTTTAGGTAGACTTCTCAGAATCTTTCCAACCTTCTCAGCATTGGTATAGACTTTGCTAAGAGATTTTAAACTGTTGACTATAGTTTGAAATCTTCCTATCATTTGAGCAACATATTCTCCTTCTTTCATGACAAACAGTTCATACTTTCTGACAAGTATAGCAAACTTTGACTCTTTGACTTTGGTCGTTCCTTCATGTGTGACAGCTAAAGTGTCCCATATTTCTTTGGCAGAGTCACAAACACATACCTTCTCAAACTCCTCAGGACTAAGAGGACAAATGATGTTATATCTAGCTTTGTGGTTTAGCTCCCATTTTGTCTTTTCTGCAATAGTCCAATGAGCTTTTGGTTTGTCAGTGTTATCATCATTCTTGAGAATGAATGGACCATCTGTAATGACATCCCAAAGATCAGAGTTTGTAGATAGAATGAACCATTGAAATCTATCTTTCCAATAGTTGTAGTTTTCTCCATTGAAGTAAGGAGGTCTGGTTAGGGAAGCTCCTTCAGTCTGGTGACTTCCACTTGAACTAGCTCCGGCAGTCATGTCTATTCTTCAGGACCTTTACCTCTACAATGTTAGATGCTCAACCCAGAGACTGAGCTCTGATACTAAATGAAATAGACAACTATAAACAAGAGAAGGGGGGGTTGAATTGTGTTTATCAGAATTTAAGCAAAGTTGAAATCTTTTCACCAACAGAAGCTAAGTTCAGATGAGTGGAAGGATACAGGACAGACGGGTGACCTTTCTAATGAAATTTCAACAGTGACTTTGGCAAACACACCACTTGATAAATGAATAAGAAAACTAAAGTAATTAAAGAGGTTATAAGGAAAGAGAGATTGACATAGTTATTTATCCTGGTTTACTCTTCAAAGCAAAGAGCTACGTCCAGTCCTTGACAGCACCAAGATTTATCCACTATAACTGATCAGGTTACAGACTCAAGTATTGTTTGCACACCTAGCCTCTTCAGGCTCCAAGACAAGTATTCTTTGCACACCTAGCCTCTTCAGGCTCAAGACAAGTATTCTTTGCACACTTAGCCTCTTCAGGCTCACTCTGATTTGTTTGAGAGATTTGGTTTGTAATAAATACAACTTAAGACAGACAGAACTTTCACTAACACTTAGGGAGTGGTTTAAATGTAAAGCTTAGGAAAGTCTGCGTAATAACTTCAAACTTTCACTAATAACTTCTCCGTGCTTCATCTTCAATGACTTCTGTATTTATGGTCTTCAAGAATTTCGGATCTGTTAGAGACATTCCCTCAGATGTTGGCTTCAAGCAGAACTTCATTAAATGCAATAGAGTCGTTCTGGGCAGCCATCAATGCAATAGGAACGTTGGTTTTACTTTAACATGAAGGATCATGGCTTTATGCATCATGATACAACGCAGAGAGCTTTTTGTACTTTGCTGAGTACAATTCCCTTTTCGTATAAGGACCAGAGGTACTAGGGAATAAAGCATGTTGGAAGCATTCTTTCACTGGTCTTTGGTTCTGATAACCGAGGTTGCTTGAGAGAGTAACTTCTGACTTTTCTTGATTCTGGTTCTTGAAATAAGATTCTGATAATTCTTATAGAATTCGCGTTCAGAAAGTAAGTGCGTCCATCTTGAAAATAACCGCGTCCATCTAGCCATTTAAGATTTTACATTCGGGCTAGTAGACGAGCTCCATATGCCATGTTATTGGAAGAAGCTTCTCATTAAGGACTTAGAAAGTCTAAAGAACGTAATACTAGTAGACAAGCTCCATATGACACTTTAGTGGACAAGCGCTTCTGTCACTTTAGTGGACAAGCACTTCTGTCACTTTAGTGGACGAGCGCTTGTATCACTTTAGTGGACGCCCGCTTTTATCACTTATGTTGGACGTGAGCTTCTATCACTTGTGTTGGACGTGAGCTTCTATCACTTGCGTTGGACGTGAGCTTCTATCACTTGTGTTGAACGTGAGCTTCTATCACTTGCGTTGGACGTGAGCTTCTATCACTTTAGTAGACGATGATTCTTACAGTTTTAATCTGCACACTAGATAGACAGGTTATCAACCAATATGAAGGTTAATTAAAGCATTAACCAATGTTTAGTTCTCATCAAAACTTAGAGAAATGCACATCAGACATTTTAGAGACTTGACAAAGTATTGTCCCACTGAAGAGCAAGTTGCAGATATTTTTACGAAACCATTGAAGATTGAATTGTTTTACAAGTTGAAGAAAATGCTTGGAATGCAAAGCTTGATTTAAGGGAGGCAATGTTAGATAGAGATAAATCAAGCTTATGTCATTGATTGTTGGCTAGCATTTTGTATCCAAATTGAACACTTCTAGCCATCATTCATGTTGCAAAGTTTGACTTGAAGTTTGACTAGTATAGCCACCAGACAAAGCTTTCTTCACCTTTAAGTAATTGTTTTCTTCATTGTTAAGTTTTCTTAATGCTTAAGTTAGCTTCTAATTAATGTTATTATATTACAAATGTTTGCCTATAAAAAGGCATGACCTTGTATGTTGCCATATTGTAATCAATCAAGAATTGAGTGAATGAAACAGTTCTCTTCCTCTCCTTATGTGAGTTTCATGTGTTATTGATATCAAAGTTGAAATATAGTAACTGCATCAAACATGCATATCTAGCAGAAGAAGAAAAAGCATATTACGGTAAGTGACCAAATATTTTGTACAAGAATGTATGTTAATGTTATGAGTCCCACATTAAATTAAATAAATATGAAAGTTTAATGTGGTACTTGAGTCATGATGTTATCCCATCTAATGGATTAGTTTTTTGGGTTTGACTCTCCTCATGGCTTAAGTCACAACAGTAAATTAACTAGTAAATAAGTTCTTTAATAATGAGTATACATACATGAAATTATCAACCTCAATTTTACAGAAAAAATGATAAAAGAGAATTACTCCAATAGAGTGACTCCTAACTGATAAATAAAGAAAACATTTTTAACATAGCTAAAGGTAACATAACATAGTGTTTGGTTGGAGGAAGTGGAGGGAAGGGGAGCAAAATCCTTCATTACTCATAATTTTGGCTCCCCTCCAATACAGAGGGATTTGGAAGAGAGGGAAGTGATTTTAAAATATTTTACATGCATTGACTAAAATATCCTCATTTATGTATTTTGAATTAAATAATTATAAGGGTTTAAAGTAAATTTATTTTAAAATCTTCCTCCTCTCAACCAAACACAATGTCTAATTAAAATCCCTCATCTCCCCTCCAATAAAATCCCTCCCCTTCTTTGAACCAAACACATCCTTACATAGTGTTTGGTTGGAGAGAATTAGAGGGAGGGGGAGAGGGATTTTTTAAATCTCTCGTGTTTGGTTAACTTTTGGAGGGAAGGGGAGGGATTTATGGTCAAATTTCGATAGCCAAAATGTCTATTTAACACTTTTCCTTGCTTTAATACTAGATAGGAAGATTATTGCACATAGATTTCATGTCTGTCTCAACCACAGAGCCAAGAGATGCCTTTGAAGCAATTGATAATTTGAGTGAGAGGTTGAGGCATGTTGGCATAGACACATGTCAACGTGAAGGCCGTCATGTTCCCTCTGTTCCAAACTATCTGTCTTCTTCATAATGCATATATGATTAATTAATACTATTTTTATTTTTTTACTAATTGAACTTTCTACATCCCCTGACTCCAAGTTATTTCTAACTTCATTAATTTCTACTTTCAGAAAGGCAAAAATCTCTTGGACATTGAAAAAGCTTCAGTATCATTGTTAATAATGAAAAGACCATATATACTTTTTTACTTTTCCCAAAGGGTAATGGAACTAATAAAGTGTGATTAGGCTTTCTAATGGGCATGTATCTTAAAAGGGTAGCACTATCTATGTCTTGGAACTCTTAATCCCTATTATTCTTCATTGTTAAAAGTGTTTACTATTTAATTTGGAGTTGATGAAGTAATGTATGGAAAACATTAAAATATTGGAGTCCCTAGATTGAGATCTTAAGTTTGATCCTGATGTAGAAGACAAATAATAAAGTAGCTACTAGCTTTCTTAAAAAAAACAATTAAGTAGCTAGGCATGCGCATACTGTCAATTGGAAATCCTAAGTTGAAATCATAACATAAACAATTTCTTTTTATTCTGTTTTTGATATGTTGGACTTTTTTTAACCCTGGAGTTGATGTCTCAAAATGTATGGCAACGTGGCCTTATGCGGTGAACTTTATTCCCTGCTAAGATTATCTATATCCCAAACATACATAGGGTTAAGAAATTAATCTATGTGATATATATTAATGATTTGGCCAGATAAATAGTAAATGGGTAGGGGGGATGGGAATCTTCTAGTATGACATTAAGAATTGTTTAGAGCTGTCTGTAAGGATTGAAACTGAGATTAGGAAAGGAGTTAATCCTAATACAGATGTTATATAATCATTATAACGTTAATATGTTATGAGTAGATTACATATGCATAGCGTGAAGTGAATAATACTTGTATCCTGCAGGGGTCACAGACTCAGTTTATACAATTAAGGTATGAATAAAATCATTCTGCTAACCTCTTTGCATCAAATGACACTTTTGCCACTCATTAGTCAGGATGAGGGGGAGCCTTTATATTTTTTTTTTATTCAAAATAGAAAGAAAAAAAAAACTTAAAGCATTGAATATTGAAAATATTTTGATTAGCACATCTTGTGAGAGATTTTCAAAATAATGGAAGTCCAAGACACCAAGTTGGAAAGAGGTTGAAGAACACTAATGGGTGTGTCTCTTCATGGCCTTCTAATATTTCCTAATGTGTGTTTTTCATGATTAAATGTGTCCATTCATGAAAGGTTGCAATCCTTCTTTCAAATACATGAAAGGTTATTTCCTTCACCAAGAGGCATAAGTTGATCCATAAATATAACCATTTGTGTATGCAGAATCAAGACTAAGAAATTGGCCAAGTTTCTGCAAGCCAAATCACTTCTTTTCTTCCCTTGTGCGCAGACAGAGAGAATTAATGAAACTATTGTTCTGTAAACTACCATTGTCGATACGCTTGGTTTAGGGTGTGCAAACCAAACCAAGGTTCTCCATTGTATTCTGAAGGGGATTCACTGCTATACCTGTTGCATGCAATCTACGAAAGATATTGGTGGGGACGAATCGAACCTAAAGCCTAATATTCTTATACACCTTGGAGACCTTTATTCTTCTCTTCTATATTGTAGATCCATACCCCATTTTCTAACACATCTCTGAATATGTTCCTATTCTAGATGTAGCTAGTAGTGACTTTCTTACAGCTTCAAAGTTCAAACTTTGAGTTTAACAAAAGATAAAGGATTCCTTATTCTCCAAATTTGAATATGTTTGGAAATCATTTGCTAGTTTTCTAGATTGACTTGTTTCATACATCCAATTCTAAAGCTCTTTGATTCATTTCCTTTATGACCTGAAACAAGAACTCATGTTTGTGAATTGAAAATCGGAAAAAAAGAATACAATTAAAAAAATGAAAAGGTGATAAAAATTTAACGAAGAAAACAAAAACAGTTGATAAGGAAAACGAAGCTAATAAAGCATATATATGTGTTCTAGTTCTCAAAAAATAAAAAAACTTGCAAACCTGACGCCGAGTAATGGGCAATGGGGGGTCACTGCAATCTGAGTGGGCTAAACAATAATGCTGATAATAACTATGGGATATAGTTATCTTCAGATGGGCTTTAAGTGATCCATTCTAAGCAGGCCGTATAAATCAAATGAAACAAATTAGGCCCAAAATAAATTTATACACGAATAAAATTGTTCGCCTAGAGCACTTTAAGGACATGACATCCTCACTCACATTTTTTTAATCCATATCTATGTTCCATTTCCTGTCAAAAGTAAAATATGTTACGTTAATTAAAAAAATATCACTTTTAATTTATATAATAATAATACCATAAAGGATAAAAAAATTATATGACGTGACAGGGAGTGGAATAGAAAAAATAGGGATAAAGGATCTGTGTTTTGTTTTTATAGTTGTTATGCTAATTTTTTCTCCTTTGCCAAGGTGTGAACCTTGGGCCTCCTACTCCTCAAACTCCTTATATCCTTAACTTAAACCACTTGAACTACCAAACCCCTCGTCTGTGTTCCATTTTTATATGGTATATTTATTTCAATTTAGCATAAGATACATGACAATTATGAGTTACACTCACATATTTTAGCTATTTTTAATTGCATTAAGGTGAAGAGAGGTGCAAAAGCGAATTCCACCACCATAGTTCATAATGCCAGGACGAGTTTGCATCTTACATCAGTTAATTATTTTTTTTTGATCAGTAACACAGTTGTAGAAAAGGGGGCAACTAAAATGAATTCCCTTGAGGCTTGACTTAGTTACACCATAAATCCCTCTTGTTTCAAAAGTTACAGTTAGTTTTTTTTTTATAAGCAAAAATATATTGAATAGAGTATTAGGGATACTCAACCCAAATACTAGGATGAAACCGAAAGTACATAAACAGAAACAAGATATATATTCAACCAAGAGCCCAAAAAGTACTATACCATACCCATCAATAACTATTCTGTCAAGCCTAAGTGTAATCATAACATAAACTTTAAGGGAGATTAGTGTTATTTCTAAAACAAGAAGGATGATAAGTGTATTAAGCTAACCTTAAAGGAAAATCAAAATAACTTTCTAAAAAAGAATTAAGGAACCTATAGCTCTCCCAAGTTTTTCAACATCATATTTTTTTGTGGATTTATTTTTGCAATTTTAGTCTTTATAAATAATGATTATTTTCAAATTTAATATGTATTTATATTTTCACTTCTAATAATTTGTCACTCAAATTCTACGATTGATGTCTAAATCATGATCTCGTACTACTAGTTACTTATATTATCTAGCAAATGAAAAATACATTTTTTGAGAATGTGAAAATCTTGAGAAATCCAAAAAATAAGTTTATATATATTTAAAAGCTAAACACAATATTAATATTTTTGGATATATTAAATATATATATATTTATACAAAGATGATTTTTTTTAAAAATTATTTCTTTACATACCAGTTAGAATTTGATGTTAAGAAATACTACAAGAAGACTCCAAGAAAGAAAAATATTAGGAGAAATGAAAAGGGGTTTGTGCACCTTGTTTACAACTTGAACAAAGTTTCTAAATCAGTCCATGCTAAGTAACCAAGATAGTTCCGACACTTTCTCTCTTCCTCACAATGTGGAACCTACCAAATTTCTCATCACCTCTCTTCTTCACCTGCTTTTGTGTTCTCTCTTTGTATATTCTATACAAATGTATGTTATGTTGAATTTCTCCTCTCTTATAGTACTTCAAAAAACCTACAATATTCTCCTGACCACAACCAAGCACAAATAACATTAAAACCTAAAGAGGCAGGATGGCTTTTTGGAGCATCACCTATTCCCCTAGGCTCCTAATTGGCCTCCTGTCCCTCCTCCTCCTCCACCCCATCTCTGCCATCCGCCTCGGCGTCCTCCGGTTGCCACCCCCGGAGCTCCCCATCTTCCGGGAAGCCCCCGCCTTCCGCAACGGCAACCAATGTGGGTCCACACAAGCTGATCAAATCAACATAGCCATGACCCTTGATGCAAACTACCTTCGTGGCACCATGGCTGTTGTTTTGTCCATGTTACAACATTCTACATGCCCTGAGAATCTCTACTTCCACTTCCTCTTCTCTTATGAAACCCCTGAGCTATTCTCCACCATCAAATCCACCTTCCCTTATCTAAACTTCAAGATATATCGCTTTGATTCCAATAGGGTTCGTGGTAAGATATCAAAGTCTATACGACAAGCTCTAGACCAACCTTTGAATTATGCAAGGATATACCTAGCTGATATCTTACCAAATGATGTGAAACGTTTGATATATTTAGACTCTGACCTTGTGGTTGTGGATGATATAGAAAAGCTTTGGAAGGTTGACATGGAAGGGAAGGTAGTGGCTGCACCAGAATATTGCCATGCAAATTTATCACTATATTTCACGGATGAGTTTTGGTCAGACTCAAGTTTATCCAAGACGTTTGAGGGGAAAAACCCTTGCTATTTCAACACGGGAGTGATGGTAATGGATGTGCAAAAATGGAGAGAAGAAATGTATACGGAGAAGATGGAGAAGTGGATGACAGTGCAGAAGCAACAGAAGAGGATATATCATTTGGGTTCTCTTCCACCTTTTTTGTTGGTTTTGGCAGGGGAGATTAAAGCGGTTGATCATAGGTGGAACCAACATGGATTAGGTGGGGATAATTTTGAAGGGAAATGCAGGACCCTACACCCTGGTCCCATTAGTTTGTTGCATTGGAGTGGAAAGGGTAAGCCATGGTTGAGATTAGATTCTAGGAGGCCATGCATTGTGGATCATTTATGGGCTCCTTATGATCTATATCCCTCGGCCACACACTTTTTTGAAGAATGAAGAGATCAGAGACTTTTAGATATTTAGTTATATCTAGAAGAGGAAGGATAGAAATGAATGTGTCGTGAAATTGTTGGATATTAATAGAGGAGACGAAGGTGAGTGAGTGAGAGGGCTCTGCTGGATTGTTTCTTCTTCTTTTCTGACTCAAACTAGAAGCTCCAGCGGTATTTTAATTTGTGTAGGCAAGGAGAATAGTTGTAAATACTTTTTTTCCTTGTCTTAGTAATTTTCCATGTGAACATGTGGTTTCATAATCGGTATGACCAAATACAAATTATACTGATTAGTACAGTACTCAGAGAATTGAATATTGGCATCAAGAATTCAGGGTGCCTTCTACCTTGCACTCCATTACAAAAGTTGGAGCAAGGTTGCACCTTGTTGACAAAGAGTTTCGGACCAATGATTTTGCCACATTGGATTCATGTGTACTTTTTTTTTTAACAGGTTAAAGCTATACGTATTTCTGACCATACTAAATACAAAGCCATTTGTTACATGGCCCATAAAATAAGAAACCCATTTCCAGACCAGATACATACGACCCATTCTCTGACCCGGTATTCATCTTCCCAACCCAGTATTCAACTGCCATTGACCCATTCTCTGACCAAATACCGGGTTTCATCTTTCCAACCCGGTAAGACCCATGTTAACTCACCAAATACTGTGGTGGTCAGTAGACGTGAACGCATAGGGGCGGATCTGAGCTAGGAGCGGTGGAGATCGCGGAGCTGGTGGCGCGTCCCCTTCACCACCTGCCCCCATCACGTCCGCCGCTGTTCCGCTTCGCCCCCTTCCCCAGTCAAACCAATCAGCAAAGAACCAGAAGTCCTCCGCTCGAAACCCTTCGTCCTTTCCCTCATCGACGAGCTCGAGAAGCTTCATCAACCTCTCCATTGCTTTCAATGTCACCGTCCTCCATTTTTCGACCTCAATGGATCTAACAAAATGAAACTGAACCAGAAATCAGAAATAGAAAGAGAGAGAGGGAGAGAGAATGCAACAAGGACCAGATCTGAAAGCTACCAAGAACTCTGCCGCCGGGACCTCGCCACCAGCACGTCTTCCCGCCGCATCGTCGGCAACATCAAAGACAACCTCAGGAAAATGATTTGTCATTTTTTCTGTTTTGTATAAGTGTAAAATACTAAATACCACATATATTCATTTAAAGACAACATCTTATTACCTATACTACAAATATAAAATACAACAAGTAACGAGGGAGGACAAAGATAATAGAGAGAGAATGATCAAATAATGAAAAGAGAGAGACAGAGAGGCTACAAGGAGGATGGAGAGAGTGGTGTTGGAGAGGATCCAAATCCAGTTAGTTTGGGTTGCCTAATTAAAAAAAATCGCTCAAACAAACCTGACAATCTTTCTTGCGATTTTTTTTGTAAGAATACCTCAATTTACACCAACTCGCCGTTGCTTCAGAGAAGTCCTTAGATAACTTACAATTTCTAGATTGAGAGAAAGGAGAGTAGGAAACAATAGGGTAAAATGTAATAATAGAAAAGGAAGAGCATATGGAAATTAAAAAACCATGCACCTGCCCCAACGAACCAAAACGTATCAAAAATCCATACTTCAACGAATAATCCAATGACTAAACACCTTTGAGGCAATAAGATCAAACCAAGTCTTCAATTTACTTAACAAGATTTTTCTGTTGCATCAAGATCAAAGCCACAATATTTCTTTATCTATCTATAGATAAAGTTATTGTATACAACACTTATTTCCAAGCCTATTGGTTCCTACTCAGTTGATACTCCTACAAGAGTCTTGACTTTCATACCATCCAGAAATGTACAAGAAAAAACCTCATCCTCTAAGGGAACAAAAATTCTGCTTAACTGAAACCATATACAAACATGAATCCTACTATTGCCTCAATTTTCACAGCCTCCCGCTTTACTTACATGCAGCACTCAAATAGTAAAAAGCTTGGCGAAATGCATATATATACCAAAGGAGGTCTAAAGGTCTACACACAAGTAAGAGATGACAGAGCCTGCTCGCCGCTTGGTTCGCTGGCTAACCTTCCACTTCTCAACGAGGACCTTTTTTATGTTGGGACAGCTGGAAACCACGGTGGCCACTCCAGCTGAAGTTATACCAGAGCAATAAACCATATGGCATGACTCCAGCATGGTGCAACGTTTTACAAGATGGGTTAGACCAACATCTGTTATTTGACGGCAGTGTGAAAGCACTATTTCTTTAAGCAATGGACAGTGTTCTCCCAACTCAGCCATCGCCATATCACCCAAATTCTGCAATTGTATTCAGCAATGTGATGAAAGGAAAATGGAAAGTAAAACAATGTAGTAGTAAAACTTCATAGGGGTTAGTTTGTAAGTTGAAAAGTTCCGAGATCCTTGAGTAAAAAATTTATTATACAAAAAATCTTGAGCTCATTCATATAGATATAATATGAACATCACATAATGCAGTTCTGTAAACCGTTTCTACAACATCAGTGAAGTAAAGTAATCTTCCTCACTTCAAAGAATATCCATGCAAATATATGCCTTAAGCAAAGGTTTGGTATCATGATGTCCCCAATATATGCTAATAATATATATGCAGTCCCTGATCATGTGTGTATTTCATCAACAGTACTTTAGTAGAAACTATAACCGAATCAATAAACTACAAGAAATTCCTGAAATAGAAAAAAAAAGTATGAAAAGTAAAAAAGCAAATAATGGAGAGAGATAAGGATACACACCTGCAGTACACTCACGTCTAAATAGCAGAGTTGAGGGCACCCCCTTGCAATGGCTGTCACTCCAGCATCTCCAATTTGGTGGCAACCACTAACATTCAGATAATGAAGGGAACAACCTTCGGCGATAGCATCAAGGGCCTCATCTCCCACCCTAGTAATTAGCAGAGATTGAGGCATCAACAATGAACAACACTGACTATTTCTGAAGTAATCTAGAGCTTGCAAAGCAATTCAAAATGGAAGTATGGAAGAAAAGATACCTCTAACATAATAAAACAAAAAAATGAAAAAATAATGCATGTAACTGAGAGGATTTGAGTGGAGAGGAGTAAAAATGATGTGAATAAGGATTTACCTATCACAGAATCGGATGCTAAGATCAGTTAGCAACTTACAATGCTTGCCAACAGCAACAATCCCCTTGTTCCCAATCTAATACAGGGGAAGAAAGCAAGAAACATTAGGAGAAAGAAAGAAATGTAGAAACCTCTATAATAAAACTTAAAAGTCAATAACAAAAAGTATTGAGAAAATTGTAATTTAAAATAAATAACTATAATAGAAGTGATTAAATTGGGGGTTTTGTATCTGGAAATGGTTATCTAAAAGTAAGTTGGTAACAACGAGTTTTGTTTCGTCTGTGTTTAGGTGAAATTATTTTTGAAATTGAAATCACCAAAAGAAGTAAACGTTATTAATAGTAGAAGGGCAATTTTGTTAAATCAAGTGTAATGTGTGTCAATATTAATTCTGTCCAAAATCACCCAACATCATTCTCCAAGGTTACACGGTGCAGTATGTATTTTGAAAGAGAGCTATAAAGAAAAACAATTTTGAAGCTAAAAATGAAGTTAAACAAGCAGAATGACGTTTTACACTAAAAGCACAAACATTCACACAGACAAAGTACCTCATAACAGCGACGGATGTGAAGTTTCTTTAAATTCCTGCAGCCACTAGCTATACCACACATGGCTTCATCTCCAATGCTTGAGCAATCTACCAAGTGAAGAGCTTGCAAGAATTTGCATCCCTGTCCGACCTGAAGAAGGCCTGCATCACCAATTCTTTGGCAGTAAAGCAATGCCAACTCAGTGAGATGTCTGTACAATAGAAAGCTGAGATCAGCATCATTGATGAAAGATCAATGGAAAAATTCAACATTTTGGAACTTGTGTCACCTAATATTATGTCAATATCACGAGCTAATATTCATATTTAGGTCCATGCCATGAATGTGTGTTAGGGCCCAGCCCAATAAGTAATAAAGATAAATACAAGGGTTTGTTAGTAGATTAGGTAGTTAGTTAGTAATGGCTATTAGTAGATTAGGATATTCAGTTGGCTTTGTTAGTTACATTTCTGTTAGGAGTTGTGTCTTAGCCTATAAATAAGTGGCTAAGCTGTAATCAATGGCATGAATGAAGAATTATTGTTTTGGTGAACTAAGCAGTGGTTTAGTTGTGAAAGGAGAGTGCTCCTTTGGAGAACATTTGTACCATTCTTTCCCTATTCTTTTCTTTTATTGGTCTGCTATAGTGAGAAGCTCTTTCTACTGTTAGGGTCTTCATCTTCCTAAAAGAAAGATTCCTAACAATGTGTCTGTCAGATTTAGACATTTCTATAAAATCTTTAACCGGTTTTTGCCACTCGGTTATGGATGACAAGATGAACCAAGTGAAGTTCACACGAGATTGATAAGTAAAATGCACAAATCCTGTAGCTCAAAAACAAAGCTTTAATGATGTTTAGCATGCCTGTGAAACCATATTGACATAATAGTCAAATTTCCAAAAGCAAGTGGTTCATAAGTATATTGTTTTACTCCAGAGTGAGCCTGTTATCAAAACCAATACGGCTCACAGAAAAAGTTACTAGAAGCAGTCTCCCATGTTCATATTTTTGCATCAAAGCAGGCCTGTTAGCAGCATCAACAGGCACTGCAGCAATATCATTAGAAGTCTATCACTTTGGGAGAGGTAGACTTCTGTGATGAGTATATGCACTACTGTGAATGTATTGTTAGGTAATTCGTCTTTGAAGCTTACACTGGGAATACTATAGCATCTTATAAGAGTGCATCTGCAGCAAAATAGGTGGATATGAATATATGCAATTATCACACAAACAAACAAAAATTGCACACAAGCAAAAGCTATACTAGACAACATAAGGCATAATATTAATTAAATATCATAACACTTAGCAGATATAGAGAGACCAGGCGGCTAAACATAAGTCTCCTTATGTTGCTTCTTTCTTTTATCAGTTATCCAATTCCTTATGCAGCTTCTTTAGTACTAAACGTAGCGTTTGTTGCATACACAAATACACACAAGTTCCATTCATGCATCTATAACATTTCACACAATTTAGCTCATAGAGAAAAACATACTGGCAAGATTTTCCAACAGATTCTAGCCCCAAAGTTCCAATGTTGTGGCATCCATTAACTTCAAGATGAGTAAGTTCCTTACAACCAGTAGCAATTGCTTCCAAACCCTTGTCACTTAGGAAATAGCAATCACTTAAAGTCAAATTCTTCAACTTCTTACATCCATCACCGATAGCACACAAACCCCTGGATACAAGACATTATCAAAAGAAAAAGGATTACAAACTAAGCCCAAAAAAAAAAAAAAAATTTGGAAAGATTATTAGCAGAATGCAAACTCAAAAATCAGACACACGATAAAAGGTTGTGTCCACATGTACAACCAAAAGATTGCAGTTTATACCCGCTTAAAGGTCATATAAAGAAAAAAAAAATTACAACAACAACCAAGCCTTATCACACTAGATGGGCTCAGGTATCATGATCAAACAACAGCATTGGGCTCTATCAAAAACCAGAAATTAAAAAATAAACAGATAAAAAAATTTGTTAGAAGAACCTCTTCTCATTTGATCAATCTTCAAACAAATGGTTGATAGAATCACGGCACCATAAAAGAATTTGCAATTAGAGCATTGTGATATTGTGTGAATTCAACCATGGTGAAATGAGGTTAACTCTTGAAAAAGCAATTGAGAGAGCAGCTCACTTATCAGTAAATCTCTGAAAACTATATAGAGCCAATAACTCCAGAGACAAACAATTAGCGCCAACAGCTTTCAAAGCATCATCTGTAACATTAATACACTGCAGCTTTAGAACTTTCAAATGTGGACATCCTCCAGCAACAGCAAGCACCCCCTGATTGTGAATGAACTCAGAGTCCAATGCCAAGGTCTCAAGGGATCCACAGTGTGATCCTACTGCTTCCATTGAGGAGTCAGTTATTTTGGCACAAGCTGCCACGCCAAGAGATTTTAAAGATTTCCCCACGCCTGAGGCTAATCCAATCAAACCCTTATTGGTCAAGCCTTCACAGAAACGCAGATTCAAATCTTCAAGTTGCTTGCAACACTGTCCAACAGCAGCCAGACCTTGATCTCCAACATAACAACCCTAGAGGAAAATTTCGGTAATTACAACAAAAGTTATGCACCATCTACACCGTTTAACTCTAAAATTATGGATTAAATACAACGGCAAAGCAAAGTATGCATTGATAGAGAAAATGGGTGATGGTGTCTTAAGTTCTAATGCTTCAGAAGACATCGACACTGTTCAACTAGCAGTACAATAAAAATAAAAACAGCTGACTAAGTGCCCTTTTGAACACAAGATATAACAGAAGATTAACTTTCATTACCATGATTTTTATTTTAAACTACTTCTCCAATATTAAAAAAGTAACTTTATTGTTTTGACAACATGGCTAAACAGGCTATGTTCCAATGAAATGAAATAATATGGCAAAAGAACAAAACATGAACATCAAAACATGAAATAATATTATCTCAACCACAAGTCCATGAAATCGAATTAGCTATTAAATTAAATAAAAAATGTATAATAATAATAATAATAACAATAATACCTGCAAGTCCAAGGCTTTCAAAGTCGTACATTTCCGAGCAAGTGAAATTAATCCATCATTAGTGACATTAGAACACCATATCAAGCTAACTTTCTCAAGCTTAGGGAAACATTCCCCAAGAGCAGCTAACCCGGTATCAGACAAACAGAGAGAATCAATATCGCTATCCTCAGAACCACCGCTTTTGTCACTCGCGTAATTCAGCTTCAGCGACGAAGGCGTAGAGTTTTCCATCGCGCGTCTTCTCCCCTATTTAGGTCCAAATTAACAAACAAACACAAACAAGTTCTTATCGAAACCTAATTGAATTGAAGGGAATTGAGAATTATACTTACGAGGTAAGGGGGGATGGAAATGGAGAGACGCTCGTCGATGTGGACGTTGGTAACGTTGGAGAATCGGGTGGAGAGGAGGTGGATGAAGAGGTCGGGGGAACCGGTGGCGCCGATTTTGAGGGTGGTTCGGGCGATGCGGTCAAGGCGGAGCCACCGGTTGCAGACGAGGGAGCATGCGTCGCGGCTCGACTTCGAGTCGAGGTGGCGGAAGATCTCCACGATTAACTCGTCCGGGAGACACATGTTGATCCAATCGTGACCTCGCATCGCAACTCTTCTCTTCTGATAACAACACACCACCGATTCAGATTCAGATTCAGATTTCGGAGTTTCAAAACCACCGGAAAGCGAAGAGGTTGGTGTTAGTGTCTACGTCTTTCTAGGTCGGATGTGATTGGATTTACCACCCTCCTTTTCTAGATAGTATTTTTTCTTTTTTTCTTTTTACTCTTTACATTACATATTACATAGCTATATAAAGGTGATTGTGTCAAAAAAAAATCTATATAAAAGGTGATTATAGTCATGTTTATCGCACGCAAATTATTGTTAATCAAACGGTTGTTGATGGTTTATCAAATAAGATAATCAGATGGTCGAGAATTTTCATCTAAAAATGAATCTTCTAGTAAATGTAGGTGATTATAGTCGCATTTATCATACGCATAAACCTTTTCTAGGTAGTATTTTTTCTTTTCTTTTTTTTCTTTTTACTCTTTACATTACATATTACATCTATACTAATAGATAATGGCAGAGTTTAAGTTTTGGTGTCCTACTTTTAATATTACCAATTTGCCCTTAAAACATTAGTTGATTTTGTTTTTACAATGCCCAAATTGACGCTTATCAGATACTAACAAGAAAAAATGACTAAATCTAAATTATTTTAATTTTAAAATTTAAATTTAAAATTGTCATAACTGCTGGAGGAACCAACGAGATGGTAACCCTCCTCTTCCACTATATCCTAAACCAAAACAGAAAAGAGGAGAATGGAAAGCACACATAGGAAGCGAGAAGACGGTGGCATCGAGGGAGGCGAGGCGACACAATGGCGTTTGATTGGCGATGGAAGGGTGACGCCTGGGCGTGCGACTGGACGATGGAGAATGATCGGAAAGATGAGCGGTAGAAGGGAGGCGATGGTGGGAGGGTCTGTGCGGATCTGTTTGGTTGGCAGTGCGCGACGGCAAACGGAGGAGCTGAAGGCCAACAGTGACTGGGTTTGCTTTTAAGGTTCATATTCACTCACTCAATTTGTCTTTTCTTTCCCCCCATTTTCTGAATGGCACCAATTTTTCCAATTTTCCTGAATTAATCAAACGTCCCTGTGCAAAGATGGATGAGCAGGTTACCATTTCAAGCGGTTGGATTGATTTTATTTTACTTTGATTTTCTTCTGTTTCTGTTTAGGAACCAAAGTAGTGGAATGGAAGAATTTGTTGATTGTGAATTAACTTTCCCAACGAAACAAAGTGCACTGCCTTGGTTAGCCTTTGATGATTCCAAAGGTAGTTTTACTTTCCCAAGTTTTTGTTCACTTTGATCTTACCCTTCAATCGAATTCTATGTTTCTCTTGATCTCATTCTTTTGCCATTTTCCCCAAATCTTAGTATCATTTTGGGGTGTGAAACAATCTCACAATTTAACCTCTCACATTTTCCCCAAATCTTAATACCGTGTTTACTCTTTAATCAAATGCTAAGTTTTGTGTTGGTCTTACTCTTTTCATTTTAATGGTTAATTTTATTTTTTTTGCCAATTTTAGTGTTTGTTTTTTTTCTGTCATTATTTCTAAGTTCTAAATTTCATTGACGGTAACTTGAGTTGAAGATACAAGATTGTCAAAGCTGGAGTAGGGAGGAACCTTACAGTGGTTGTTACAGAGGATGGAAATTACATAGCCTTTGGATGGAACAATCATGGACAGCTTGGTTCAGGTTCTGTGTTAATTTTAATTTAAAGATGGGTTTGTGGTTGTTTTAGTTGGGTTTTTTTTTTCATCCATCCTTTGTGCTGATAATTAGATTATGGGACATGCATTAGAAACTTCTCTGATTTCCACATCAGCGAAAATGCTATTGTAGTTAGAATTTTAAGTTTCTCTTTGCATAAATGTTGGAATAATTACTTTTTTGTTATATAATAGTGGCAAATGATGCATTGCCTGTATAAACTTACATAGGACCTTTAGATGTTGCATTTTCTGATTCTTGAATTGACGATGCATTTTTAGAATTGATACTTTTTATTTTATTTTGGACGCCCATATTTATTTCTGAATTTGTTATTAATTTTAATTTTAATAAAATTCTGGGTTGCAATGCAGGAGGTTAAATGCTGTAAAAATTGGAATTCCCCTAACCCAACCTGCCTATATTTAAATATTGCTTCTTCTTGGTTTTCAGGTTAGTTCCTTGGTCTTTTACTTCTTACTTCACTTTTTTTTTAGTTACTGATTCCCTTAGCGGGAAACCAAGCATAAACATATAGAAAAACAATATGGAAAAACTAAGCACTACTACTGCATAGTTGTTGTTTTTTTTAATATATCTTTGCTTTATGGTTTCTTCGTAATTCAGCTCAAATGGTTTACGTTTTGTAGCATAAATATATTTTCGCTATTTTCCGCATATTTCTTCCATATTATTTATTGAAAAGGACAAAAATCACTTTTTCTATATCATTTGTTGTACGGAGCGAGATTGAATGGGTGCTTTTGGAATATATGTTAGATATGCTTTAGCATAAACTTACAGAGTACCTTTAGATTGTATAAACTTCCACCCATTAATTGAATTAAATTATCAATTAAATTAAATTAACCGATTATCTTTCCATCTATCTCTCTGTCTGACCACTTTTTTGACTGTGTAGACTCTATATGTTTGCATCTCCTCCAATATTCAGATTTTGTTTGATTGGTCTAATGCATTCATGTATCCTCAATGTAGATATGTCTATGTCTTTCCATGTTTTCCTAACATAGAACAGTATGATTCCACATTAATTTAATTGGTCCTATTCATCAGTTTTATGTGTTGCAGGCAGCATTAGCTACAGTTTTCACGATTTAAGGCCAATAAAGGTACAAAGAAAGCCAAAACATATCTATCTTTGTCCCTCATATCATTTAGATAATACCATTGAGTTAAAAAATTATAATAAAATGCATATTTGGATCAATCAACTTGGCGTCCAGCTAATGTAGTAGAAGCATATTCTGAGCTGCAATTTTGCTTTCGTGTATCTAAAAAATTTATTTCAAAACAAGTATACAAAAAAAAATCATTAATCCTAACCCAATTGTTAGATCAGTGACAAATATATAAAAAAAATTGACTCATAACAAGGTAAAAATTACATTTTCAAACAAGTTTTATAATATTTGTAGGCATCTTCGCTAATTTCCTCTAATGTTGTTTTGTTTTTCTTTGTTTTGTTTTTATGATTCAAATTCTTTTGTTAGTGCCGTATAGTGAAGAAAAACACCATAAAATGAAGTTGGTTCAGAATAATTAAGGTCAAGGCAAACGCTACAAAAATTAAGGACACTATCGAGAAGCATTGCCATAATGTCCTTGATCATGACTATCACAATGAAGGGTTTGGGCTCTTGGATTCTTTGAAAGACTCTCCTCCCATCAAGTTAGTTCCTCCTTTCAATCATTTTTTTTATCTTAATTCATTTGTGTAAAATATTTTTTCCCCTTCTGTCAGATCCTTTCAATTTTGATACTCTATTACAATATTTTTACTTGGTTCATAAAAGAATTTATGCGATACAGAAGCAAAGTTTCTCATGGTTCTAGAGACCTAAGCTCTGTTAGATTATGTTTGCTTGGTTAATAATAAGTTTCTGAGTTGATGGAAATGATGGTTTGGTCACTTGAACCAAATTTGAAGCATGCATGTAACTCAAAAGTGTTGAAAGATGATGTCTTTGGTGTTTTTTATTTGACAATGCTTTTAATTGGATTTATTTAAAATGGTTCCAGAACAGAAAAAAACAAAATTGAGCCTGTTGTTTTGTGTATATGTGTATTCTTGATACCCATAAAGTTTCATTAATATTGGATTTCATTTGATCAGTCAAATATGATTGAATGTTTAAGTAGTGTTACAGTGTTACTGCAGTGTTCTGGAAAATCCGGTTCTTTTTTAATTAAAACCAAGGAGTTTCCATTATGACTTCCGGAAAAACAAAAATATAGTTGATTTTTGTTTGTGTTACGATGTTGCTTATAAATTTTTATTTAATTTTGATTAGGTTTGATATGTCAAAAAAATTCTGGATGTGATATACTGTAGAATGTATGTTGCTAGAAAATTCTGGATAAAAATCCTAAGTTGAATGGATTTTCTGGTGAAAACTTAAATCACAATATAAATGAATAAATTTTTGACGCCTTTACTTTGTTTTATTGTTTAATTTTGATTAAGCATGAACTTGCCGGAAATGGTTGTAATGTTATGAAGAGGATATAATTCTTGAGGTTAATGCAATTGTGATGTCCTTGAAATCTATGCTTAACTTAAAATAAGAAGTGGAGTTTGATAAGTCGATCATTGCAGAATGCATTACATCATTTTCCTTGATTTTTATAAAAATAAATCATCTGAACAGTTTTAAGAATATATGTGAGGGGAAAGTAATCATCGTGGTCTGAAATATGATTCTAAAATATAACTGTGAGGGGTTACTTAATTGAAAAATGGCTACATTTGTAAGGATTAAAGTTCTCAATATACAAAAACACACCACTTTTAGAATATGCTCTATGTAATTGATGCCATTATGCTCATGTTCTTTGTTGTCTACATGTATTCTGTCTGGTAAAGTAGTAATGAACTAATGATGTGCTGCCTATTCCTTTTAGGTAAATGGATTGGAAATAGGCAAATACGCTGCAACTGGGCAACAAAAGGAGCTGGTGGCAATGAAGAGAATCAAACCTCAGACACCAAAATTTTTGATAAATGCAACTATAGAATTTACTCGGTTATTTTTTAGAGGTTTTTTTTATTATAACTTGATTGGTTATTGGATTATGGTTCTTTGGGGGTGTAAGGGAACTGCATAAAATGTTTAAAGGATTATGGTTAAAGTAGTAAGTATAATAACTATTTTTACAGTTGACTTCATTATTGTGTTTGTATAATTTTTAAGTAGTTTCTTTTTTCTCCCTCGCATTTACAGTAGATTATCGGAACTGACAGATTCTTTGCTTGATCAATTTGGTGATGAATATGTCTATTGTTTTATTTGATTATTTGAGTCTGCCAGCTAACATGTTGAGGTGCAAACGGCACAATTCATATTTTAGACATGCCAAAATATATAAGGGTGATTGATATAACTACTTTGTCATCGGATAACAAGGAGATAAACTGCATAATGAAAACGAGTAAAAGCATTAGAAATACGGCCGGACTATCCCTAGAACGTGTACAAAGACGAATAAAAGCATTAGAAATGTAGCCGGACAGGCACGTGAGTGCCTATCTTGCCGCTGGTAATAATCTATACTAATAGATAATGGCAGAGTTTAAGTTTTAGTGTCCTACTTTTAATATTACCAATTTGCCCTTAAAACATTAGTTGATTTTGTTCTTACAATGCCCAAATTGACCCTTATCAGATACTAACAAGAAAAAAATGACTAAAACTGAATTATTTTAATTTTAAAATTGTCATAACTTCTGGAGGAACCAACGAGATGGTAACCCTCCTCTTCCACTATATCTTAAACCAAAACAGAAAAGAGGAGAATGGAAAGCGCACAGAGGAAGCGGGAAGACGGTGGCACCGAGTGAGGCGAGGCGACACGATGACGTTTTATTGGCGATGGAAGGGTGACGCCTAGGCGTGCGACTGGACGATGGAGAATGATCAGAACGATGAGTGGTAGAAGGGAGGCGATGGTGGGAGGGTCTGTGCGGATCTGTTTGGTTGGCAGTGCGCGGCGGTAAACGGAGGAGCTGAAGGCCAACAATGACTGGGTTTGCTTTTAAGGTTCATATTCACTCACTCAATTTATCTTTTCTTTCCCCCCATTTTCTGAATGGCACCAATTTTTCCAATTTTCCTGAATTAATCAAACGTCCCTGTGACAAAGATGGATGAATAGGTTACCATTTCAAGCGGTTAGATTGATTTTATTTTACTTTGATTTTCTTCTGTTTCTGTTTAGGAACCAAAGTAGTGGAATGGAAGAATTTGTTGATTGTGAATTAACTTTCCCAACAAAACAAAGTGCACTGTCTTGGTTAGCCTTTGATGATTCCAAAGGTAGTTTCACTTTCCCAAGTTTTTGTTCACTTTGATCTTACCCTTCAATCGAATTCTATGTTTCTCTTGATCTCATTCTTTTGCCATTTTCCCCAAATCTTAGTATCATTTTGGGGTGTGAAACAATCTCGCAATTTGACCTCTCACATTTTCCCCAAATCTTAATATCGTGTTTATTCTTTAATCAAATGCTAAGTTTTGTGTTGGTCTTACTCTTTTCATTTTAATGGTTTTTTTTTATGCCAATTTTAGTGTTTTTTTTTCTGCCGTTATTTCTAAGTTCTAAATTTCATTGACAGTAACTTGAGTTGAAGATACAAGATTGTCAAAGCTGGAGTAGGGAGGAACCTTATAGTGGTTGTTACAGAGGATGGAGATTACATAGCCTTTGGATGGAACAATAATGGACAGCTTGGTTCAGGTTCTATGTTAATTTTAATTTAAAGATGGGTTTGTGGTTGTTTTAGTTGGGATTTTGTTTTCATCCATCCTTTGTGCTGATAATTAGATTATGGGACATGCATTAGAAACTTCTCTGATTTCCACTTTAGCGAAAATGCTGTTGTAGTTAGAATTTTAAGTTTCTCTTTGCATAAATGTTGGAATAATTGCTTTTTTGTTATATAATAGTGGCAAAGGATGCATTGCCTGTATAAACTTACATAGGACCTTTAGATGTTGCATTTTCTAATTCTTGAATTCACGATGCATTTTTAGAATTGATATTTTTTATTTTATTTTCCACGGCCATATTTATTTCTGAATTTATTATTAATTTTAATTTTAATAAAATTCTGGGTTGCAATGCAGGAGGTTAAACGCTATAAAATTGGAATTCACCTAACCCAACCTGCCTATATTTAAATATTGCTTCTTCTTGGTTTTCAGGTTAGTTCCTTCATCTTTTACTTCTTACTTCACTTTTTTTTTTAGTTACTGATTCCCTTAGCGGGAAACAAAGCATAAACATATAGAAAAACAATATGGAAAAACTAAGCACTACTACTGCATAGTTGTTGTTTTTTTAATATATCTTTGCTTTATGGTTTCTTCATAATTCAGCTCAAATGGTTTACGTTTTGTAGCATAATTATATTTTGGCTATTTTCCTCATATTTGTTCCATATTATTTATTGAAAAGGACAAAAATAACGTTTTCTATATCATTTGTTGTATGGAGCGAGATTGTATGGGTGCTTTTGGAATATATGTTAGATATGCTTTAGCATAAACTTACAGAGTACCTTTAGATTGTATAAACTTCCACCCATTAATTGAATTAAATTATCAATTAAATTAAGTTAACCGATTATCTTTCCATCTCTCTCTGTCTGACCATTTTTTTGACTGTGTAGACTCTATATGTTTACATCTCCTCCAATATTCAGCTTTTGTTTGATTGGTCTAATGCATTCATGTATCCTCAATGTAGATATGTCTATGTCTTTCCATGTTTTCCTAACATAGAACAATATGATTCCACATTAATTTAATCGGTCATATTCATCAGTTTTATGTGTTGCAGGCAGCATTAGCTACAGTTTTCACGGTTTAAGGCTAATAAAGGTACAAAGAAAGCCAAAACATATCTATCTCTGTCCCTCATATCATTTAGATAATAAAATTCAGTTAAAAAATTATAATAAAATGCATATTTGGATCAATCAACTTGGCGTCCAGCTAATGTAGTAGAAGCATATTCTGAGCTGCAATTTTGCTTTTCGTGTATCTAAAAAATTTATTTCAAAACAAGTATACAAAAAAAATCATTAATCCTAAGCCAATTGTTAGATCAGCGACAAATTTATAAAAAAATTTGACTCATAACAAGGTAAAAATTACATTTTCAAACAAGTTTTATAATATTTGTAGGCATCTTCGCTAATTTCCTCTAATGTTGTTTTGTTTTTCTTTGTTTTGTTTTTATGATTCAAATTCTTTTGTTAGTGCCATATAGTGAAGAAAAACACCATAAAATGAAGTTGGTTCAGAATATTAAGGTCAAGGCAAACGCTACAAAAATTAAGGACACTATCGAGAAGCATTGCCATAATGTCCTTGATCATGACTATCACAATGAAGGGTTTGGGCTCTTGGATTCTTTGGAAGACTCTCCTCCCATCAAGTTAGTTCCTCCTTTCAACCATTTTTTTTTATTCTTAATTCATTTGTGTAAAATATTTTTTCCCCTTCTGTCAGATCCTTTCAATTTTGATACTCTTTTACAATATTTTTACTTGGTTCATAAACAAAAAAATGCGATACAGAAGCAAAGATGGAATTTTTCATTTATTTTTGTGGTGTAATTGGTGTATGTTTTGTTTCCTGTTTCTATTATCCTTAGAACTCTCTTTGTATATGGATTTTTTTCATGCATGTTTGATTGATGCTATATCTTGGCATGCCATGCATGTGAATTTCAAGTTTCTCATGGTTCTAGAGACCTAAGCTCTGTTAGATTATGTTTGCTTGGTTAATAATAAGTTTATGAGTTGATGGAAATGATGGTTTGGTCACTTGAACCAAATTTGAAGCATGCATGTAACTCAAAAGTGTTGAAAGATGATGCCTTTGTTGTTTTTTATTTGACGATGCTTTTAATTGGATTTATTTAAAATGGTTCCAGAACAGAAAAAAAAAATTGAGCCTGTTGTTTTGTGTATATGTGTATTCTTGATACCCATAAAGTTTCATTAATATTGGATTTCATTTGATCAGTCAAATATGAATGAATGTTTAAGTAGTGTTACAGTGTTACTGCAGTGTTCTGGAAAATCCGGTTCTTTTTTAATTAAAACCAAGGAGTTTCCATTATGACTTCTGGAAAAACAAAAATATAGTTGTTTTTTGTTTGTGTTACGATGTTGCCTATAAATTTTTATTTAATTTTGATTAGGTTTGATATGTCAAAAAAATTCTGGATGTGATATACTGTAGAATGTATGTTGCTGGAAAATTCTGGATAAAAATCCTAAGTTGAACGGATTTTTTGGGGAAAACTTAAATCACAATCTAAATGAATAAATTTTTGACGCCTTTATTTTATTGTTTAATTTTGATTCAGCATGAACTTGCCGGAAATGGTTGTAATGTTATGAAGATGATATGATTCTTAAGGTTAATGTAATTGTGATGTCCTTGAAATCTATGCTTAACTTAAATTAAGATGTGGAGTTTGATAAGTCGATCATTGTAGAATGCATTGCATCATTTTCCTTGATTTTTATAAAAATAAATCATCTGAACAATTTTAAGAATATATGTGATGGGAAAGTAATCATCGTGGTCTGAAATTTGATTATAAAATATAACTGTGAGGGGTTACTTAATTGAAAAATGGCTACATTTGTAAGGATTAAAGTTCTCAATATACAAAAACACACCACTTTTAGAATATGTTGTGTAATTGATGCCACTATGCTCATGTTCTTTGTTGTCTACATGTATTCTGTCTGTAAAGTAGTAATGAACTAATGATGTGTTGCCTATTCTTTTTAGGTAAATGGATTGGAAATAGGCAAATACGCTGCAACTGGGCAACAAAAGGTGCTGGTGGCAATGAAGAGAATCAAACCTCAGACACCAAAAGTTTTGATAAATACAACTATAGAATTCACTCGGTTATTTTTTAGAGGTTTTTTTTAATTATAACTTGATTGGTTATTGGATTATGGTTCTCTGGGGGTGTAAGGGAATTGCATAAAATGTTTAAAGGATTATGGTTAAAGTAGTAAGTATAATAACTATTTTTACGATCGACTTCATTATTGTGTTTGTATAATTTTTAAGTAGTTTCTTCTTTCTCCCTCGCATTTACAGTATATTACCGGAACTGACTGATTCTTTGCTTGAATCAATTTGGTGATGATTATGTCTATTGTTTTATTTGAGTCTGCCAGCTAACATGTTGAGGTGCAAACGGCACAATTCATATTTTAGACATGCCAAAATATATAAGGGTGATTGATATAACTACTTTGTCATCGGATAACAAGGAGATAAACTGCATAATGAAAACGAGTAAAAGCATTAGAAATACAGCCAGACTGCCCCTAGAACGTGTACAAAGATGAATAAAAGCATTAGAAATACAACCGGACGGGCACATGAATGTCTGTCTTGCCGCTAGTATCTATATAAAGGTGATTGTGTCAATAAAAATCTATATAAAGGTGATTATAGTTGCGTTTATCGTACGCAAATTGGTAATCAAACAGTTGTTGATGGTTTATCAAATAATATAATCAGATGGCATATTAAAATTCGTCGTAAAAATTTACATATTTTCTACTTATTTTTTATTCTCTGATACTTATTTACACTTTACTTCTTTCCTTGTCCTGAAAAAGTGCAGCGGAACCTAATCCTTACCCAAATGGGTCCACTTTTATCATTTGTTAGTGGTATTTTCAATTATTAACTCTTCATGATCTGGATAAATGGCGATTTTGAAGTACATGAAAGCTGAAGATATTTCATGCGGTGTATTATCGCGCTAAGACATGCATGTATCATGAGTTGCAAAAGCAGGCAGCGCCCCATGTATTTCTCCATTTATGACCATTGACTTATTGATGCATTAGATTATTATTAAATAAAAACTTGTTTGACTAATATTATCAAATAATTTAGTGGCTTTGCTCCAAAAAAAAGAAAATCAAATAATTTAGCCCAAACATTCCATCTGATTTAATTTTCCACAATCCCTTCACTAATCAACGTTTGCATTAATCCCAATCCAACCGAGGAGGTGAGTGTCCGAGCGCCAAAATCTAATTTTGGAGCGAAAATAGCCTTTCCTTCACGTGACGTGGATAATTATTAATTAAAAAATACATAATAATTTTTTAATGCGTATCTGGTTCTTACTCCTTCATAAGGATTTCCAATAATAAGATCCTTAGGGTGATGAGTGTTGAACTTCCAATCCCTTTTGAGATCATCATGAAGATCTTGACTTGTATGCTGACTCGTTTGCTCCACTTGTCTGTTAGCCTCAAGCACATGTTCTGTTTTGGTTAGATCGGGTTGTTGACTTTCTGGCTTATTTATATCAAGACCTGCAAGATCATCTTCTAGATCTGATAGTTCTTTATCAGTCTTTAATCCACCATTGAATTTAACATGAACAGATTCTTCAATAACACAAGTTCTTGAATTGTAAACTCTAAAAGTCTTAGACTTTTCAGAATATCCTACGAAAATACCTTTATCTATCTTAGAATCAAACTTTCCAAGATTATCTCTGGTATTCAGAATAAAACATTCACATCCAAAAGCATGAAAATAAGATATGTTGGGGCTTTTTCCTTTCCACAATTCATAAAGAGTCCTTTTTAGACAATGCCTAATAAGTATTCTGTTTTGTACTTAACAAGCAATGTTTACAGCTTCTGCCCAGAAGTACTTAGGGAGATTATTTTCATTGAGCATAGATCTAGCCATCTCATGCAGAGATCTGTTCTTTCTCTCAACCACTCCATTTTGATGTGGAGTTCTAGGTGCAGAGAAACTGTGTGAGATTCCATTCTCCACACAGAACTGTCTAAACTGCTCATTTTCAAATTCTCCCCCATGATCACTTCTAAGGGTAGAAATACAGAAACCCTGCTCATTTTGTACTCTTTTGCAGAATATTGAGAAAGCCTTAAAAGACTCATCCTTGTGTGATAGGAAGAGTACCCATGTGTATCTAGAATAGTCATCAACTATGACAAATCCATATTTTCTTCCAGCCAGGCTGGCAACACTAACTGGTCCAAACAGATCCATGTGTAACAACTGAAGAGGTCTAGAGGTTGATACTTGGTTTTTAGATTTGAAACTTGATTTTATCTGTTTACCTCTCTGACATGCATCACACAAGACATCTTTCTTAAAACTAATATCAGGCAATCCTCTCACGAGATTATTCCTTTTTAATTCAGAAATTAGTTTCATACTAGCATGTCCTAGTTTCTTATGCCATAACCATCTTTCATCCTCTTTAGACATCAGACATGTTACACTTTGATCTGAGAGATCAGACAGTTCAATCTTATAAAGATTTTTTTGCCTTTTAGCTGAAAAGAGGGTTTTGCCACAACAGTCTTTAACTATGCATACATCTTTGGTAAAGGAAACATCAAAACCACTATCATACAATTGACTTATGCTAAGCAAATTGTGTCTTAATCCTTTAACCATAAGAACATTGGATATCGAGGGAAGAGGGGGTTTACCACCAATAGTACCAATTCCAATAACTTTCCCTTTTTGATTCCCTCCGAAGGCAACGTGTCCTCCTTTCTTAAGTTGGAGGTCTAGGAACATAGACCTTTCTCCTGTCATATGACGTGAGCAACCACTGTCCAGGTACCAGTAGTGGTGTTTTCTTTGTCCTGTTGAGGACATCTGTAACAAAAATTATTTGATCTTTAGGTACCCATATTTTTCTGGGTCCTTTATTGTTAGTTCTAGGAGTCTGTGAAGACTTCCTTCTCTTCTTATGGATACACTTAGACATAACATGTCTAGTTTTTCCACGAAATTCTGAGGCAGTGTAGACTTGGTTATAGTTGACTTAACAGATACTGTAGAAGCTTTAGTTGATACTTTATGATGTGTCTGATGGACATATCCAATACCTTCTTTGTTAAGAGAGTGCCTCTGACTGCCAAGTAGCTTAGTCAGATTATCTCTACCATTAACAAATTTGGCAATATCAGAAGTGAGCTCTTCCACTTTCTGTTGAAGTTTTTCATCTTCTTCAGATGATGATGTTTCACTTGAGATCTTAGCTTCATTAGACTTTTCAGTCTTCAGCTCACTGTTCTCTTTAGCCAGCTTCTCACACTCTTGAGATTTCTGTTTATGCTCACTGGTGAGCTTTACATACTCTCTCTTGAGGGATTTGAAGGCCTTAGATAAGCAGTTGGATTCCTCCATCAACTCCTCACGGGCATCAAGTAATTCCTCATAGTCAGGATGTACCTCATCGTCATAGTCTGAGTCAGTGTTGGCCATCAAACAGAGATTGGCTTCTTCCTCTATTTCTTCATCAGAAGATGTTGACTCCAGATCCTCCCAAGTAGCCACCATTCCTTTCTTCTTTTTCTTGAAGAATTTCTTAAAAGGGGCCTTCTTGAGTTGAGGACATTCAGCCTTGATGTGACCAGGCTTCTTGCACTTATAGCAAACAATTGGACTTTTGTCTGTTGAGGTAGATTCTTTGAAGTTTTTGTCCTTGTTGAACCTTCTGAATGGCTTATCCCTCTTGAACTTCTTTTTTTGTAGGAGAAGCTTTATCTTCCTGGTCAGGAGAGACAGTTCTTCATCACTCTCAGAATCCTTGTGAACACCCATTTTATCCATCTTTTATTGTAACATTACACTTCAAGTAGACTAATAATAATAAAAACAAAAATGAAGAAAGTAGGGAACTCATAGCTAATTTGTTGTTGGACGGGGAAGCCCCGTCCATCACATTGGGACTTGCTGTTCGACGGGGAAGCCCCGTCCATCACATTTGTGCTTGTTGTTGGATGGGGAAGTCCCGTCCATCACATTTGTACTTACTGTTGGACGGGGAAGTCCCGTCCATCACATTTGTACTTACTGTTGGATGGGGAAGTCCCGTCAATCCATCACATTTGTGCTTGCTGTTGGACGGGGAAGTCTCGTCCATCACATTTGTACTTACTATTGGACCGGGAAGTCCCGTCCATCACATTTGTACTTACTGTTGGACGGGGAAGTCCCGTCCATCACATTTGCGCTTGCTGTTGGACGGGGAAGTCCCGTCCATCACATTTACACTTGCTGTTGGACGTGGTGGTCCCGTCCATTGCTTGGACCTTACTGTTGGCCTCATCCAGTCCACTGCACTTGCCAATGGATGGGGTGATCCCGTCCAGTCATTACACTTTCTGTTGGACGGGGTGGTCCCGTCCAGTCATTACACTTTCTGTTGGACGGGGTGGTCCCGTCCATTGCTTGGCACTTCTTTGTTGGCCCGTCCAGGCCCATCGCACTCTGCCAATGGATGGGGTGGTCCCGTCCAGTCATTACACTTGCTGTTGGACGGGGTGGTCCCGTCCATTGCTTTACACTTGTTGTTGGCCCCGTCCAGTACACTGCACTTGCCAATGGATGGGGTGGTCCCGTCCAGTCATTACACTTGCTGTTGGACGGGGTGGTCCCGTCCATTGCTTGGCACTTGCTATTGGCCCCGTCCAGTCCACTGCACTTGCCAATGGATGGGGTGGTCCCGTCCAGTCATTACACTTCCTGGTGGACGAGGTGGTCCCGTCTAGTCCTGTCCCTATTATTTATGTCGGACGAGGGGGTTCCGTCCACTTCAATTATTTTAATTTCTGTTGGACGAGGAAGTTCCGTCCACTGCAATTATCTTTTCTTGTTGGACGAGGAGGTCCGTCCAGTGTATATCTACTTTTGCATATCTAAGTTTCTGTTGGGACGAAGAGATTCCGTCCACTGCAATTTTATTTTCAGGATGAAGGCCAAAGAATAAAGAAAGAAGGAGGAGAAGATAAGGAAGAAAGGGCGAAGAAAACAAGGAGAAGAAGACAATCAACAAAAAGAAAAGGAAACTGAGTTGCGCCTCCTACCCACTTTATATACCAGGCAATACCTCTATTCCTCATCTACCCATTGGTCCTCCTTCTTCCTTACCTCCTCCCTTGTTTTAACCTAGTAACCCTACTCATAACCCTAAAAAGCCATCATACACATTAAACAAAAAACCCCATCTCCTTTCCCTTTTCAAGCGTGCAACCCCCACATCAAATCACCACCTTTCTGCTACTCATGCCATCCCGTCTGGACACACGCTATCTCTGCTCAAAACCCCCCATCTCCTTTCTCTTCTCAAGCGTGCAACCCTCACATCAAATCACCACCTTTCTGCTACTCATGCCACCCCGTCTGGACACACGCTATCTCTGCTCAAAACCCCCCATCTCCTTTCTCTTTGCAAGCGTGCAACCCTCACATCAAATCACCACCTTTCTGCTACTCATACCACCCCATCTGGACACACGCTATCTCTGCTCAGAACCCCCCTTTTTTGCACCTCCTCTATCCATTGGTCTTTTCTTTTTTCTTCCATCTCCTCCCTCGCCTTAACCTAACAGCCTCACTCCTAACCCTAAAAAGCCTTCATACCCATCAGGCAAAACCCCCCATCTCCTTCCTTTTTTGAGCGTGCAACCCTCACATCAAATCCCCTCTTTTCCGCTCTTCAGAACGGCCCAAGCCTTGGGTATTCGTGCAAGCCGACCTTGAAGTCAACGAAGAAGAAGCAAGAAGCCCTCTCCTCCGTCTATAAAAGGAGAGAAAAAAGTGAGGAAAAGGGGGAAGGTAACATTTTTCGGAGAAGGACTTATGATCTGATATTTTCTTAGTGAGAAAAGAGGACATTTTTTGGAGGGGAGAACACTGTTCTTGAGAGGAAACGAAAGATCAGAGAGGAGATAAAGAGGAAAGATACAAAGAAAAGAGAGATTTTTGTGGTGAAGAAGAGAGATTAGAAATCTGAGCTTCCTTTTTTTTCTTCCCTATTATTAGAAGTGGTTAAGAAGGAAAAGCTGAAGGAGCCAGGGAGATTGAATGTAAAGGCTTCGACCTTAAAATCTTACCACTGGGAGTAAACAAAGTCATTCTTATTCCACTCCCGTTTGGTAATCTTTGTTCTTGTTGTTGATATTATTAATAAATTTCTCTTGACACTCTTATTTCTCTGTGCTTCTGTTCTCTGAATAAGTTAGTAAAAAGATCTCATCTCTGCGTTTCTGTCCCATTTTTAAGAAATAAAAATTACTTATTTTACATAAAAAAATAAAAGGATGATCACTTGATTAAAACAACTTTTTTGGGTTGCCCTATGACAAGTGTCATGTTCAACCCTTCAGATTTAGGGGTTGCCCTATGGACTTACGTGCCATGTTCAACCTCATTTTAGCTACAATAAAGAGATCCACAACGGGTAAAACAAATGTTTCAAAGTTACTAATAATTTACACAACTAATTTTGGGTAACCATTTATGGATGTTCCAGGGTGCCGTGGGGTTAAGTCTCCATGTCTTCCCTAGACATAATCGACTCCCGAACCCAAAGCTTTTTCTTAAAAGGTTTTCCAACTTCCCTGAAACAAAATAAAGTTGGTGGCGACTCCGTGTTTTCTCTCTAAGAGGAAAAACGAAAACCAGTAGTTTTTAGGGTCGCTACAGATGGCGACTTCACTGGGGACTTCTTTTAAGAGAATCAAGCCCATAAGAATTGGTTTTGCAAATTTTTAGTAACTTGTAGCTTATTTGTTTTACCTTTTATGGCTGTATCTTACCGTTTTTTCTCCTTGCAATAATTAAATGACAAAACATGTTTTTTTGCAGTGCTGTTTGTTTGGATTGTCCTTTTGGTTGGGATTTTCCTCTTATTTAAATAAGAAGAGTTAGTGGTGCAGGTGTTTTAACTCACGTTACTATTATATATGTTTCACTAACAATGTTTTTGTTTCCTCCTCCTTTCTTTTCTTTTCCCATGTTTTAACAATAGGATAGAGGACTTGTAACCATTTTTATATATATCTATGTTGGTGTCTTGCAAGTTTTTCTTGTCTTCTCTTTTTATTTTTACTTTTAAGTGTTACAGGTTTGTATGCCCCCTTTCACACACATCACTATCACATATTGCACACACCCTTAGCTCTATACCCGAGCTTGCTAAAAAACCCAAGGATTAGGCGGTGCTCTGACATTGTTATTGAAGAGGTCTTGTACCTCCCTAATACTAGTCATTTCACCACTCAGATTGTACATGAGATCGTGGAATAGTCATATTGAGAGGGTTTATCCCTACTTGTGGCTAGATTCATGAACCATACTCTTATGAGGGCAATCTGGGGACCATGACTTTTAGAGGTCTAGACCCGTCCCAACTCTCACTAATAGAGCAACCCTAGTGGCCAACCTGTTTAGAGTCCTAACCTTGAGGTGTGTCCATCCTTAGGTTTTACCTGGCTTAGGGCAAAATGGGGCGTACTTTCTTTCCCTCCTCTATCATCATAAGCATAAATTGTCATGCATGCTCATTGTGAATATTCACAAAACTAGGGGCATCACATTGCTGCCCCAAACCTGAATGACATATTCGAATATTATTGCACACCTAATAGGCGTTATGTCATAATGAAGGTAATGCATACCCATCTGGGGTTTTCAACCCCATTGGGTCCATGAAACATGAATCATGCAAGATATATTTGTTTCACTATACTCATTTTTTTTTCGTTGTGTCCCTTTGTTGGAAGATTTTGGTGTTCACCTTATAGCAAGAACCATGGAAAAGTTTGGTTCAGAAAAGAGTACTAGCAACGCGAGTTGTCCCAAGAAAAATATCAAGATCGATGTGACACTTAATGACGTGAAGAGACTATGTGAGCTCGGCCAGAAAATGCCAGAAAAAGCATGCTCAGACTTTGCCAGCAAGTATGGTAGAATATTAGACCTGTTGCGTGTTCCAGTGGAAGCTCCCGCTCTGAGTGCATTGGCCCAGTATTGGAACTCAACTTTGAGGTGTTTTGAATTGCCTAACTTGGACATCACTCCAACCATGGAAGAGTATGCTTATATGCTAAGACTGCCCATTCAAAAGAAGACTCGCTTCTACATGTATTATGGCCAATATGTAACAGATTGGAAGATAGCAAGCCTGTTGGAGCTTCAACCGGAACAGATAGAGAAAACAGAAAAGGGAACCACCAAAGGGTTGAAGAGGCGGTTTTTGGAGGTGTATCTCAACAAGATGGGCCAGCAACAACGATGGGTTACTTTCAACAAAGTACTAGCCCTCATGATATATGGGTTGGTGCTCTTTCCTTTTGTACCAGATCTGATTGATCAGTCAGCCATGGATGTTTTCTATAGGGTCGAAGAATATGGTGTGAACTCGGTCCCTACTATCTTAGCTGAAACTTTCCTCTCCCTACTGGTTTGTCATCAGAATCAACAAGGGAAACTGCGATGTTGTGCATCAATATTGTATGTCTGGATCATGACTCACTTGTACGCTCGTGATAAAATTATAGAACAGATGACCCGCGGAAAGGATTCACTCGCATGCAACTAAAGTCACGTAAGTTATATGAGTGGAAGCAAGAGTTTGATCAGATCGACCTGCGGTCATTTAGCTGGATGTGCCCATGGTATAACGGAGATTCAGTTGTATTCAGTTGCGGAATTTTGTCGAATGTTCCGTTGATGGGTCCCAGAGGTTGTGTATCGTACTCACCAGCTTTCGTAATGCGTCAACTCAAGTGGACGCAGCATGAACCCCCCAAAGAACTGCTCGAGGGGATATTCTTCCTATACCAAGAAGGTGAAGGCATCAAGATCCAAACGATAGCAGTAAGGTCAGCATGGAATGACATTCTTATAAAAGGACCGGAGGAATTAGGAAGGCGAGTCATAGCTTACACAAAAAGATATGAGGTATGGAGAGAAGCAAGAAGAGGTTTCCCTTCAAGACCTGCAGCTCCTCTCCATAGGGAAAATAATTCTCTGACCAAAGATCAAATGTTGAAAGAAATCGAAGTTTTAAAATCTCAGATGAGGATTTTTGATAAGAAAGACCAAGCTGCCGAAGTAACTATTATCACGCTCCAAAGACAAGTGCAAAAGCTGAGTTTACGGATTGAGCATTTGAAGGATGAATGCGCCGATGCCCACGAAGCCCCGAGTCGTGCAAAAAGGGCAAGAAAAGACAAAGAAGCAGAAATTCAAGAGCTACTGGCAAAAATAGGATGTCAAGAGAAGATGCTTGTCAAACTTCAAAAGAAGAAAAAAGAGCTTGAGACAAGTGTAGGGGATCACGTTGAAACGATACATATACTAGAAGAGAGGGTTGAATCCCTGCAGGAATCCTTAGCCCAAACAGAAGTGTACTCTGATCAAGGATGGAATGAAGCAGCCAAGTATCGCGAGCTCATCGCGTAAGCTAACATGAGAGAAAATTGGCTCAGAAACAAGGTAAAAGACTCTGAAAGGGTTGAAGCTCAACGTCACGCAGAATGGGTAAAGGGATGGAAATTAGTGGTGGAGGATGTAATGAATGAAAAGGAAGCATGGAAGAGAAAATACGAGGACGTGATGGATAAGCTCCAATATCACACTTCCTAATTGGTGGAGCGGTTTGAAGAGGCGTCCATCCACATGCATATGAACCATTTCCTTCAGCTACCACCGAAGGTGACCGAGTTCTTCAATCATTTTGGGAGACTTTCCAGAGGGTTCAGAAAAAAGAAGATGAGGCTTTTAACATAGAACTTTGTGAACCTTGGAGAAGGATGGAAACCATCAATTTGCTTCTTTTATTTTGGTCAAAGACTCAAGATTTGTATCAGAATATTTATAATCAAATGGAAGTTTTCATCCATGTCTGTCGAGCGTTTTTAGATGATATCTATCGAGGAGTGTATTCTCCCTTAGATACGTCATCAACTATATTTTTACCCTAAAAACGACATGTTTTGTGTAAAAATAAGGATGTTGCTAGTACGGGTGTGGTCTATCGAGGAGTAAATTCTCCCTTGGACTTGACACCAACTACATTTAAACTAGAGGGAACCATACCACTAGATTTGATTGCAAGATGAGTCTTCTTGCTATTAGTGAATACCCTCACGATAGAATAAAGGATGATAACTTGCACATGCATGCATGCACACACACAATTTTTTTTGACTAATGAGTTGTTCTTATTTCCACATAGTCTCATCCTTCTGAGGATTCAGGAACCATTGCGCGACCTAGGAAAGGTAATACCAACCAAACCCGAGTTCACGATACCAGATCTCGGATTAGGATGGCTGCCAATGCGACTGAGGAAGGAAGAAATGTAAGGTCTGAGATAGAAGATGTGAGGGGAAGAATGAGCGAGACGGCTGAAACCCAAGCAAGATTAGAAGCCATATTACAAGATATGAGGGAATCTCTCAGCATGCTCAGCGCAAACAGAGAGGCAATTGAACCTGGTAGGCAACGAATTTCCTCTGTGGTAACAGCACCGACGTTTTCAAACATTAACACGGGTCTCATTCAGGGAGTGTCTGGACCCGACCAGACACATCACACGACACCAATAACACTTCCAATTGGAGAAGGATACCCTCCTTTTGAAAACGCCTATCATGAAGCCCCGGGCTACACGCGCCAACATGTGAACAACCACGTGTGTCTACTCACAGCCAGTTAGTGGGAGTCCAAGCTGGTAAGGATAAGATGAGAGATGAGTGGATGGAGAAAATGGAAGAATAGATAAAAGCGATAAAAGGCTCGAGTGCTTACGGCCCTCTCCAGATAGAAGATCTATGTCCTGCCATAGATTTCGTGATTCATAAGGATTTCAAAATTCCTGATTTTTCCAAATATGACGGAAGTGGGAACCCACGATTCCATTTGATTAGCTATGCCACCAAAATGGCCATTTGGTCTAAGGATGACAAGTTCCTCATTGGTTTTTTCCGTGAAAGTTCGACTGAAATCGCACTAGAGTGGTACCTTCAGTTGGACCATTCTAAGATCTCTCGGTGGACAGAATTAGCCGATTTGTTCATGGATCAATACAAATTTAATTTGGACGTAGCTCCGACCCGTGAATAGTTGACTACAATGCAGAAGAAGAGTGATGAATCCTTCAAACAGTATGCACAAAGGTGGAGAAGTTTGGCTGCTCAGGTTCAGTCGCCGCTGATGTTGTCCGAAATGTGCTCATACTTTTTGGGAACCCTAGGATCCTCCTTTATCGGTGCAATGGCGGGAGTAGCTTATAGGGATTTCTCTGACTTAATTGTTGCAGGGGAAAGAATTGAAATCCTAGCCAGAGCCGGGAAGTTGCCAATTGAAATGGAAGGCAGTGCATCCAAGAAGGGGTTCCAGCCCAAGAAGAAAGAAGCAGAAGCAAATTATGTGCAACACCAGTAAAACCTTGGACCTCGTCATGTCCCTTCGTACCCAAGGCACCAACCACCATATCAGACCCAAACATCATTTTACCCACCTCAACAGGCCTCGCCAACCATCACCCAGCCACAAAACCAAGTAAACAACATCCCTACCTCTCAACCATACAACCCCACTCACCCAACATATACTCATTATCCACCTGCACCTCAACAAAACTATCCAAGCTACCCTCGACCTCGTCCAAATTTTCCAAATCAGGGACTCTCCCAATATCAAAATCTGCCACCTTTCCCAAGACTGTCTATCTCCAATGCGGATTTGTTCAAACGACTATTTGATCGTCACCTAATCGCTGGAAACCCTGTACGGCCTATGGAACCACCTTTCCCTGCTTGGTACAATCCAAACTTGACTTGCAAGTATCACCTGGATGCCATGGGACATTCCATTGAAGAATGGGAGACCTTCAAGACAGCAGTAAGAAAATTGATTGCTTGTGGAAGATTGGGTTTCGATGAAGATTCTGGGCCTAGCATTGTTAATAACCCAATCCCAAACCATAATGCAGGAAATAGTGTGGCTAACTTGGAAGTGAAAGGGCCTCAAATTAAGAAGGTTTTGGAATTGTGAACCCCGATGCAAGAAGTATTCGCGGGGCTCAAGAAAACAGGATATGATATTGTTGAACTGGTGAAGCTGATCGGGGAAAAAGAGAAGTATGATGGCGATTTAAGTTGTGATTATCATCATGGACAGGTAGGGCATGATATTGAAACTTGTTGGGACTTTAAGGTCCGAGTCCAAGGATTACTTACCTTGGGGGTGATCCAAGCTAGGCTAGCTACGACTGGAGAAGTTAATGTGGTTGAAAAATTTGTGCTCCGGATACCACCTATGAATGATGCGTCGGCGCCAGAAAAAGTGATTCTAAAGGTGAAAAAGCCAACTCCTTTTGCTTATGATGATACACACGCTGTACCATGGAATTATGAACAAAAAGTTGAGCTGGTAGGAGGGGCAGGAGAAACTTCGAAGGCCCAGGTTACTAATATTGTGAGAGTTGGAGGCATTACAAGGAGCGGGCGGTGCTACACCCCTGCTGAAGAATAAACGATGAAGGAAGCCAAAGAAGAGAAAACTGTGGATGGAAGAAAGGGGAAAGAAGAAGAAGAGTTTCTGAAGATCATGAAGCAAAGTGAATATGATGTGGTAGAACAGTTGAAGAAAGCTCCGGCGAGGATATCTCTTTTGTCGCTTGTCTTGACATCAGAATTGCATCGCAAGGCATTATTGAAAGTGTTGAATGAAGCGTATGTCAAACCTGACGTCACTCCGGAAAATGTGGTGAATATGGTGGACCCAATCAGGCATGTCAACATGATTACTTTCTCGGAAGATGAAGTGACCTCGAAATCCCGCAGTAGCCCTAAAGCCTTACACATCACCCTAAAGTGTAAGGGGTTTGTGATTGCTAAGGTGCTTGTAGATGGTGGTTCGGCGTTGAATATGGTTCCAATGACCACACTCAAGCAGCTGAATATAAGCGCGGCGGATTTGACACCACAAGAAATGATTGTGCGAGCCTTTGATGGGACAGCAAGAGGAATCTTAGGAGAGATAACTATGTCCCTTGAAATAGGGCCTAGTTCTTTCCCTGTCCTCTTTCAGGTCATGGAGATCCAGCCAGCTTACACCATGCTCCTTGGGAGGCCATGGATCCACGAGGCAGCAGCGGTCCCATCAACTCTGCATCAATGTTTGAAGTATATTCAGGATGGATCCATTATTACTGTCCGTGGTGAAGAGGAAATCATGCTGACAAAGCCCACCACAGTACCTTATGTGGAAAGCACAGAGCGTATGGACGATAACTCACTGCGTAGTTTTGAGGTACTGAAGTCAGAGAACGAGAAAAGGGAGCCCCCAATGAAGAATGTGAATAAGGTAGTAGTCCGCATCATGGAAAAGAACGGGTATCAAAGAGGAAAAGGCCTAGGGCCTCAGCTGCAAGGGATCTCTCGGCCAATTGAAGCGGCTGTGAGAGAAGGAAGGCACGGATTGGGGTATCAGCCCAACCTGACAGATGGGATGAGATTCATGACTCTTGAGAACAAGGAAGAAGAAGAGCGCGAGAGAAAGTATCTTCCCCTCCTGACGCAGACTTTCCCGATGAGTTCTTTGAAGTTATCGATCCCATAAAAGTCATTTTCCCCTCACTTCACTATCAGCACACTTGAAGAATAGCTGGACGAGAACCATGTCATCTATCTCCCTACTAGCAATGAAGTTCTCAACAATTGGCAATCTGAACCGTTTGTTGATGTTATTTCCATGAAGTAATTATCTTATTGTACTAATTATGAACTGATGTTTACTTTCTTTGAGACATGAATGAGAATGTAGCACTTTGTCTGGTGTTCTCCTTTTGATTCCGTTGTTTCTTTTCTGTCTTTCATTTACTTACTTTGTTTAAGCTTTTCTTTCATGAATAAGACTCTTGCCTATACTTCTCCTGTTCTCGGCTTTTTCTTCCAGGAATACTTCTTCCACTAAAGATTTACCTCAGGAGAGGAACTTTGAAAACTCATTTATTGATTCCCTCGCGGCCGTTGATGAATACAATCTTGAATCCGATGAGGAGGAAGAAGACATTGAATAGTTCATAAAAGTGGTGAAACGGTCAGAGGAAGGGATTAGCTCGAATGATGAGGTTGCAGAAGTGATCAATATGGGAACCGAGGAAGATAAGAGGGAGTTGAAAATAGTGGATAACCCAGAGCGAGAAGAAATGGTTGCACTATTCAAAGAATATCTGGATGTTTTTGCATGGTCCTACAGAGATATGCCAGGTTTAGATCTTGAGATAGCATCGCATAAAATTCACTTATACCCAGATGTGGCTCCAAAGAAGCAAAAATTAAGGAGAATGCACCCCGAGATGTCGCTAAAGATCAAGGAAGAAGTGACCAAACAGCTGGAGGCTGGCTTTCTGGAAGTAGCTAGACACCCGGAATGGGTAGCTAATATTGTTCCGGTACCAAAGAAGGATGGGAGGGTCAGAATGTGCGTGGACTACCGAGACCTGAATAAAGCCAGCCCAAAGGATGATTTTCCCTACCTCATATTGATGTTCTTGTAGACAGTACAGCCAAAAGTCACATGTTTTCTTTCATGGACGGGTATTCTGGGTACAATCAGATCCTCATGGACAGTGATGATAAAGAAAAGACAACTTTTATCACCCCTTGGGGAACTTTTTGTTACAAAGTGATGCCTTTCGGATTAAAGAACGCTGGGGCTACTTACCAACGTGCTATGGTGGCATTGTTCCATGATATGATACATAAGGAGGTAGAGGTATACGTTGATGATATAGTGGCCAAGTCCAAGGAAGGAGAAAGCCATGTGGCAGTTTTGAGAAAGTTGTTCGAGCAGCTAAGAAAGTACAAGTTACGCCTCAACCCTGCAAAATGTACTTTCGGTGCATCCGCAGGGAACTTACTTGGCTTTGTTGTCAGTAGAGAAGGAATAAAGGTGGACCCTAACAAGGTGGAAGCAATACGCGATATGCCAGCACCTAAGAACGAGCGAGAAGTAAGGGGTTTTCTTGGAAGATTGAACTACATTGCGCGCTTCATTGCAAATCTGACTAGCACATGTGAACCAATATTCAAACTCCTCAGGAAGATGGGATGATGACTGTCAAGAAGCTTTTGATAAGATAAAGGCATATCTACTGAATCCCCCAGTGTTGGTACTGTGAACACCCATTTTTGTCCGTCTTCATTTTATTCTAACTTTTATGATATCATGTTTCAAGGAGACTAATAATATGAAGAAAGGAGGGGGTGATCCCTTCCAGTCCATCACATTTGCTGTTGGACGGGGAGGTCCCGTCCATCACATTATTAATTTGCTGTTGGACGCAATTCAGGCCAGTCCATTGCACTTGCTGTGGACGGGATGGTCTCGTCCATTGCGTTGGACTTGCTGTTGGACGCGGTCCAGGCCAGCCCCTTTAATTTGCTGTTGGACGCGGTTCAAGCCAGTCCATTGCACTTGCTGTGGCCGGGATGGTCTCGTCCATTGCGTTGGACTTGCTGTTGGACGCGGTCCAGGCCACCCCCTTTAATTTGTTGTTGGACGCGGTCCAGTCCACTACCTTGAACTTGCTGTGGACGGGGTGGTCTCGTCCATTGCGTTGAATGCGGTCCAGTCCATTGCATTGGACTCACTTGTTGGACGAGGTGGTCCCATGCAGTCCACTACCTTGGACTGGCTGTTGGACGCAGTCCATTCCATTGCATTGGACTCACTCGTTGGACGAGGTGGTCCCGTCCATTGTCTTGCACTTGCTGATGGACGGGGTGGTCCCGTCCACTGCTTTCCACTTGCTGTTGGACGGCATCGTCCCGTCCATTGCTTTACACTTGTTGTTGGATGGGGTGGTCCCATCCAGTGTCTTGCACTTGCTGATGGACGGGGTGGTCCCGTCCAACGCTTTCCACTTGCTGTTGGATGGGGTAGTCCTGTCCATTGATTTACACTTGCTGTTGGACGGGGTGGTCCCGTCCAGTGCCTTGCACTTGCTGATGGACGGGGTGGACCCGTCCACTGCTTTCCACTTGCTGATGGACGGGGTGGTCCCATCCAATGCTTTGCGCTTGCTGATGGACGGGGTGCTCCCATCCACTGCTTTGCACTTGCTAATGGACGGGGTGGTCCCGTCCACTACTTTCCACTTGCTGTTGGACGGGGTCGTCCTGTCCATTGCTTTACACTTGCTGTTGGACGGGGTGGTCCCGTCCAGTGCCTTGCACTTGCTGATGGACGGGGTGGTCCCGTCCAACGCTTTCCACTTGCTGTTGGACGGGGTAGTCCCGTCCATTGCTTTACACTTGCTGTTGGACGGGGTGGTCCCGTCCAGTGCCTTGCACTTGCTGATGGACGGGGTGGTCCCGTCCACTGCTTTCCACTTGCTGATGGACGGGGTGTTCATGTCCATTGCTTTACACTTGCTGATGGGCAGGGTAGTCCCGTCCATTGCTTTGCACCTGCTGTTGATCCCATCCAGTCCTGTTCCTTTTTATTTCTGTTGGACGAGGGGGTTCCGTCCACTTCAATTATTTTAATTTTTGTTGGACGAGGAGGTTCCATCCACTGCAATTATCTTTTCTTGTTGGACAAGGAGGTCCGTCCAGTGTATATCCACTTTTGCATATCTAATTTTCTGTTGGGACGAAGAGATTCCGTCCACTACAACTTTATTTTCAAGCTGAAGGCTAAAGAATAAAGAAAGAAGAAGGTGAAGATAAGGAAGAAAGGACGAAGAGAACAAGGAGAAAAGACAGTCAACAAAAAGGAAAGGAAGCTGAGTTATGCCTCCTACCTACTTTACATACCAGGCAAGACCTCTTTTCCTCCTCTACCCATTGGTCCTCCTTCTTCCTTACCTCCTCCCTTGTTTTAACCTGGTAACCCTACTCCTAACCCTAAAAAGCCATCATGCACAGCAGACAAAAACCCCCATCTCTTTTCTTTTTTCGAGCGTGCAACCCTCACATCAAATCACCACCTTTCTGCTACTCATACCACCCCGTCTGGGCACACGTTATTTCTGCTCAAAACCCCCCATCTCTTTTCTCTTTCCGAGCGTGCAACCCTCACATCAAATCACCACCTTTCTGCTACTCATACCACCCCGTCTTGGCACACGCTATTTCTGCTCAAAACCCCCCATCTCTTTTCTCTTTCCGAGCGTGCAACCCTCACATCAAATCACCACCTTTCTGCTACTCATACCACACCATCTGGACACACGCTATCTCTGCTCAGAACCCCCTTTTTGCACCTCCTCTACTCATAGGTCTTTTCTTTTTTCTTCCATCTCCTCCCTCGCCTTAACCTGGCAACCTCACTCCTAACCCTAAAAAGCCTTCATACCCATCAGGCAAAAAACCCCATCTCCTTCCCTTTTTCAAGCGTGCAAACTTCACATCAAATCCCCTCCTTTCCGCTGTTCAGAATGGCCCAAGCCTTGGGTATTCGTGCAAGCCGACCTTGAAGTCAATGAAGAAGAAGCAAGAAGCCCTCTCCTCCGTCTATAAAAGGAGAGGAAAAAGAGAGGAGAAGGGGACATATTTTTTGAGAGAAGGACTTGTGATCTGATATTTTCTTAGTGAGAAAAGAGAAAGGAAGGGAGAACACTGTTCTTGAGAGGAAACGAAAGATCAGAGAGGAGATAGAGAGGAAAGATACAAAGGAAAGAGAAAAGAAGGAGAGATTTTTGTTGTGAAGAAGAGAGATCAGAAATCTGGGCTTCCTTTTCCCTTCCTTATTATTAGAAGTGGTTAAGAAGGAAGAGCTGAAGGAGCCAGGGAAATTGAATGTAAAGACTTCAAGCTTAAAATCTTACCACTGGGAGTAAACAAAGTGTTTCTTATTCTACTCCCGTTCGGTAAACTTTGTTCTTTTCGTTGATATTGTTAATAAATTTCTCTTGACATTCTTACTTCTCTATGCTTCTGTTCTCTGAGTAAGTTGGTAAAAGGTTTCATTTCTACCTTTCTGTCCCATCTTCAAGAGATAAAAATTATTTATTTTACATAAAAAAAAATAGAGGATGATCACTTGATTAAAACAACCTTTTTGGGTTGCCCTATGACAAGTGTCATGTTTAACCCTTCAGATTTAGAGGTTGCCCTGTGGACTTACGTGCCATGTTCAACCTCATGTAGTTTTAATAAAGAGATTCATAACAGGTAAAACAAATATATCAAAGTTACTAATAATTTACACAACTAATTTTGGGTAACCATTTTATGGATGTTCTAGGGTGCCGTGGGGTTAGTCTCCATGCCTTCCCTAGACATAATCGACTCCCGAACCCAAAACTTTTCTTAAAAAGGTTTTCCAACTTCCTTGAAACAAAATAAAGTTAGTGGCGACTCCATGTCTTCTCTCTAAGAGCGAAAACTAGTCTTTTTTTTAGGTCGCTACAGGTACCACCTACCCAAGGTCGTCCATTATTACTCTACCTCACCATATTGCCAACCTCAATGGGGGCAATGCTAGGACAACATGATGAATTTGGCAGGAAGGAGCAGGCAATTTACTATCTGAGTAAGAAGTTTAACGCCTGTGAGGCTCCTTATATGGCAATCGAGAAGACTTGTTGTGCACTAGTATGGGCCTCCAGAAAACTCAGACAGTACATGTTATATCACACCACTTGGCTAATTTCTCGAATGGATCCTTTGAAGTATATCTTCGAAAGCCCTTATATCTCCTTAAGGGTTTCGAAGTGGCAAGTGATGTTTTCAGAATTTGACATCAAATATGTGACCCAGAAGTCCATCAAAGGAAGTGTGATTGCTGACCATTTAGCAGAGAATCCTCTTGAGGATGGATGGCCTGTCAGTTGAGTTTTCGAATGGAGAGGTAATGTCCCTTGAGGAAGACGAAGAACAAGAAGATGTGTGGAAAATGTATTTTGATGGAGCAGTCAATAAGCATGGCAGTGGTATAGGAGCAGTGGTTATCTCACCAAGTGGCAGGCAATACCCGATGGCCGTAAAACTGAAATTCGAAAGTACAAATAATATTGCAGAATACGAAGCATGTGCTGGTGGATTGCAAATGGCACTTGAACTGGGTATAAAGCAGTTGAAAGTCTTCGGGGATTCAGCTTTAATCATTTATCAAGTCAATGGTGAGTGGCAGACCAAGGACTCCAAGTTGATCCCGTATCAGAAATACTTGACTCAGTTGATTGCAAAGTTCGATGAGATTACTTTCTCGCATTTAAGTCGAGACAAGAATCAATTTGCTGATGCTTTGGCCACACCAGCTGCCATGACCAAGTTGGATAGCCATTTTGATGTCCAACCCATCCAATTTAGAGTGCAAGATGAACCAGCATACTGTGCTCATGTGGCAGAAGAACCCGATGGTAAGCCTTGGTATCATGATATCAAGCAATATATTCAGAACAAGGAATACCCGGTAGAGGCGAGCGAAGTAAATAAAAATTCCATCCGAAGACTGGCTATGACTTTTTTCTTAAACAAGTAAGTCTTGTACAAAAGAGGATACGATGGTACCCTACTCAGATGTGTGGATGCTCGTGAAGCTAAATGGATCATGACTGAAGTTCATGAAGGAATCTGTGGGACTCATGCCAATGGCCACATGATGACTAAGAAGATCTTGAGAAATAGCTATTATTGGTCTACTGTGGAGTCAGATTGTATGGAGCATGTTCGTTAATGCCATAAATGCCAGATGCATGCAGACCGGGTTAATGCACCTGCGTCTCCACTGCACAGCTTAGCATCCCCATGGCCCTTTTCAATGTGGGGAATAGATGTCATCGGTCCCATCAATCCCAAGGCTTCCAATGGTCATCGTTTCATTTTGGTGGCAATAGACTATTTCACTAAATGGGTAGAAGCTGCTTCATATGCCAGCATAACTCAAAGGGTGTTTCTCAAATTCCTCAAGAAGGACATTGTCTGTAGATACGGGATCCCAGAAAGGATAATCACAGATAATGCTTCTAATCTTAATGGTACCGAGATTCAAAAGTTTTACGGTGGTTTCAACATCAAACACCACAACTCGGCTCCTTATAGGCCTCAAATGAATGGTGCAGTCGAGGCAGCAAACAAAAATGTCAAGAAGATCATTGCCAAGATGGTTGTAAACTATAAGGACTGGCACGAAATGTTGCCATATGGTCTACATGCTTATTGGACTAACATACGATCAAGCACTGGGGAAACTCCTTTCTCTCTGGTGTACGGGATGGAGGCTGTCTCACCTATCGAAGTAGAACTCCCTTCGCTAAGAGTCTTGATGGAAGCAGACTTAGAAGAGTCTGAGTGGGTGAAAACTCGATATGAGCAGTTGAACATGATAGAAGAGAAAAGACTGGTAGCTATCTGTCACGGGCAATTGTATCAAAACAGAATGGCAAGAGTTTTCAATAAAAAAGTTCATCCTAGAGAGTTTCGTGCGGGAGACTTGGTCTTAAAGAAAATCCTCCCTGGCCAAGAGGATGCCCGAGGAAAATGGGCACCAAATTATGAAGGCTCTTATATTGTCAAACAAGCGTTCTCGGGAGGTGCTTTGATTCTGCAAAACATGGATGGGGAAGAGCTACCAAGGTCAGTAAACTCTGATGCTGTGAAAAAATTCTACGCTTGAAGGCCCGCTAGGTTGAAAACCCGAAATGGCAACCTAGGCAAAAGTTAGGGCAAAAGAATAATAGAAAATCAAAGGCTCACTAGGTTGAAAACCCGAAATGGCAACCTAGGCAAAAGTTAGGGCAAAAGAATAATAGAAAAGCAAAAGCCCTCTAGGGAGAATAGGGCAGCCTAGGAGGAGAATAGGGTCCAATACTTCTGCAAGCACCTACTGGGGCAATTTTATCCGGCTGAGTACACCGGGGTAACATTATTAGGGAATGATCGAAGAAGGTGTGTTTGAGGAATCAGAAACAGGAGCCAAGATCTGTGTCATCAAAAGACTGAGGGGAATCAATTAAATGAAAGTCAAAGGACCAACACTGGGGCAAATTTTATATGATTTTCGTAATTTTCTTTGCTTATCTTTGTTTTTTTTCCTTCATGATCCCTTTTGTAACTTTGTTCCCATTGTTATTGTCTTTTAACAACCTAAATTCTCATATTAAGGCAAGAGGTTTTCTTCCAACACTCCCCTGTCGTGTTCACTTTCATGTCTCAATAAAAGTAAATATAAGTTCAATGGTATGATTTGATAACTCTAATGGCAGCACCAATGAATGGTTTAAACCAAGAGGGCTCAATACTTCTGATTCAGTGAAAGAGGTATCATGCACTGGACGACAAGAGAATGATGCAAATAGGCTTACATAACATCCAAAGTTTATCAGATTCTTGGGTGACCAATGTTGTTAAAAGAATGAGTGATGCCTCGTCCCAGAGTGGCCGATGAATAAGGGTTTCGTTGGTCGAAGTTTTTCCAGGGAGCAATTGGTTTCGTTGTCCTCAAAAGGAAGGGATTCTCATTTGTTTCGGATCACTAATAGTTTATTTTCGATCTCCAAGGCTCACTACACCTTTATCTTCGAGCTATAAGGCGCATTGCATATTTACTTTCTGTTGGACGAGGAGGTTCCGTCCATTGCATTTAATTTTCTGTTGGACGAAGAGGTTCTGTCCACTGCAAGTTTATTTTCGAGCTCTGAGGCTCACTGCATTTTTATTTTTTCGAGCTCTGAGGCTCACTGCAAGTTTATTTTCGAGCTCTGAGGCTCACTGTATTTTTATTTTTTCGATCTCTGAGGCTCACTGCAAGTTTATTTTCAAGCTCTGAGGCTCACTGCATTTTTATTTTTTCGAGCTCTGAGGCTCACTACAAGTTTATTTTTGAGCTCTGAGGCTCGCTGCATTTTTATTTTTTCGAGCTCTGAGGCTCACTGCAAGTTTATTTTCGAGCTCTGAGGCTCGCTGCATTTTTATTCTCGAGCTCCAAGGCTCACTGCAAGTTTATTTTAGAGCTCTGAGGCACATTGCATTTCTTTATTCTTGATCTCTGAAGCTCATTGCAAGTTTATTTTTGAGCTCTGAGGCTCACCGCATTTCTTTATTCTTGAGCTCTGAGGCTCATTGCAAGTTTATTTTCGAGCTATGAGGCTCACTGCAATTTTATTTTCGAGCTCTGAGGCTCGCTGCAAGTTTATTTTCGAGCTCTGAGGCTCACTGCAAGTTATTTTCGAGCTCTAAGGCTCACTGTACTTTTTAGTATTGAGCTCTGAGTCTCATTGCAAGTTTATTTTCGAGCTCTGAGGCTCTCTGCATATTTACTTTCCTGTTGGACGAGGAGGTTCCGTCCATTGCATCTTTACTTTCGAGCTCTGAGACTCACTGCAATTTCATTTCCAAACTGTAAGGTTTCTGCCGAGCCCCTCATGTTTTTCGGACAAAATATGTGTTCATTTTCTTTACTTGTTCATTACTACAATACATGATAAGTCACGGCTAATCATGTCTTCTAGTATGTAACAAGTAAAGAGGGGCAACCGTGAACACCGGTTTTCTCCGTCTTTTATTGTAACATTACACTTCAAGTAGACTAATAATAATAAAAAGAAAAATGAAGAAAGTAGGGAACTCATAGCTAATTTATTGTTGGATGGGGAAGCCCCGTCCATCACATTGGGACTTGTTGTTGGACGGGGAAGCCCCGTCCATCACATTTGTGCTTACTGTTGGACGGGGAAGTCCCATCCATCACATTTGTACTTGTTGTTGGACGGGGAAGTCCCGTCCATCACATTTGTGCTTGCTGTTGGACGGGGAAGTCCCGTCCATCACATTTGTACTTGCTGTTGTACGGGGAAGTCCCATCCATCACATTTACACTTGTTGTTGGACGGGGTGGTCCCGTCCATTGCTTGGCACTTGCTATTGCCCCCGTCCAGTCCACTGCACTTGCCAATGGATGGGGTGATCCCGTCCAGTCATTACACTTTCTGTCGGAGGGGGTGGTCCCGTCCAGTCATTACACTTACTATTGGACAGGTGGTACCGTCCATTGCTTGGCACTTGCTGTTGGCCCCGTCCAATCCACTGCACTTGCCAATGGATGGGTGGTCCCATCCAGTCATTACACTTGCTGTTGGACGGGGTGGTCCCGTCCATTGCTTTACACTTGCTGTTGGCCCTATCCAGTACACTGCACTTGCCAATGGATGGGGTGGTCCCGTCCAGTCATTACACTTGCTATTGGACGGGGTGGTCCCGTCCATTGCTTGGCACTTGCTGTTGGCCCCGTCCAGTCCACAGTACTTGCCAATGGATGGGGTGGTCCCGTCCAGTCATTACACTTCCTGGTGGACGAGGTGGTCCCGTCCAGTCCTGTCCCTTTTATTTATGTTGGACGAGGGGGTTCCGTCCACTTCAATTATTTTAATTTCTGTTGGACGAGGAAGTTTCGTCCACTGCAATTATCTTTTCTTGTTGGACGAGGAGGTCCGTCCAGTGTATATCTACTTTTGCATATCTAAGTTTCTGTTGGGACGAAGAGATTCCGTCCACTACAATTTTATTTTCAGGCTGAAGGCCAAAGAATAAGGAAAGGAGGAGGAGAAGATAAGGAAGAAAGGACGAAGAAAACAAGGAGAAGAAGACAAGCAACAAAAAGAAAAGGAAACTGAGTTGCGCCTCCTACCCACTTTATATACCAGGCAAGACCTCTTTTCCTCCTCTACCCATTGGTCCTCCTTCTTCCTTACCTTCTCCCTTGTTTTAAGCTGGTAACCCTACTCATAACCCTAAAAAGCCATCATACACATCAGACAAAAACCCCCCATCTCCTTTCACTTTTCAAGCATGCAACCGCCACATCAAATCACCACCTTTCTGCTACTCATGCCACCCCGTCTGGACACACGCTATCTCTGCTCAACCCCCCCCCCCCCCCAATCTCCTTTCTCTTCTCAAGCGTGCAACCCTCACATCAAATCACCACCTTTCTGCTACTCATGCCACCCCATCTGGACACACGTTATCTCTGCTAAAAACCCCCATCTCCTTTCTCTTTACAAGCGTGCAACCCTCACATCAAATCACCACCTTTTTGCTACTCATACGGTCATACCACCCCATCTGGACACACGCTATCTCTGCTCAGAACCCCCCTTTTTTGCACCTCCTCTACCCATTGGTCTTTTCTTTTTTCTTCCATCTCCTCCCTCGCCTTAACCTAACAGCCTCACTCCTAACCCTAAAAAGCCTTCATACCCATCAGGCAAAACCCCCCATCTCCTTCCTTTTTCGAGCGTGCAACCCTCACATCAAATCCCCTCTTTTCCGCTCTTCAGAACGGCCCAAGCCTTGGGTATTCGTGCAAGCCGACCTTGAAGTCAACGGAGAAGAATCAAGAAGCCCTCTCCTCCGTCTATAAAAGGAGAGAAAAAAGTGAGGAAAAGGGGGAAGGGAATATTTTTCAGAGAAGGACTTATGATCTGATATTTTCTTAGTGAGAAAAGATGACATTTTTTTGGAGGGGGGAACACTGTTCTTGAGAGGAAACGAAAGATCAGAGAGGAGATAGAGAGGAAAGATACAAAGAAAAGAGAGATTTTTGTGGTGAGGAAGAGAGATCAGAAATCTGAGCTTCCTTTTTTTTCTTCCCTATTATTAGAAGTGGTTAAGAAGGAAGAGCTGAAGGAGCCAGGGAGATTGAATGTAAAGGCTTCGACCTTAAAATCTTACCACTGGGAGTAAACAAAGTCATTCTTATTCCACTCCCGTTTGGTAATCTTTGTTCTTGTCGTTGATATTATTAATAAATTTCTCTTGATACTCTTATTTCTCTGTGCTTCTGTTCTCTGAATAAGTTAGTAAAAAGATCTCATCTCTGCGTTTCTGTCCCATTTTCAAGAAATAAAATTACTTATTTTACATAAAAAAATAAAAGGATGATCACTTGATTAAAACAACTTTTTTGGGTTGCCCTATGACAAGTGTCATGCTCAACCCTTCAGATTTAGGAGTTGCCCTATGGACTTACGTGCCATGTTCAACCTCATTTTAGCTACAATAAAGAGATCCACGGCGGGTAAAACAAATGTTTCGAAGTTACTAATAATTTACACAACTAATTTTGGGTAACCATTTATGGATGTTCCAGGGTGTCGTGGGGTTAAGTCTCCATGCCTTCCCTAGACATAATCGACTCCCGAACCCAAAGCTTTTTCTTAAAAGGTTTTACAACTTCCCTGAAACAAAATAAAGTTGGTGGCGACTCCATGTTTTCTCTCTAAGGGGAAAAATGAAAACCAATAGTTTTTAGGGTCGTAACAATCCTCGTGTTCAGATAGGTCAGCATCACTAGATGACTTGTCTTCCTTTAGAGCCTTGGAAACATTTGCTGACTTTTGATCAGCTTTCAGAGCAATTGACTTGCCCTTTTTTGGTGCAACTTCATCTCCAAGTTCTTTCTCATGAACAGTGAGTGTTCCAAGAAGTTCATCCATGGTCAAGGTAGTGAGATCCTTGGCTTGAGAGATAGTAGTGACCAAAGGTCTCCACTGTTTAGGTAGACTTCTCAGAATCTTTCCAACCTTCTCAGCATTGGTATAGACTTTGCCAATAGATTTTAAACTGTTGACTATAGTTTGAAATCTTCCTATCATTTGAGCAACAGATTCTCCTTCTTTCATGACAAACAGTTCATACTTTCTGACAAGTATGACAAACTTTGACTCTTTGACTTTGGTCGTTCCTTCATGTGTGACAGCTAAAGTGTCCCATATTTCTTTGGTAGAGTCACAAACACATACCTTCTCAAACTCCTCAGGACTGAGAGCACAAATGATGTTATATCTAGCTTTGTGGTTTAGCTCCCATTTTGTCTTTTCTGCAATAGTCCAATGAGATTTTGGTTTGTCAGTGTTATCATCATTCTTGAGAATGAATGGACCATCTGTAATGACATCCCAAAGATCAGAGTTTGTAGATAGAATGAACCATTGAAATCTATCTTTCCAATAGTTGTAGTTTTCTCCATTGAAGTAAGGAGGTCTGGTTAGGGAAGCTCCTTCAGTCTGGTGACTTCCACTTGAACTAGCTCCAGCAGTCATGTCTATTCTTCAGGACCGTTACCTCTACACCGTTAGATGCTCAACCCAGAGGCTGAGCTCTGATACCAAATGAAATAGACAACTATAAACACGAGAAGGGGGGTTGAATTGTGTTTATCAAAATTTAAGCAAAGTTGAAATCTTTTCGCCAACAGAAGCTAGGTTCAGACGAGTGAAAGGATACAGGACAGACGGGTGACCTTTCTAATGAAATTTCAACAGTGACTTTGGCAAACACACCACTTGATAAACAAATAAGAAAACTAAAGTAATTAAAGATGTTATAAGGAAAGAGATATTGACATAGTTATCTATCCTGGTTCACTCTTCAAAGCAAAGAACTATGTCCAGTCCTTGGTAGCACCAAGATTTATCCACTATAACTGATTAGGTTACGGACTCAAGTATTGTTTGCACACCTAGCCTCTTCAGGCTCCAAGACAAGTATTCTTTGCACACCTAGCCTCTTCAGGCTCAAGACGAGTATTCTTCGCACACTTAGCCTCTTCAGGCTCACTCAGATTTGTTTGAGAGATTTGGTTTGTAATAAATACAACTTAAGACAGACAGAACTTTCACTAACACTCAGAGAGTGGTTTAAATGTAAAGCTTAGGAAAGTCTGCGTAATAACTTCAAATGATTGGAGAATACAGAATGAAAGAATGAAGATATTAATGCACAGAGTAATGGCTCTTTGATGCTATGTGTATTCTCTATTCTCTGTACTTCATCTTCAATGACTTCCGTATTTATGGTCTTCAAGCATTTAGGATCCATTAGAGACATTCCCTCAGATGTTGGCTTCAAGCAGAACTTCATTAAATGCAATAGAGTCGTTCTGGGCAGCCATCAATGCAATAGGAACGTTGGTTGTACTCTAACATGAAGGATCATGGCTTTATGCATCGTGATATAGCCATATCAGAGTTGTGTAGAGAGCTTTTTGTACTTTGTTGAATACAATTCCCTTTCGTGTAAGGACCAGAGGTACTAGGGAATAAAGCATGTTGGAAGCATTCTTTAACTGGTCTTTGGTTCTGATAACCGAGGTTGCTTGAGAGAGTAACTTCTGACTTTTCTTGATTCTGGTTCTTGAAATAAGATTCTGATAATTCTTATAGAATTCATGTTCATAAAGTAAGTGCGTCCATCTTGAAAATAACCGCATCCATCTAGCCATTAAAGATTTTACATTCGGGCTAGTAGACGAGCTCTATATGCCTTGTTATTGGATGGAGCTTCTCATTAAGGACTTAGCAAGTCTAAAGAACGTAATCCTAGTAGACGAGCTCCATATGACACTTTAGTGGACGGGCGCTTCTGTTACTTTAGTGGACAAGCACTTCTGTCACTTTAGTGGATGAGCGCTTGTACCACTTTAGTAGACGCCCGCTTTTATCACTTATGTTGGACGTGAGCTTCTATTACTTGTGTTGGACGTGAGCTTCTATCACTTGCGTTGGACGTGAGCTTCTATCGCTTGCGTTGGATGTGAGCTTATATCACTTGTGTTGGACGTGAGCTTCTATCACTCGCGTTGGACGTGAGCTTCTATCACTTTAGTAGACGATGATTTTTACAGTTTTAATCTGCACACTAGATAGACAGGTTAGCAACCAATATGAAGGTTAATTAAATCATTAACCAATGTTTAGTTCTCATCAAAACTTAGGGAAATGCACATCAGACATTTTAGAGACTTAACAAAGTATTGTCCCACTGAAGAACAAGTTGCAGATATTTTTACAAAACCATTGAAAATTGAATTGTTTTACAAGTTGAAGAAAATGCTTGGAATATAAAGCTTGATTTAAGGGAGGCAATGTTAGATAGAGATAAATCAAGCTTATGTCATTGATTGTTGGCTAGCATTTTGTATCCAAATTGAACACCTCTAGCCATCATTCATATTGCAAAGTTTGACTTGAAGTTTGACTAGCATAGCCACCACACAAAGCTTTCTTCACCTTTAAGTAATTGTTTTCTTCATTGTTAAGTTTTCTTAATGCTTAAGTTAGCTTCTAATTAATGTTATTATATTACAAATGTTTGCCTATAAAAAGGCATGACCTTGTATGTTGCCATATTGTAATCAATCAAGAATTGAGTGAATGAAACAGTTCTCTTCCTCTCCTTTTGTGAGTTTCATGTGTTATTGATATCAAAGATGAAATATAGTAACTGCATCAAACATGCATATCTAGCAGAAGAAGAAAAAGCATATTACATAAGTGACCAAATATTTTGTACAAGAATGTATGTTAATGTTATGAGTCCCACATTAAATTAAATAAATATGAAAGTTTAATGTGGTACTTGAGTCATGAGGATATCCCATCTAATGGATTAATTTTTTGGGTTTTACTCTCCTCATGACTTAAGTCACAACAGTCAGTTAACTAGTAAATAAGTTCTTTAATAATGAGTATACAGACATGAAATTATCAACCTCAATTTTACAGAAAAAATGATAAAAGAGAATTACCCCGATAGAGTGACTCCTAACTGATAAATATAGAAAATATTTTTAACATAGCTAAAGGTAACATAACATAGTGTTTGGTTGGAGGGAGTGGAGGGAAGGGGAGCAAAATCCTTCATTACTCTTAATTTTGGCTCCCCTCCAATACAGAGGGATTTGGAAGAGAGGGAAGGGATTTTAAAATATTTTACATGCATTGACTAAAATATCCCCATTTATGTATTTTGAATTAAATAATTATAAGGGTTTAAAAGTAAATTTATTTTAAAATCTTCCCCCTCTCCTCCTCTCAACCAAACACAATGCCTAATTAAAATCCCTCCCTTCCCCTCCAATAAAATCCCTCCCCTCATTTGAACCAAACACATCCTTACATAGTGTTTGGTTGGAGAGAATTAGAGGGAGGGGGAGAGGGATTTTTTAAATCTTTCGTGTTTGGTTAACTTTTGGAGGGGAGGGGAGGGATTTATGGTCAAATTTCGATAGCCAGAATGTCTATTTAACACTTTTCCTTGCTTTAATACTAGATAGGAAGATTATTGCACATAGATTTCATGTCTGTCTCAACCACAGAGTCGAGAGATGCCTTTGAAGCAATTGATAATTTGAGTGAGAGGTTGAGGCATGTTGGCATAGACACATGTCAACGTGAAGGCCATCATGTTCCCTCTGTTCCAAACTATCTGTCCTCTTCGTAATGCATATATGATTAATTAATACTATTTTTATTTTTTTACTAATTGAACTTTCTAAAGTGTGAACTTCATCAATTTCTACTTTCAGAAAGGCAAAAATCTCTTGGACATTGAAAAAGCTTCGGTATCATTGTTAATAATGAAAAGACCATATCTATTTTTTTTTTACTTTTCCCAAAGGGTAATTGAACTAATAAAGTGTGATTAGGCTTTCTCATGGGCATGTATCTTAAAAGGGTAGCATTATCTATGTATTGGAGCTCTTAATCCCTATTATTCTTCATTGTTAAAAGTGTTTACTATTTAATTTGGAGTTGATGAAGTAATGTATGGAAAACATTAAAACATTGGAGTCCCTAGATTGAGATCTTAAGTTTGATCCTGATGTAGAAGACAAATAATAAAGTAGCTACTAGCTTTCTTAAAAAAACAATTAAGTAGCTAGGCATGCGGATACTATCAATTGGAAATCCTAAGTTGAAATCATACCATAAACCATTTCTTTTTATTCTGTTTTTGATATGTTGGACTTTTTTCAACCCTGGAGTTGATGTCTCAAAATGTATGGCAACGTGGCCTTATGCGGTGAACTTTATTCCCTGCTAAGATTCTCTATGTCCCAAACATACATAGGGTTAAGAAATTAATCTATGTGATATATATTAATGATTTGGCCAGATAAATAGTAAATGGGTAGGGGGGACAGGAATCTTCTAGTATGACATTAAGAATTGTTTAGAGCTGTCTGTAAGTGAGATTAGGAAAGGAGTTAATCCTAATACAGATGTTATATAATCATTATAACGTTAATATGTTATGAGTAGATTACATATGCATAGCGTGAAGTGAATAATATTTGTATCCTACAGGGGTCACAGACTCAGTTTATACAATTAAGGTATGAAGAAAATCATTCTGCTAACCTCTTTGCATCAAATGACACTCTTGCCACTCATTAGTCAGGATGAGGGGGGACCCTTTCTATTTTTTTTATTCAAAATATAAAGAAAAAAAAAACTTAAAGCATTGAATATTGAAAATATTTTGATTAGCACATCTTGTGAGGGATTTTCAAAATAATGGAAGTCCAAGACTTCAAGTTGGAAAGAGGTTGAAGAACATCAATGGGTGTGTCTCTTCATGGCCTTCTAATATTTCCTAATATGTATTTTTCATGATTAATTGTGTCCATTCATCAAGTTGTACATTCATGAAAGGTTGCAATCCTTCTTTCAAATACATGAAAGGTTATTTCCTTCACCAAGAGGCATAAGTTGATCCATAAATAGAACCACTTGTATATGCAGAATCAAGACTAAGAATTTGGCCAAGTTTCTGCAAGCCAAATCACTTCCTTTCTTCCCTTGTGCGCAGACAGAGAGAATTAATGAAACTATTGTTCTGTAAACTGCCATTGTCGATACGTTTGGTTTAGGGTATGCAAACCAAACCAAGGTTCTCCATTGTATTATGAGGTGGATTCACTGCTATACCTGTTGCATGCAATCTACGAAAGAGATTAGTGGGATCGAATCGAACCTAAAGCCTAGTATTGCTATACGCCTTGGAGATTATACATTACCTTTATTCTTCTCTTCAATGTTGTAGATCCATACCCCATTTTCTAACACGTCTCTGAATATGTTCCTATTCTAGATGTAGCTAGTATTGACTTCCTTACGGCTTCAAAGTTCAAACTTTGAGTTTAACAAGAGATAAAGGATTCCTCATTCTCCAAATTTGAATATGTTTGGAAGTCATTTGCTAGTTTTCTAGATTGACTTGTTTCATACATCCAATTCTAAAGCTCTTTGATTCATTTCCTTTATGACCTGAAACAAGAACTCCTGTTTGTGAATTGAAAATGGGAAAAAATAATACTATTAAAAAAATGAAAAGGTGATAAAAATTTAACAAAGAAAACAAAAACAGTTGATAAGGAAAACGAAGTTAATAAAGCATATATACATGTTCTAGTTTTTTTTTTTAAAAAAAAAACTTGCAAACCTGACACCGAGCAATGGGCAATGGGGGGTCGCTGCAATCTGAGTGGGCTAAACAATAATGCTGATAATAACTATGGGCTATAGTTATCTTCAGCAGGGCTTTAAGTGATCCATTCTAAGCAGGCCATATAAATCAAATGAAACAAATTAGGCCCAAAATAAATTTATACACGAATAAAATTGTTTGCCTAGAGCACTTTAAGGACATGACATCCTCACTCACATTTATTTTTATGCATAACTATGTTCCATTTCCTGTCACACCAATTAAAATATGTTACGTTAATTAAAAAAATATCGCTTTTAATTTATATAATAATAATACCATAAAGGATAAAAAAAAATTATATGATGTGATAGGGATTGGAATGGAAAAATAGGGATAAAGGATCTGTTTTTTTTTTATAGTTATGTTAATTACTTAACCTTTGTCAAGGTTTGAACCTTGTGCCTCCTACTCCTCCAATTCCGTATATCCTTAATTTAAACCACTTGAGCTACCCAACCCCTCATCCGTGTTCCATTTTTATATGGTATATTTATTTCAATTTAGCATATGATACATGACAATTATGAGTTACACTCACATATTTTAGCTATTTTTAATTGCATTAAGGTGAAGAGAGGTGCAAAAGCGAATTCCACCACCATAGTTCATAATGCCCGGACGAGTTTGCATCTTACATCATTTAATCTTTTTTTGATCAGTAACACAATTGTAGAAAAGGGGGAAACTAAAATGAATTCCCTTGAGGCTTGACTTAGTTACACCATAAATCCCTCTTGTTTCAAAAGTTATAGTTAGTTTTTTTTTTATAAGCAAAAATGTATTGAATTAATAGAGTATTAGGGATACTCAACCCAAATATTAGGATGAAATCGAAAGTACATAAACAGGAAACAAGATATATGTTCAACCAAGAGTCCAAAAAGTACTATACCATATCCATCAATAACTATTCTGTCAAGCCAAAGTGTAATCATAACATAAACATTAAGGGAGATTAATGTTATTTCTAAAACAAGAAGGGTGATAAGTGTATTAAGCTAACCTTTAAGGAAAATCAATATAACTTTCTAAAAAAAAAATTAAAGAACCTATAGCTCTCCCAAGTTTTTCAATATCATATTTTTTTGTGGATTTATTTTTGCAATTTTAGTCTTTATAAATAATGACTATTTTCAAATTTAATATGTATTTATATTTTCACTTCTAATAATTTGTCACTCAAATTCTTCGATTGATGTCTAAATCATGATCTCGTACTACTAGTTGCTTATATTATCTAGCAAATGAAAAATACATTTCACGTGAATGTGAAAAATCTCGAGGAATCCAAAAAAGAAGTTTATATTTAAAAGCTAAACACAATATTAATATTTTTGGATATATTAAATATATATATATATATATATATATATTTATACAAAGATGCTTTTTTTTTTAAATTATTTCTTTACATATCAGTTAGAATTTGATGTTAAGAAATACTACAAGAAGACACCAAGAAAGAAAAATATTAGGAGAAATGAAAACGGGTTTGTGCACCTTGTTTACAACTTGAACAAAGTATCTAAATCAGTCCATGCTAAGTAACCAAGATAGTTCCGACACTTTCTCTCTTCCTCACAATGTGGAACCTACCAAATTTCTCATCACCTCTCTTCTTCATCTGCTTTTGTGCTCTCTCTTTGTATATTCTATGTAAATGTATGTTATGTTGAATTTCTCCTCTCTTATAGTACTTCAAAAAACCTACAATATTCTCCTGACCACAACCAAGCACAAATAACATTAAAACCTAAAGAGGCAGGATGGCCTTTTGGAGCATCACCTATTCCCCTAGGCTCCTAATTGGCCTCCTGTCCCTCCTCCTCCTCCACCCCATCTCTGCCATCCGCCTCGGTGTCCTCCGGTTGCCACCCCCGGAGCTCCCCATCTTCCGGGAAGCCCCTACCTTCCGCAACAACGACCAATGTGGGTCCAAACAAGCTGACCAAATCAACATAGCCATGACCCTTGATGCAAACTAACTTCGTGGCACCATGGCTGCTGTTTTGTCCATGTTACAACATTCTACGTGCCTTGAGAATCTCTACTTCCACTTCCTCTTCTCTCATGAAACCCCTGAGCTATTCTCCACCATCAAATCCACCTTCCCTTATCTAAACTTCAAGATATATCGCTTTGATTCCAATAGGGTTCGTGGGAAGATATCAAAGTCTATACGACAAGTCCTAGACCAACCTTTGAATTATGCAAGGATATACCTAGCTGATATCTTACCAAATGAAGTGAAACGTTTGATATATTTAGATTTTGACCTTGTGATTGTGGATGATATAGAAAAGCTTTGAAAGGTTGACATGGAAGGGAAGGTAGTGGCTGCACCAGAATATTGCCATGCAAATTTATCACTATATTTCACGGATGAGTTTTGGTCAGACTCAAGTTTATCCAAGACGTTTGAGGGGAAAAACCCTTGCTATTTCAACACGGGAGTGATGGTAGTGGATGTGCAAAAATGGAGAGAATAAATGTATACGGAGAAGATGGAGAAGTGGATGACAGTGCAGAAGCAACAGAAGAGGATATATCATTTGGGTTCTCTTCCACCTTTTTTGTTGGTTTTGGCAGGGGAGATTAAAGCTGTTGATCATAAGTGGAACCAACATGGGTTAGGTGGGGATAATTTTGAAGGGAAATGCAGGACCCTACACCCTGGTCCCATTAGTTTGTTGCATTGGAGTGGAAAGGGTAAGCCATGGTTGAGATTAGATTCTAGGAGGCCATGCACTGTGGATCATTTATGGGCTCCTTATGATCTATATCCCTCGGCCACACACTTTTTTGAAGAATGAAGAGATCAGAGACTTTTAGATATTTAGTTATATCTTGAAGAGGAAGGATAGAAATGAATGTCTCGTGAAATTGTTGGATATTAATAGAGGAGACGAGGGTGAGTGAGAGGGCTCTGCTGGATTGTTTCTTCTTCTTTTCTGACTCCAACTAGAAGCTCCAACGGTATTTTAATTTGTGTAGGCAAGGAGAATAGTTGTAAATACTTTTTTTCCTTGTCTTGGTAATTTTCCATGTGAACATGTGGTTTCATAATCGGTATGACCAAATACAAATTATACTGATTAGTACAATACTCAGAATTGAATATTGGCATGAGGGATTCAGGGTGCCTTCTACCTTGCACTCCATTACAAAAGTTGGAGCAAGGTTGCACCTTGTTGACAAAGAGTTTTGGACCAATGATTTTGCCACATCGGATTCATGTGTACTTTTTTTTAACAGGTTAAAGCTATACATATTTCTGACCATACTAAATACAAAGCCATTTGGTACATGGCCCATAAAATAAGAAACCTGTTTCCAGACCAGATACATACGACCCATTCTCTGTCCCGGTATTCATCTTCCCAACCCGGTATTCAACTGCCATTGACCCATTCTATGACCAGATACCGGGTTTCATCTTTCCAACCCGGTAAGACCCATGTTAACTCACCAAATACTGTGGTGGTCAGTAGACGCGAACGCAGAGGGGCGGATCTGAGCTAGGAGCGGTGGTCTAGGCGGCGGCTATGGGATGGGCCGCGACGGAGGTCGGATCTGCGGTTGAGATCGCGCAGCTGGTGGCGCGGTCCCTTCACCTGCCCCCGTCACGTCCGTCGTTTCGGCGTTGTTCCGCTTCGCCCCCTTCCCCAGCCAAACCAATCCGCAAAGAACCAGAAGTCCTCCGCTTGAAACCCTCCGTCCTTTCCCTCATCGACGAGCTCGAGAAGCTTCGTCAACCTCTCCATCGCCTTCAATGTCATCGTCCTTCATTTTTCGAGCTCAATAGATCTAACAAAATGAAACTGAATCAGAAATCAGAAATAGAGAGAGAGAGAGAGAGAGAGAGAGAGAGAGAGAGAGAGAGAGAGAGAGAGTGCAACAAGGACCAGATCTGAGAGCTACCGAGAACTCCGCCGCCGGCACATCTTCCCGCCGCATCGTCGGCAACATCAAAGACAACCTCTCAGGAAAATGATTTATCATTTTTTCTGTTTTGTATAAGTGTAAAATACTAAATACCACATACATTCATTTAAATACAACATCTTATTACCTATACTACTATAAAATACACCAAATAAAGATGGAGGACAAAGATAATGGAGAGAGAATGATCAAATAATGAAAAGAGAGAGATAACTACAAGGAGGATGGAGAGAGTGGTGTTGGAGAGGATCTAAATCCAGTTAGTTCGGGTTACCTAATTGAAAAAAATGGCTCAAACAAACCTGACATTCTTTCTTGCGATTTTTTTTGTAAGAATACCTCAATTTACACCAACTCGGCGTTGCTTCAGTGTGAAGTCCTTAGATAACTTACAATTTCTAGATTGAGAGAAAGACGAGTAGGAAACAATAGGGTAAAATGTAATAATCGAAAAGGAAGAGCATATGGAAATTAAACAACCATGCACCTGCCCCAACGAACCAAAACGCATCAAAAATCCATACTTCAACGAGTAATCCAATGACTAAACACCTTTGAGGCAAAAAGATCAAACCAAGTCTTTAATTTACTTAACAAGATTTTTCTGTTGCATCAAGATCAAAGCCATAATATTTCTTTATCTATCTATAGATAAAGTTACTGTATACAACACTTATTTCCAAGCCTATTGGTTCCTACTCAGTTGATACTCCTACAAGTCTTGACTTTCATAACATCCAGAAATGTACAAGAAAAAACCTCATCCTCTAAGGAACAAAAATTCTGCTTAACTGAAACCATATACAAACATGAACCCTGCTATTGCCTCAATTTTCACAGCCTCCCGCTTTACTTACATGCAGCACTCAAATAGTAAAAAGCTTGGCGAAATGCATATATATACCAAAGGAGGTCAAGAGATGACAGAGCCTGCTCGCCGCTTGGTTCGCTGGCTAACCTTACACTTCTCAACGAGGGCCTTTTTTATGTTGGGACAGCTAGAAACCACGGTGGCCACTCCAGCTGAAGTTATACCAGAGCAAAAAACCATATCGCATGACTCCAGCATGGTGCAACGTTTTACAAGATGGGTTAGACCAACATCTGTTATTTGACAGCAGTGTGAAAGCACTATTTCTTTAAGCAATGGACAGTGTTCTCCCAACTCAGCCATCGCCATATCACCCAAATTCTGCAATTGTATTCAGCAATGTGATGAAAGGAAAATGGAAAGTAAAACTTCATAGGGGTTAGTTTGTAAGTTGAAAAGTTCCGAGATCCTTGTGTAAAAACTTTATTATACAAAAAATCTTGAGCTCATTCATATAGATATAATATGAACATCAAATAATGCAGTTCTGTAAACCGTTTCTACAACATCAGTGAAGTAAAGTAATCTTCCTCACTTCAAAGAATATCCATGCAAATATATGCCTTAAGCAAAGGTTTGGTATCATGATGTCCCCAATATATGCTAATAATATACAGGCAGTCCCTGATCATGTGTGTATTTCATCAACAGTACTTTAGTAAAAACTATAACCGAATCAATAAACTACAAGAAATTCCTGAAATAGAAAAAAAAAAGTATGAAAAGCAAAAAAGCAAATAATGGAGAGAGATAAGGATACACACCTGCAGTACACTCACGTCTAAATAGCAGAGTTGAGGGCACCCCCTTGCAATGGCTGTCACTCCAGCATCTCCAATTTGGTGGCAATCACTAACATGCAGATAATGAAGGGAACAACCTTCGGCGATAGCATCAAGGGCCTCATCTCCCACCCTAGTAATTAGCAGAGATTAAGGCATCAACAATGAACAACACTGACTATTTCTGAAGTAATCTAGAGCTTGCAAAGCAATTCAAAATGGAAGTATGGAAGAAAAGATACCTCTAACATAATAAAACAAAAAAATGAAAAACTAATGCATATAACTGAGAGGATTTGAGTGGAGAGGAGGAGTAAAAATGATGTGAATAAGGATTTACCTATCACAGAAATGGATGCTAAGATCAGTTAGCAACTTACAATGCTTGCCAACAGCAACAATCCCCTTGTTCCCAATCTAATACAGGGGAAGAAAGCAAGAAACATTGGGAGAAAGATAGAAATGTAGAAACCTCTATAATAAAACTTAAAAGTCAATAACAAAAAGTATTGAGAAAATTGTAATTTAAAATAAATAACTATAATAGAAGTGATTAAATTGGGGGTTTTGTATCTGGAAATGGTTATCTAAAAGTAAGTTGGTAACAACGAGTTTTGTTTCGACTATGTTTAGGTGAAATTATTTTTTAAATTGAAATCACCAAAAGAAGTAAACGTTATTAATAGTAGAAGGGCAATTTTGTTCAATCATGTCTAATGTGTGTCAATATTAATTCTGTCCAAAATCACTCAACATCATTCTCCAAGGTTACACGGTGCAGTATGTATTTTGAAAGAGAGCTAAAAAGAAAAACAATTTTGAAGCTAAAAATGAAGTTAAACAAGCAGAATGACGTTTTACACTAAAAGCATAAACATTCACACAGACAAAGTACCTCATAACAGCGATGGATATGAAGTTTCTTTAAATTCCTGCAGCCACTAGCTATACCACACATGGCTTCATCTCCAATGCTTGAGCAATCTGCCAAGTGAAGAGCTTGCAAGAATTTGCATCCCTGTCCGACCTGAAGAAGGCCAGCATCACCAATTCTTTGGCAGTCAAGCAATGCCAACTCAGTGAGATGTCTGTACAATAGAAAGCTGAGATCGGCATCATTGATGAAAGATCAATGGAAAAATTCAACATTTTGGAACATGTGTCACCTAATATTATGCCAATATCATGAGCTACTATTCATATTTAGGTCCATGCCATGAATGTTTGTTAGGGCCCAGCCCAACAAGTAATAAAGATAAATATAAGGGTTTGTTAGTAGATTAGGTAGTTAGTTAGTAATGGCTATTAGTAGATTAGGATATTCAGTTGGCTTTGTTAGTTACATTTCTGTTAGGAGTTGTGTAGGTTAAGGCCTATAAATAAGTGGCTAAGCTGTAATTAATGGCATGAATGAAGAATTATTGTTTTGGTGAACTAAACAGTGGTTTAGTTGTGAAAGGAGAGTGCTCCTTTGGAGTATATTTGTACCATTCTTTCCCTATTCTTTTCTTTTATTGATCTGCTATAGTGAGAAGCTCTTTCTACTTTTAGGGTCTTCATCTTCCTAAAAGAAAGATTCCTAACAATGTGTCTGTCAGATTTAGACATTTCTATAAAATCTTTAACTGGTTTTTGCCACTCGGTTATGGATGACAAGATGAACCAAGTAAAGTTCACACGAGATTGATAAGTAAAATGCACAAATCCTGTAGTTCAAAAACAAAGCTTTAATGATGTTTAGCATGCCTGTGAAACCATATTGACATAATAGTCAAATTTCCAAAAGTAAGTGGTTCATAAGTATATTGTTTTACTCCAGAGTGAGCCTGTTATCAAAACCAATACGGCTCACAGAAAAAGTTACTAGAAGCAGTCTCCCATGTTCATATTTTTGCATCAAAGCCTGTTAGCAGCACCAACAGGCACTGCAGCAATATCATTAGAAGTCTATCACTTTGGGAGAGGTAGACTTGTGTGATGAGTATATGCACTACTGTGAATGTATTGTTAGGTAAATCGTCTTTGAAGCTTACACTGGGAATACTATAGCAGCTTATAAGAGTGCATCTGCAGCAAAATAGGTGGATATGAATATATGCAATTATCACACAAACAAACAAAAATTGCACACAAGCAAAAGCTATACTAGACAACATAAGACATAAGATTAATTAAATATCATAACACTTAGCAGATATAGAGAGACCAGGCGGCTAAACATAAGTCTCCTTATGTTGCTTCTTTCTTTTATCAGTTATCCAATTCCTTATGCAGCTTCTTTAGTACTAAACGTAGAGTTTGTTGCATACACAAATACACACGAGTTCCATTCATGCATCTATAACATTTCACACAATTTAGCTCAGAGAAAAACATACTGGCAAGATTTTCCAACAGATTCTAGCCCCAAAGTTCCAATGTCACATCCATTAACTTCAAGATGAGTAAGTTCCTTACAACCAGTAGCAATTGCTTCCAAACCCTTGTCACTTAGGAAATAGCGATCAATTAAAGTCAAATTCTTCAACTTCTTACATCCATCACCGATAGCACACAAACCCCTGGATACAAGACATTATCAAAAGAAAAAGGATTACAGACTAAGCCCAAAAGAAAAAAATATTTGGAAAGATTATTAGCAGAATGCAAACTCAAAAATCAGACACACGATAAAAGGTTGTGTCCACATGTACAACCAAAAGATTGCAGTTTATACCCGCTTAAAGGTCATATAAAGAAAAAAAAATTTACAACAACAACCAAGCCTTATCACACTAGATGGGCTCAGATATCATGATCAAACAACAGCATTGGGCTCCATTGTGGGGCTTAAGGGCTAAAGCTCACCGGGACTTGTGTGTCCGGGTTCGAGGCATTGCGGGGGGAATTTGGGAACAAGTGTTGATCCCCGTTTGTTTATAAAAGTAAAAAAAAAAATAGATCAATCTTCAAACAAATGGTTGATAGAATCACGGCACCATAAAAGAATTTGCAATTAGAGCATTGTGATATTGTGTGAATTCAACCATGGTGAAATGAGGTTAACTCTTGAAAAAGCAATTGAGAGAGCAGCTCACTTATCAGTAAATCTCTGAAAACTATATAGAGCCAATAACTCCAGAGACAAACAATTAGCGCCAACAGCTTTCAAAGCATCATCTGTAACATTAATGCACTGCAGCTTTAGAACTTTCAAATGTGGACATCCTCCAGCAACAGCAAGCACCCCCTGATTGTGAATGAACTCAGAGTCCAATGCCAAGGTCTCAAGGGATCCACAGTGTGATCCTACTGCTTCCATTGAGGAGTCAGTTATTTTGGCACAAGCTGCCACGCCAAGAGATTTTAAAGATTTCCCCACGCCTGAGGCTAATCCAATCAAACCCTTATTGGTCAAACCTTCACAGAAATGCAGATTGAAATCTTCAAGTTGCTTGCAACACTGTCCAACAGCAGCTAGACCTTGATCTCCAACATAACAACCCTAGAGGAAAATTTCGGTAATTACAACAAAAGTTATGCACCATCTACACCATTTAACTCTAAAATTATGGATTAAATACAACGGCAAAGCAAAGTATGCATTGATAGAGAAAATGGGTGATGGTGTCTTAAGTTCTAATGCTTCAGAAGACATCGACACTGTTCAACTAGCAGTACAATAAAAATAAAAACAGCTGACTAGCCCTTTTGAACACAAGATATAACAGAAGATTAACTTCCATTACCATAATTTTTATTTTAAACTACTTCTCCAATATTAAAAAAGTAACTTTATTGTTTTGACAACATGGCTAAACAGGCTATGTTCCAATGAAATGAAATAATATGGCAAAAGAACAAAACATGAACATCAAAACATGAAATAATATTAGCTATTAAATTAAAAAAAAAAGGTATAATAATAATAATAACAATAATACCTGCAAGTCCAAGGCTTTCAAAGTCGTACATTTCCAAGCAAGTGAAATTAATCCATCATTAGTGACATTAGAACACCATATCAAGCTAACTTTCTCAAGCTTAGGGAAACATTCCCCAAGAGCAGCTAACCCAGTATCAGACAAACAGAGAGAATCAATATCGCTATCCTCAGAACCACCGCTTTTGTCACTCGCGTAATTCAGCTTCAGCGACGAAGGCGTAGAGTTTTCCATCGCGCGTCTTCTCCCCTATTTAGGTCAAAGTTAACAAACAAACACAAACAAGTTCTTATCGAAACCTAATTGAATTGAAGGGAATTGAGAATTATACTTACGAGGTAAGGGGGAATGGAAATGGAGAGACGCTCGTCGATGTGGACGTTGGTGACGTTGGAGAATCGGGTGGAGAGGAGGTGGATGAAGAGGTCGGGGGAACCGGTGGCGCCGATTTTGAGGGTGGTTCGGGCGAGGCGGTCAAGGCGAAGCCACCGGTTGCAGACGAGGGAGCATGCGTCGCGGCTCGACTTCGAGTCGAGGTGGCGGAAGATCTCCACGATTAACTCGTCCGGGAGACACGTGTTGATCCAATCGTGCCCTCGCATCGCAACTCTTCTCTTCTGATAACAACACGCCACCGATTCAGATTCAGATTTCGGAGTTTCAAAACCACCGGAAAGCGAAGAGGTTGGTGTTAGTGTCTACGTCTTTCTAGGTCGGATGTGATTGGATTTACCACCCTTCTTTTCTAGATAGTATTTTTTTCTTTTTTCTTTTTTACTCTTTACATTACATATTACATAGCTATATAAAGGTGATTGTCTCAAAGAAAATCTATATAAAAGGTGATTATAGTCACGTTAATCGTACGCAAATTATTTTTAATCAAACTGTTGTTGATGGTTTATCAAATAAGATAATCGGATGGTCGAAAATTTTTCATCTAAAAATGAATCTTCTGGTAAACGTAGTTGATTATAGACGCATTTACCTATGCAGTATCCTTTTCTAGGTAGTATTTTTTTTTCTTTTTTCTTTTTACTCTTTACATTACATATTACATCTATACTAATAGATAATGGCAGAGTCTAAGTTTTGGTGTCCTACTTTTAATATTATCAATTTGCCCTTAAAACATTAGTTGATTTTGTTTTTACAATGCCCAAATTGACCCTTATCAGATACTAACAAGAAAAAAATGACTAAAACTGAATTATTTTAATTTTAAAATTTAAATTTAAAATTGTCATAACTGCTGGAGGAACCAACGAGATGGTAACCCTCCTCTTCCACTATATCCTAAACCAAAACAGAAAAGAGGAGAATGGAAAGCACACATAGGAAGCGAGAAGACAGTGGCATCGAGGGAGGCGAGGCGACACGATGGCGTTTGATTGGCGATGGAAGGGTGACGCTTGGGCGTGCGACTGGATGATGGAGAATGATCAGAACGATGAGCGGTAGAAGGGAGGCGATGGTGGGAGGGTCTGTGCGGATCTGTTTGGTTGGCAGTGCGTGGCGGCAAACGGAGGAGCTGAAGGCCAACAGTGACTGGGTTTGCTTTTAAGGTTCATATTCACTCACTCAATTTATCATTTCTTTCCCCCCATTTTCTGAATGGCACCAATTTTTCCAATTTTCCTGAATTAATCAAACGTCCCTGTGCAAAGATGGATGAGCAAGTTACCATTTCAAGCGTTGGATTGATTTTATTTTACTTTGATTTTCTTCTGTTTCTGTTTAGGAACCAAAGTAGTGGAATGGAAGAATTTGTTGATTGTGAATTAACTTTCCCAACGAAACAAAGTACACTGCCTTGGTTAGCCTTTGATGATTCCAAAGGTAGTTTCACTTTCCCTAGTTTTTGTTCACTTTGATCTTACCCTTCAATCGAATTCTATGTTTCTCTTGATCTCATTCTTTTGCCATTTTCCCCAAATCTTAGTATCATTTTGGGGTGTGAAACAATCTCACAATTTAACCTCTCACCTTTTTCCCAAATCTTAATACCGTGTTTACTCTTTAATCAAATGCTAAGTTTTGTGTTGGTCTTACTCTTTTCATTTTAATGGTTAATATATATTTTTTTGCCAATTTTAGTGTTTTTTTTTTCTGTCATTATTTCTAAGTTCTAAATTTCATTGACAGTAACTTGAGTTGAAGATACAAGATTGTCAAAGTTGGAGTAGGGAGGAACCTTACAGTGGTTGTTATAGAGGATGGAAATTACATAGCCTTTGGATGGAACAATCATGGACAGCTTGGTTCAGGTTCTGTGTTAATTTTAATTTAAAGATGGGTTTGTTGTTGTTTTAGTTGGGTTTTTTTTTCTCATACATCCTTTGTGCTGATAATTAGATCATGGGACATGCATTAGAAACTTCTTTGATTTCCACATCAGCGAAAATGCTGTTGTAGTTAGAATTTTAAGTTTCTCTTTGCATAAATGTTGGACTAATTGCTTTTTTGTTATATAATAGTGGCAAAGGATGCATTGCATGTATAAACTTACATAGGACCTTTAGATTTTGCATTTTCTGATTCTTGAATTGACGATGCATTTTTAGAATTGATACTTTTTATTTTATTTTGCATGCCCATATTTATTTCTGAATTTATTATTAATTTTAATTTTAATAAAATTCTGGGTTGCAATGCAGGAGGTTAAACACTGTAAAAATTGGAATTCACCTAACCCAACCTGCCTATATTTAAATATTGCTTCTTCTTGGTTTTCAGGTTAGTTCCTTGGTCTTTTACTTCTTACTTCACTTTTTTTTAGTTACTGATTCCCTTAGCGGGAAACCAAGCATAAACATATAGAAAAACAATATGGAAAAACTAAGCACTACTACTGCATAGTTGTTGTTTTTTTTAATATATCTTTGCTTTATGGTTTCTTCATAATTCAGCTCAAATGGTTTACGTTTTGTAGCATAAATATATTTTGGCTATTTTCCGCATATTTCTTCCATATTATTTATTGAAAAGGACAAAAATCACTTTTTCTATATCATTTGTTGTATGGAGCGAGATTGAATGGGTGCTTTTGGAATATATGTTAGATATGCTTTAGCATAAACTTACAGAGTACCTTTAGATTGTATAAACTTCCACCCATTAATTGAATTAAATTATCAATTAAATTAAATTAATCGATTATCTTTCCATCTATCTCTCTGGACCACTTTTTTGACTGTGTAGACTCTATATGTTTACATCTCCTCCAATATTCAGATTTTGTTTGATTGGTCTAATGCATTCATGTATCCTCAATGTAGACATGTCTATGTCTTTCCATGTTTTCCTAACATAGAACAGTATGATTCCACATTAATTTAATTGGTCCTATTCATCAGTTTTATGTGTTGCAGGCAGCATTAATTAGCTACAGTTTTCACGATTTAAGGCCAATAAAGGTACAAAGAAAGCCAAAACATATCTATCTTTGTCCCTCGTATCATCTAGATAATAAAATTCAGTTAAAAAATTATAATAAAATGCATATTTGGATCAATCAACTTGACGTCCAGCTAATGTAGTATAAGCATATTCTGAGCTGCAATTTTGCTTTCGTGTATCTAAAAAATTTATTTCAAAACAAGTATACAAAAAAAAATCATTAATCCTAAGCCAATTGTTAGATAAGTGACAAATATATAAAAAAATTTGACTCATAACAAGGTAAAAATTACATTTTCAAACAAATTTTATAATATTTGTAGGCATCTTCGCTAATTTCCTCTAATGTTGTTTTGTTTTTCTTTGTTTCGTTTTTATGATTCAAATTCTTTTGTTAGTGCCGTATAGTGAAGAAAAACACCATAACATGAAGTTGGTTCAGAATAATTAAGGTCAAGGCAAACGCTACCAAAATTAAGGACACTATCAAGAAGCATTGCCATAATGTCCTTGATCATGACTATCACAATGAACGGTTTGGGCTCTTTGGATTCTTTGAAAGACTCTCCTCCCATCAAGTTAGTTCCTCCTTTCAACCGTTTTTTTTTATCTTAATGCATTTGTGTAAAAGAGTTTTTCCCCTTCTGTCAGATGCTTTCAATTTTGATACTCTATTACAATATTTTTACTTGGTTCATAAAAGAATTTATGCGATACAGAAGCAAAGATGGAATTTTTCATTTATTTTTGTGGTGTAATTGGTGTATGTTTTGTTTCCTGTTTCTATTATCCTTAGAACTTGTAACGCCCTTCGTTACATTAGTAACCCAAAATAATTGTATAAAAATCCTTTAATACATTTCTTTAAAATATGTTAATCATAAAAATTTTCTCAATTATTTAAGTTTGGAAAATATCTCATATTAAATAAAATAGTAATAATGTATCAAAGTAATAAATATAATATTAAATCCAAACCTCTGAATAAAACCAAATCAAAGAAAAGCCTCAAAACCGGGCGTCTAACTACAATCCGAGGAGAAAACTAAAAATAATAAACGATGTCTGCATGGCACTCGTAAGCCATGCTACAATACTAACCAGCTAAGCTAAAAAGAAAGTAGTTCTTCAAGCCTCGGTGACCGCAACAGTGATGTCCTCGGGCTTTGAAAACAACACTTTTTTAATGAAATATAAAATTTCAGTGAACAACAATACAGTTATAAAATATTTCGAAAATAGTGATGTTCTCAAATAAGACGTGAACCTAGGAAAAACTATCCATGGTCCCCGCTAATTTTCCAAAATAATGTTCATTAAAAAAATACATTTAATTACAACAATCATATAACGACAACATAATCAAATATCATATATTAATTAAACAAAGTAACCACACATCACGCAATAACACAATCATCCAGTGGCTCGGAAACCCCACTTCGTGTTGGTTTCTTGTCCAATTCGGTGACTCGAAAACTTCATTAAATTGGTTCCTTGTCCCTAGTCTGCGGTGACTCGAGAACCTCGTTCTAGAATTGATTCATTGCCACCTTCTTTATGGTGACCCGAGAACCTCGTCCTAGAATTGATTCCTTGTCCCTAGTCTGCGGTGACTCGAGAACCTCGTTATAGAATTGATTCCTTGTCACCCTCTTTATGGTGACCCGAGAACCTCGTCCTAGAATTGATTCCTTGCCCCGATGGTAACTCGGGAATCCCATTTTAGAATTGACTCCTTGCCCCTATGGTGACCCGAGAACCTCGTAATTAATTGGGTTCCTTGCCTCCCATTAACGGTGACCCGAGAGCCTCGTTCTTAAAATGGATTCCTTGTCCCATATCTTAATTTCGACATCCCATTAAATGGCGATGTTAAAAGTCAATGCCTCTATCTTAGGAGGCATAACAGCAAACTTCACTAACATACGTATATCATTTATATCCCGAATAAAACATGTCGAATATATTTTAAATTATAACAGTCAAATGTACTTATTCTCTTTTTAAACCATACGCAAAATGGGATTTAATACATGCTATGTCTAAGCTATTAAAGTCCAATTAAATAAAATTATATGCTCCCAGGAGGTAAAACCACGCGTCAGTGGAACACCAATGCCTATTGAATTGAACTTGGCATACAGGAGACTTCACAAAAGTAGTTAAAGATAAAAAGAAAATCTACTCCTGAGAGGTTTTGGACACGCAGTACGAAACTTTAGTGATTTTATCGTCTGGCTTAAACACAAGAATTTCGCACACAGAACTATAAATTAGCAATAAACAATTTCTCTTCGATTTAGGGGAACACGCTTGCAAATCAATTCATCCATCAATAAGAAAAATAATAATAAAACTGTCAACACAAACAATAATTCATACCATGGAGAGGGTTCGTAAAAAGTATTGTTACTCACCTCTCGAAGACCTCCAATGTGCTCTAAAAATTATTTATGATAAAGATTTGTGCTTCCCTAAAAATTCTTCTCTCGTTTAGTGGTATTCTTGGATCTGTGTTGTTGTTAGGTTGTACTGGCAGGAAAGGGACGAACGGACGTTGTGCGGCGCTCCTTGTTACGCACAGTGACAAGAGTATAATTATATATACTCTGCCTTCCTGGGCTTACGCCCTTGTACCCCTTCTTTTTTCTTTTTTTTTTAAAATATATATATATACATATATATATTTCTATTTTATATATATATATATATATATGTATATATAATTTTGCATTCTTTATAATAGTTAATAAATTTCAATAAATCCTTATACTATCAATTCTTTACACTAGATCTCTTATTTATATTTTATTTGCACTATACTTTTTAATAACTTAATATTATTATTATTATATTTTTTTTAAATTAATTATGTTAGAATTTTAGGATGTTACATTTTCTCCCCTCCTTAAAGAATTTCGTCCCCGAAATTCATCTCATACACACACACCTATTGTAACGCATGTTGTATTCAAAACACAAAGGTTATCTATCCTAAGTAAGGGATATATATATATATATATTTTTTTTTCTTGATGGTTACCTTATTCAACTGCCTATAATCAACACACAACCTCATACTCCCATCTTTCTCTTGCACTAAAAGCACTGGCGCTCCCCAAGGTGATAGACTAGGCCTCATAAACCCCTTTTCTAACATCTCCTCTATTTGTGTCTTGAGCTCGCTCAACTCTAAAGGTGTCATCCTATAGGGTGCTATGGATACAGGTCCACTCCCGGATATTAGATATATGGTAAAATCGATCTCTCTTTCTGGAGGTAAACTAGAGACCTCATTAGGAAACACATCTGGAAACTCGCACACAACAGGTAATGCCGCTATATCACTTTCAGCCTCTATCTTAGCAGAAAAGAGGAGGATGTATCCCTGAGCTCCCTCAACTAAGCACTTACGACATGAGGTAGCAGAGATAAGATGTTCTGTCCTATGAGAGTTAACAGACATGGACTGTGGAACGAAAGAAATAGTTCGACTAGCACAATCAATAATAGCATTGTTACGAGACAACCAGTCCACGCCCAAAATAATATCTAGATCACACATAGGTAAACATATCAAATCAACAATATAAGTCAGGTCTTGAAACAATAAAGGACATTGCAGGCAGACAGAAGAAGTAATCAATCTATCTTTAGCAGGAGTAGAAACACACAAATCATATGACGGTTTAGTAACTGGTAACTCTAAGAATTGAGCACATTTAAATGAAATTAATGAATGTGTCGCTCCCGAATCGAACCATAGAGTAACTTTTCTCCCCTCCGAGGTGAAGGAATTCAGTCTCCTTCGGATCTAAGCTGCCTCGGAATGATGGCAGGTTGTCCTTCTTGAATTCGGAAAGTCCCACGTGCTAAGGGTCCTAGGTTGCCACCACTCCATCAGTGATTGGCCTCCATTCCCATTCAGTTGACGGAGAGTCTCCGCCTGCGCTTGCATAACTTTGGCTATACAATCCAAAGCTGGTGCAAGTGCAACGTTCATCCCTCGCCTATTAAAAGCCATAAATCTACTCACTACCAATGAAATATTGGGTTGATCGGGTCCAATTTCCCAAAGAATAGCATGCTACAGTTTTCACGATTTAAGGCCAATAAAGGTACAAAGAAAGCCAAAACATATCTATCTTTGTCCCTCATATCATTTAGATAATAACATTCAGTTAAAAATTATAATAAAATGCATATTTGGATCAATCAACTTGACGTCCAGCTAATGTAGTAGAAGCATATTCTGAGCTGCAATTTTGCTTTCGTGTATCTAAAAAATTTATTTCAAAACAAGTATACAAAAAAAAAAATCATTAATCCTAACCCAATTGTTAGATCAGTGACAAATATATAAAAAAATTTGACTCATAACAAGGTTAAAATTACATTTTCAAACAAATTTTATAATATTTGTAGGCATCTTCGCTAATTTCCTCTAATGTTGTTTTGTTTTTCTTTGTTTCGTTTTTATGATTCAAATTCTTTTGTTAGTGCCATATAGTGAAGAAAAACACCATAAAATGAAGTTGGTTAAGAATAATTAAGGTCAAGGCAAACACTACCAAAATTAAGGACACTATCAAGAAGCATTGCCATAATGTCCTTGATCATGACTATCACAATGAATGGTTTGGGCTCTTTGGATTCTTTGAAAGACTCTCCTCCCATCAAGTTAGTTCCTCCTTTCAACCGTTTTTTTTTATCTTAATGCATTTGCGTGAAAGAGTTTTTCCCCTTCTGTCAGATCCTTTCAATTTTGATACTCTATTACAATATTTTTACTTGGTTCATAAAAGAATTTATGCGATACAGAAGCAAAGATGGAATTTTTCATTTATTTTTGTGGTGTAATTGGTGTATGTTTTGTTTCCTGTTTCTATTATCCTTATAACTCTCTTTGTATATGGATTTTTTTCATGCATGTTTGATTGATGCTATATCTTGGCATGTCATGAATGTGAATTTCAAGTTTCTCATGGTTCTAGAGACCTAAGCTCTGTTAGATTATGTTTGCATGGTTAATAATAAGTTTCTAAGTTGATGGAAATGATGGTTTGGTCACTTGAACCAAATTTGAAGCATGCATGTAACTCAAAAGTGTTGAAAGATGATGCCTTTGGTGTTTTTTATTTGACGATGCTTTTAATTGGATTTATTTAAAATGGTTCCAGAACAGAAAAAAAAAATTGAGCCTGTTGTTTTGTGTATATGTGTATTCTTGATACCCATAAAGTTTCATTAATATTGGATTTCATTTGATCAGTCAAATATGATTGAATGTTTAAGTAGTGTTACAGTGTTACTACAGTGTTCTGGAAAATCCGGTTCTTTTTTAATTAAAACCAAGGAGTTTCCATTATGACTTCCGGAAAAACAAAAATATAGTTGATTTTTGTTTGTGTTACGATGTTGCATATAAATTTTTATTTAATTTTGATTAGGTTTGATATGTCAAAAAAATTCTGGATGTGATATACTGTAGAAAGTATGTTGCTGGAAAATTCTGGATAAAAATCCTAAGTTGAATGGATTTTCTGGTGAAAACTTAAATCACAATCTAAATGAATAAATTTTGGACGCCTTTACTTTGTTTTATTGTTTAATTTTGATTAAGCATGAACTTGCCGGAAATGGTTGTAATGTTATGAAGAGGATATAATTCTTGAGGTTAATGTAATTGTGATGTCCTTGAAATCTATGCTTAACTTAAAATAAGAAGTGGAGTTTGATAAGTCGATCATTGCAGAATGCATTACATCATTTTCCTTGATTTTTATAAAAATAAATCATCTGAACAATTTTAAGAATATATGTGAGGGGAAAGTAATCATCGTGGTCTGAAATATGATTCTAAAATATAATTGTGAGGGGTTACTTAATTGAAAAATGGCTACATTTGTAAGGATTAAAGTTCTCAATATACAAAAACACACCACTTTTAGAATATGCTCTGTGTAATTGATGCCACTATGCTCATGTTCTTTGTTGTCTACATGTATTCTGTCTGGTAAAGTAGTAATGAACTAATGATGTGCTGCCTATTCTTTTTAGGTAAATGGATTGGAAATAGGCAAATACGCTGCAACTGGGCAACGAAAGGTGCTGGTGGCAATGAAGAGAATCAAACCTCAGACACCAGAAGTTTTGATAAATACAACTATAGAATTCACTCGGTTATTTTTTAGAGGTTTTTTTTACTATAACTTGATTGATTATTGGATTATGGTTCTTTGGGGGTGTAAGGGAACTGCATAAAATGTTTAAAGGATTATGGTTAAAGTAGTAAGTATAATAACTATTTTTACGATTGACTTCATTATTGTGTTTGTATAATTTTTAAGTAGTTTCTTCTTTCTCCCTCGCATTTACAGTATATTATCGGAACTGACTGATTCTTTGCTTGAATCAATTTGGTGATGATTATGTCTATTGTTTTATTTGAGTGTCAGCTAACATGTTGAGGTGCAAACGGCACAATTCATATTTTAGACATGCCAAAAAATATAAGGGTGATTGATATAACTACTTTGTCATCGGATAACAAGGAGATAAACTGCATAATGAAAACGAGTAAAAGCATTAGAAATACAGCCAGACTGCCCCTAGAACGTGTACAAAGATGAATAAAAGCATTAGAAATGCGGCTGGACAGGCACATGAGTGCCTGTCTTGCCGCTAGTATCTATATAAAGGTTGTGTCAATAAAAATCTGTATAAAGGTGATTATAGTCGCGTTTATCGTACGCAAATTGGTAATCAAACAATTGTTGATGGTTTATCAAATAATATAATCAGATGGTCGAAAATTTTCATCTAGAAATGAATCTTCTAGTAAATGTAGGTGATTATAGTCGCATTTACCGTACGCAATATCGAGATTGTACATTGGTACGTATTGCTAATTAAATGGTCGTTGATGGTTTATCAAATAAAGTAATCAAACTGTAGAGATTTTTCACCAAGAGACGAATATTCTAGTAGATATACTGATAAAGCAGGAAAATTTATTTGCCTGCTAGTCCCTCTTTACCACTATAAGCCACCGCTGCCTACCGCCACCAAATTTGAAACCCCACGACACACCACCGCTTATACACCAAAGAACCACCATTTGAACCCCCGACATAGGTCCTTTTATAGATAGTTTTTGGTTTCAGATCCTTATACATAGGCAATTATAGTTGTGTTTTCCGTACGCAGTCTGTGTTAGTGTGTATTTGTCTGCACTTGCTAATCAAACTGGTGTTGATAGTTGTTCGTCAAATAAAGTAATCATATGGTCAAGGTTTTCCATTTGAAAACGGATCTTTCGATAGATGTACATATGAGGCAGGAAAGGTTGGTGTTTTCTAAGGTGCACCACCCACCAAAATGGTGTAGTGGTGCACCACCCAAGTGGCAAAATCTGGACCTTCTAGATTGCCACTTAGGATGTTTGACTTTTTAACTTTTTTTTAGTCAAACCCCCAATGCATTTGCAAAAAAGGATTTTGTATATTTGTATTTGTCTCTATTTTTTTAAAATCTATCGTCGTCGTCTTCATTTCTTTGTCAACAACTGCACAGGTTGATGGCTTTTCTCCCTTTAAGAAAAAAAGAATGCCCAAATCTCCGCTTCATAGCCAAAGTTATGTAAAAAAAAATCGGTAGGTCCAGATTCAATGATTCAACATAGATATAGGCCTTCAAATATATTCAATGGTATTTATAAATATTTTCTGCTTCTTCTCCCCACCCCAGCACCCCTACCATCGGTCCACCATGAGCCACCACACCAGATCTGAACTAACACGACACTTCCACCACCAGATCTTGGCACTTGCAAGATCTCTCAACTGTGATGCGCAGTAAAGGAGGAAGGCAGGTGGTTCAGCCAGTGCACCGCAGGAGGCATCTGAGTTCGCGGTGGATGGAACCTGGGCCGTGTCTGGTGCGGTGGTTGGACGCGTGGCTCAGATCTGGCCACGTTTGGTGCGGCTTTGGCGAGTGGATGAGTGCCGCCGCTGTGGTCTTGGTTGTACGATTTGAATGACGGTTAGAGAAGTTCTGTTTAGATCTGCCATGAAATAGGGTTTGAGGATAAGAATGCACACAACCAAAAAGCATAAAGTCATCTCTGGCAGCATTTTCCCTTTGCTGACTGCTGCTCCACCGGACTAGCTAGTAGCTACCATTACTCGAGTATTTAGGTTAACGAAAAATAAATAAATAAATAAATAAATAAAAGTGGTTGCAAACTAAGTGGCAATCTGGATGGTCCAGATGTTGCAACTTGGGTGGTGTACCACCACATCACTTTGACGAATGGTGCACCATAACCTTCACCGGAAAGGTTTAAGTATCGATTAGTCCTTTGTGTGTCACAACAAGCCACCATTGTCCACCTCGATCGGATTTGTAACCCTACAGCATGCATGCTACCGCAGCTCAAAATGTTGTTGCACAGCTACCCCCACTTTGATAGTGTGGCATATTAAAATTCGTCGTAAAAATTTACATATTTTCTACTTATTTTTTATTCTCTCATACTTATTTTCACTTTACTTCTTTCCTTGTCCTGAAAAAGTGCAGCGGAACCTAATCCTTACCCAAATGGGTCCACTTTTATCATTTGTTAGTGGTATTTTCAATTATTAACTCTTCATGATCTAGATAAATGGCGATTTTGAAGTACATGAAAGCTGAAGATATTTCATACGGTGTATTATAGCGCTAAGACATGCATGTATCATGAGTTGCAAAAGCAGGCAGCGCCCCATGTATTTCTCCATTTATGACCATTGACTTATTGATGCATTAGATTATTATTAAATAAAAACTTGTTTGACTAATATTATCAAATAATTTAGTGGCTTTGCTCCAAAAAAAAGAAAATCAAATAATTTAGCCAAAACATTCCATCTGATTTAATTTTCCACAATCCTTTCACTAATCAACGTTTGCATTAATCCCAATCCAACCGAGGAGGTGAGTGTCGGATCGCCAAAATCTAATTTTGGAGCGAAAATAGCCTTTCCTTCACGTGACGTGGATAATTATTAATTAAAAAATACATAATAATTTTTTAATGCGTATCTGGTTCTTACTCCTTCAGAAGGATTTACAATAATAAGATCCTTAAGGGTGATGAGTGTTGAACTTCCAATCCCTTTTGAGATCATCATGAAGATCTTGACTTGTATGCTGACTCGTTTGCTCCACTTGTCTGTTAGCCTCAAGCACAGGTTCTGTTTTGGTTAGATCGGGTTGTTGACTTTCTGGCTTGTTTATATCAAGACCTGCAAGATCATCTTCTATATCTGATAGTTCTTTATCAGTCTTTAATCCACCATTGAATTTAACATGAACAGATTCTTCAATAACATAAGTTCTTGAATTGTAAACTCTAAAAGCCTTAGACTTTTCAGAATATCCTACGAAAATACCTTTATCTATCTTAGAATCAAACTTTCCAAGATTATCTCTGGTATTCAGAATAAAACATTCACATCCAAAAGCATGAAAATAAGATATGTTGGGGCTTTTTCCTTTCCACAATTCATAAGGAGTCCTTTTTAGAAAATGCCTAATAAGTATTCTGTTTTGTACTTAACAAGCAGTGTTTACAGCTTCTGCCTAGAAGTACTTAGGGAGATTATTTTCATTGAGCATAGATCTAGCCATCTCATTCAGAGATCTGTTCTTTCTCTCAACCACTCCATTTTGATGTGGAGTTCTAGGTGCAGAGAAATTATGTGAGATTCCATTCTCCTCACAGAACTGTCTAAACTGCTCATTTTCAAATTCTCCCCCATGATCACTTCTAAGGGTAGAAATACAGAAACCCTACTCATTTTGTACTCTTTTGCAGAATATTGAGAAAGCCTTAAAAGACTCATCCTTGTGTGATATGAAGAGTACCCATATGTATCTAGAATAGTCATCAACTATGACAAATCCATATTTTCTTCCAGCCAGGCTGGCAACACTAACTGGTCCAAACAGATCCATGTGTAACAACTGAAGAGGTCTAGAGGTTGATACTTGGTTTTTAGATTTGAAACTTGATTTTATCTGTTTACCTCTCTGACATGCATCACACGAGACATCTTTCTTAAAACTAATATCAGGCAATCCTCTCACGAGATTATTCCTTTTTAATTCAGAAATTAGTTTCATACTAGCATGTCCTATTTTCTTATGCCATAACCATCTTTCATCCTCTTTAGACATCAGACATGTTACACTTTGATCTGAGAGATCAGACAGTTCAATCTTATAAAGATTTTTTTTGCCTTTTAGCTGAAAAGAGGGTTTTGCCACAACAGTCTTTAACTATGCATACATCTTTGGTAAAGGAAACATCAAAACCACTATCATACAATTGACTTATGCTAAGCAAATTGTGTCTTAATCATTTAACCATAAGAACATTGGATATCGAGGGAAGAGGGGGTTTACCACCAATAGTACCAATTCCTATAACTTTCCCTTTCTGATTCCCTCCGAAGGCAACGTGTCCTTCTTTCTTAAGTTGGAGGTCTAGGAACATAGACCTTTGATAAGCCTCTGGCTCATCTAGTTTTATGGCTAGTATGACCAGGGTTTTGTGCAAATTATATCCTATTTTCACCCAAATTAGATTAGATTGTCCTCAAGCAAGGTTTTGAGTCTCTAAAGTAGTTTTAGGTTAATTTAGCCAGTTTTGAGTCAAATAAAGCACTTATAGCTATTTCTTTGTTTTCAGGTTAAGTAGAAGTTGAGGGAATAAAGAAACAGGGGATTCGCCGGGCGAGAGTTTCCTCGCCTCGCGAACTCGAAGCCAAGCAGAAACAAGAAAAATGTCATCCTCTCCGGTTCGCCCCGCGAACAGCACCTCGCCTCGCGACCCTGAAGGATGACTGCTCCAGAAATATGCAAGCTCTCGGGGTCGCCTCGCGATCATGGAAGTCAGAAAGCATCACGGTTGGCCCCTGATGTTCATAACGGGCGTAATAAGAAGACTCTTCAATTCTTCGCCCCGCGAGCCGTTCTTCGCCTCGCGAGAATGCCAAAGGCTGCTGACTCTTCATAACATTCGCCTCGCGAATTAGGGCTCGCCTCGCGAGTGGGCTGAATTTCTGAATAATTATAAAAGGCTGTTCTGGACATATTGAAAATACTTTTTGCTTCTCCATAGTTTTTACATTTTTTTCTGTGTGTTTCGTTTTCTTTATGGAGAACTAATTTTCTAGATTAGTCTACTGTAATTGATTTCCACCATACTTGAGGTTTTGTAATCCCTGTTTTGTATGCTTTTCCTTTTTCAATGCCATGTTATGCATTTCTGTTTGTTATTTCAGGAGTGTATAGTGTTGTGTTGATTCATTTCGGTGATGTTATGTTCCTATACTTAATCGCGTTTGTTATTTCGCGTGTGTTCGTTCATGTTCGTTAGTTCATGAGGGCTTAACCCCGGTTGTTAATTCGGGAAAAGGAACATATTTCCGTAGTAGCGATTTCGTTGTTAATTGTTGCTACAACTGAAAGGGGATTAGAATCTGCTTAGGGCTTGGGATTACATGAACCGATGATAGTTGTGAAATCAAGAACAGTAGATTAATCGTCTTTAGCTACTTGATAACCTTTTCAACTTCTCTGTTTTCATTGCTTTATTTTGCTTTGTTTCTTATTTGCATTCCAATCCAACCCCCCCCCCCCCCCCCCCCCAAACTGATTTTTGTGACAAATAACACTTAAAGAGTCCTTGTGAGACGACATCCGAGTTGTCGCCCTAAACTACATTTTTATAAACCGCTCGTTCTTTTTGGCGCGTGCGCGACAGCGCGACCAACCTTTCTCCTGTCATATGACGTGAGCAACCACTGTCCAGGTACCAGTAGTGGTGTTTTCTTTGTCCTGTTGAGGACATCTGTAACAAAAATTATTTGATCTTTAGGTACCCATATTTTTCTGGGTCCTTTTCTGTTAGTTCTAGGAGTCTGTGAAGACTTCCTTCTCTTCTTATGGATACACTTAGACATAACATGTCTAGTTTTTCCACAGAAGTTACAGACAGGTGTAGACTTGGTTACAGTTGACTTAACAGATACTGTAGAAGCTTTAGTTGATACTTTATGATGTGTCTGATGGACATATCCAATACCTCCTTTGTTAAGAGAGTGCCTCTGACAGCCAAGTAGCTTAGCCAGATTATCTCTACCATTAACAAATTTGGCAAGATCAGAAGTGAGCTCTTCCACTTTCTGTTGAAGTTTTTCAACTTCTTCAGATGGTGATGTTTCACTTGAGATCTTAGCTTCATTAGACTTTTCAGTCTTCAGCTCACTGTTCTCTTTAGCCAGCTTCTCACACTCTTGAGATTTCTGTTTATGCTCACTGGTGAGCCTTACATACTCTCTCTTGAGGGATTTGAAGGCCTTAGATAAGCAGTTGGATTCCTCCATCAACTCCTCATGGGCATCAAGTAATTCCTCATAGTCAGGATGTACCTCATCGTCATAGTGTGAGTCAGTGTTGGCCATCAAACAGAGATTGGCTTCTTCCTCTATTTCTTCATCAGAAGATGTTGACTCCAGATCCTCCCAAGTAGCCATCATTCCTTTCTTCTTTTTCTTGAAGAATTTCTTAAAAGGGGCCTTCTTGAGTTGAGGACATTCAGCCTTGATGTGACCAGGCTTCTTGCACTTATAGCAAACAATTGGACTTTTGTCTGTTGAGGTAGATTCTTTGAAGTTCTTGTCCTTGTTGAACCTTCTGAATGGCTTATCCCTCTTGAACTTCTTTTTCTGTAGGAGAAGCTTTATCTTCCTGGTCAGGAGAGACAGTTCTTCATCACTCTCAGAATCCTTGTGAACACCCATTTTATCCATCTTTTATTGTAACATTACACTTCAAGTAGACTAATAATAATAAAAAGAAAAATGAAGAAAGTAGGGAACTCATAGCTAATTTGTTGTTGGACGGGGAAGCCCCGTCCATCACATTGGGACTTGCTGTTGGACGGGGAAGCCCCGTCCATCACATTTGTGCTTGCTGTTGGATGGGGAAGTCCCGCCCATCATATTTGTACTTACTGTTGGACGGGGAAGTCCCGTCCATCACATTTGTACTTGCTGTTGGACGGGGAAGTCCCGTCAATCCATCACATTTGTGCTTGCTGTTGGACGGGGAAGTCCCGTCCATCACATTTGTATTTACTATTGGACCGGGAAGTCCCGTCCATCACATTTGTACTTACTGTTGGACGGGGAAGTCCCGTCCATCACATTTGTGCTTGCTGTTGGACGGGGAAGTCCCGTCCATCACATTTGTACTTGCTGTTGGACGGGGAAGTCCCGTCCATCACATTTACACTTGCTGTTGGACGGGGTGGTCCCGTCCATTGCTTGGCACTTACTGTGGCCTCGTCCAGTCCATTGCACTTGCCAATGGATGGGGTGATCCCGTTCAGTCATTACACTTTCTGTTGGACGGGGTGGTCCCGTCCAGTCATTACACTTTCTGTTGGACGGGGTGGTCCCGTCCATTGCTTGGCACTTGCTGTTGGCCCCGTCCGGTCCACTGCACCTGCCAATGGATGGGGTGGTCCCGTCCAGTCATTACACTTGCTGTTGGACGGGGTGGTCCCGTCCATTGCTTTACACTTGTTGTTGGCCCCGTCCAGTACACTGCTCTTGCCAATGGATGGGGTGGTCCCGTCCAGTCATTACACTTGTTGTTGGACGGGGTGGTCCCGTCCATTGCTTGGCACTTGCTATTGGCCCCGTCCAGTCCACCGCACTTGCCAATGGATGGGGTGGTCCCGTCCAGTCATTACACTTCCTGGTGGACGGGGTGGTCCCGTCCAGTCCTGTCCCTTTTATTTATGTTGGACGAGGGGGTTCCGTCCACTTCAATTATTTTAATTTCTGTTGGACGAGGAAGTTCCGTCCACTACAATTATCTTTTCTTGTTGGACGAGGAGGTCCGTCCAGTGTATATCTACTTTTGCATATCTAAGTTTCTGTTGGGACGGAGAGATTCCGTCCACTGCAATTTTATTTTCAGGATGAAGGCCAAAGAATAAAGAAAGAAGGAGGAGAAGATAAGGAAGAAAGGACGAAGAAAACAAGGAGAAGAAGACAATCAACAAAAAGAAAAGGAAACTGAGTTGCGCCTCCTACCCACTTTATATACCAGGCAATACCTCTATTCCTCCTCTACCCATTGGTCCTCCTTCTTCCTTACCTCCTCCCTTGTTTTAACCTAGTAACCCTACTCATAACCCTAAAAAGCCATCATACACATTAAACAAAAAACCCCATATCCTTTCTCTTTTCAAGCGTGCAACCCCCACATCAAATCACCACCTTTCTGCTACTCATGCCATCCCGTCTGGACACACGCTATCTCTGCTCAAAACCCCCCCATCTCCTTTCTCTTCTCAAGCGTGCAACCCTCACATCAAATCACCACCTTTCTGCTACTCATGCCACCCCGTCTGGACACACGCTATCTCTGCTCAAAACCCACCATCTCCTTTCTCTTTGCAAGCGTGCAACCCTCACATCAAATCACCACCTTTCTGCTACTCATACCACCCCATCTGGACACATGCTATCTCTGCTCAGAACCCCCCTTTTTTGCACCTCCTCTATCCATTGGTCTTTTCTTTTTTCTTCCATCTCCTCCCTCGCCTTAACCTAACAGCCTCACTCCTAACCCTAAAAAGCCTTCATACCCATCAGACAAAACCCCCAATCTCCTTCCCTTTTCGAGCGTGCAACCCTCACATCAAATCCCCTCTTCTCCGCTGTTCAGAACGACCCAAGCCTTGGGTATTCGTGCAAGCCGACCTTGAAGTCAACGAAGAAGAAGCAAGAAGCCCTCTCCTCCATCTATAAAAGGAGAGAAAAAAGAGAGGAAAAGGGGGAAGGTAACATTTTTCGGAGAAGGACTTATGATCTGATATTTTCTTAGTGAGAAAAGAGGACATTTTTTGGAGGGGAGAACACTGTTCTTGAGAGGAAACGAAAGATCAGAGAGGAGATAAAGAGGAAAGATACAAAGAAAAGAGAGATTTTTGTGGTGAGGAAGAGAGATTAGAAATCTGAGCTTCCCTTTTTTTCTTCCCTATTATTAGAAGTGGTTAAGAAGGAAGAGCTGAAGGAGCCGGGGAGATTGAATGTAAAGGCTTCGACCTTAAAATCTTACCACTGGGAGTAAACAAAGTCATTCTTATTCCACTCCCATTTGGTAATCTTTGTTCTTGTCGTTGATATTATTAATAAATTTCTCTTGACACTTTTATTTCTCTGTGCTTCTGTTCTCTGAATAAGTTAGTAAAAAGATCTCATCTCTGTGTTTCTGTCCCATTTTCAAGAAATAAAAATTACTTATTTTACATTAAAAAAATAAAAGGATGATCACTTGATTAAAACAACTTTTTTGGGTTGCCCTATGACAAGTGTCATGTTCAACCCTTCAGATTTAGGGGTTGCCCTATGGACTTACGTGCCATGTTCAACCTCATTTTAGCTACAATAAAGAGATCCACAGCGGGTAAAACAAATGTTTCAAAGTTACTAATAATTTACACAACTAATTTTGGGTAACCATTTATGGATGTTCCAGGGTGCCGTGGGGTTAAGTCTCCATGTCTTCCCTAGACATAATCGACTCCCGAACCCAAAGCTTTTTCTTAAAAGGTTTTCCAACTTCCCTGAAACAAAATAAAGTTGGTGGCGACTCCATGTTTTCTCTCTAAGGGGAAAAACGAAAACCAGTAGTTTTTAGGGTCGCTACAGAGGGCGACTTCACTGGGGACTTCTTTTAAGAGAATCAAGCCCATAATAATTGGTTTTGCAAATTTTTAGTAACTTGTAGCTTATTTGTTTTACCTTTTATGGCTGTATCTTACCGTTTTTTCTCCTTGCAATAATTAAATGACAAAACATGTTTTTTTGCAGTGCTGTTTGTTTGGATTGTCCTTTTGGTTGGGATTTTCCTCTTATTTAAATAAGAAGAGTTAGTGGTGCAAGCGTTTTAACTCACGTTACTATTATATATGTTTCACTAACAATGTTTTTGTTTCCTCCTCCTTTCTTTTCTTTTCCCATGTTTTAACAATAGGATAGAGGACTTGTAACCATTTTTATATATATCTATGTTGGTGTCTTGCAGGTTTTTCTTGTCTTCTCTTTTTATTTTTACTTTTAAGTGTTACAGGTTTGTATGCCCCCTTTCACACACATCACTATCACATATTGCACACACCCTTAGCTCTATACCCGAGCTTGCTAAAAAACCCAAGGATTAGGCGGTGCTCTGACATTGTTATTGAAGAGGTATTGTACCTCCCTAATACTGATCATTTCACCACTCAGATTGTACATGAGATCGTGGAATAGTCATATTGAGAGGGTTTATCCCTACTTGTGGCTAGATTCATGAACCATACTCTTATAAGGGCAATCTGGGGACCATGACTTTTAGAGGTCTAGACCCGTCCCAACTCTCACTAATAGAGCAAACCTAGTGGCCAACCTGTTTAGAGTCCTAACCTTGAGGCGTGTCCATCCTTAGGTTTTACCTGGCTTAGGGCAAAATGGGGCGTACTTTCTTTCCCTCCTCTATCATCATAAGCATAAATTGTCATGCATGCTCATTGTGAATATTCACAAAACTAGGGGCATCACATTGCTGCCCCAAACCTGAATGACATATTCGAATATTATTGCACACCTAATAGGCGTTATGTCATAATGAAGGTAATGCATACCCATCTGGGGTTTTCAACCCCATTGGGTCCATGAAACATGAATCATGCAAGATATATTTGTTTCACTATACTCATTTTTTTTCGTTGTGTCCCTTTGTTGGAAGATTTTGGTGTTCACCTTATAGCAAGAACCATGGAAAAGTTTGGTTCAGAAAAGAGTACTAGCAACGCGAGTTGTCCCAAGAAAAATATCAAGATCGATGTGACACTTAATGACGTGAAGAGACTATGTGAGCTCGGCCAGAAAATGCCAGAAAAAGCATGCTCAGACTTTGCCAGCAAGTATGGTAGAATATTAGACTTGTTGCGTGTTCCAGTGGAAGCTCCCGCTCTGAGTGCATTGGCCCAGTATTGGAACTCAACTTTGAGGTGTTTTGAATTGCCTAACTTGGACATCACTCCAACCATGGAAGAGTATGCTTATATGCTAAGACTGCCCATTCAAAAGAAGACTCGCTTCTACATGTATTATGGCCAATATGTAACAGATTGGAAGATAGCAAGCCTGTTGGAGCTTCAACCGGAACAGATAGAGAAAACAGAAAAGGAACCACCAAAGGGTTGAAGAGGCGGTTTTTGGAGGTGTATCTCAACAAGATGGGCCAGCAACAACGATGGGTTACTTTCAACAAAGTACTAGCCCTCATGATATATGGGTTGGTGCTCTTTCCTTTTGTACCAGATCTGATTGATCAGTCAGCCATGGATGTTTTCTATAGGGTCGAAGAATATGGTGTGAACCCGGTCCCTGCTATCTTAGCTGAAACTTTCCTCTCCCTACAGGTTTGTCATCAGAATCAACAAGGGAAACTGCGATGTTGTGCATCAATATTGTATGTCTGGATCATGACTCACTTGTACGCTCGTGATAAAATTATAGAACAGATGACCCGCAGAAAGGATTCACTCGCATGCAACTAAAGTCACGTAAGTTATATGAGTGGAAGCAAGAGTTTGATCAGATCGACCTGCGGTCATTTAGATGGATGTGCCCATGGTATAACGGAGATTCAGTTGTATTCAGTTGCGGAAGTTTGTCAAATGTGCCGTTGATGGGTCCCAGAGGTTGTGTATCGTACTCACCAGCTTTCATAATGCGTCAACTCAAGTGGACGCAGGATGAACCCCCCAAAGAACTACTCGAGGGCATATTCTTCCTATACCAAGAAGGTGAAGGCATCAAGAGCCAAACGATAGCAGTAAGGTCAGCATGGAATGACATTTGTATAAAAGGACCAGAGGAATTAGGAAGGCGAGTCATAGCTCACACAAAAAGATATGAGGTATGGAGAGAAGCAAGAAGAGGTTTCCCTTCAAGACCTGCAGCTCCTCTCCATAGGGAAAATAATTCTCTGACCAAAGATCAAATGTTGAAAGAAATCGAAGTTTTAAAAGCTCAGATGAGGATTTTTGATAAGAAAGACCAAGCTGCCGAAGTAACTATTATCACTCTTCAAAGACAAGTGCAGAAGCTGAGTTTACAGATTGAGCATTTGAAGGATGAATGCGCCGATGCCCACGAAGCCCCGAGTCGTGCAAAAAGGGCAAGAAAAGACAAAGAAGCAGAAATTCAAGAGCTACTGGCAAAAATAGGATGTCAAGAGAAGATGCTTGTCAAACTTCAAAAGAAGAAAAAAGAGCTTGAGACAAGTGTAGGGGATCACGTTGAAATGATACATATACTAGAAGAGAGGGTTGAATCCCTGCAGGAATCCTTAGCCCAAACAGAAGTGTACTCTGATCAAGGATGGAATGAAGCAGCCAAGTATCGCGAGCTACTGGCAGAAGCTAACATGAGAGAAAATTGGCTCAGAAACAAGGTAAAAGACTCTGAAAGGGTTGAAGCTCAACGTCACGCAGAATGGGTAAAGGGATGAAAATTAGTGGTGGAGGATGTAATGAATGAAAAGGAAGCATGGAAGAGAAAATACGAGGACGTGATGGATAAGCTCCAATATCACACTTCCCAACTGGTGGAGTGGTTTGAAGAGGCATCCATCCACATGCATATGAACCATTTCCTTCAGCTACCACCGAAGGTGACCGAGTTCTTCAATCATTTTGGGAGACTTGCCAGAGGGTTCAGAAAAAAGAAGATGAGGCTTTTAACATAGAACTTTGTGGACCTTGGAGAAGGATGGAAACCATCAATTTGCTTCTTTTATTTTGGTCAAAGACTCAGGATTTGTATCAGAATATTTATAATCAAGTGGAAGTTTTCATCCATGTCTGTCGAGCGTTTTTAGATGATATCTATCGAGGAGTGTATTCTCCCTTAGATACGTCATCAACTATATTTTTACCCTAAAAACGACATGTTTTCTGTGTAAAAATAAGGATGTTGCTAGTACGGGTGTGGTCTATAGAGGAGTAAATTCTCACTTGGACTTGACACCAACTACATTTAAACTAGAGGGAACCATACCACTAGATTTGATTGCAGGATGAGTCTTCTTGCTATTAGTGAATACCCTCACGCTCGAATAAAGGATGATAACTTGCACATGCATGCATGCACACACACAATTTTTTTGACTAATGAGTTGTTCTTATTTCCACATAGTCTCATCCTTCTGAGGATTCAGGAACCATTGTGCAACCTAGGAAAGGTAATACCAACCAAACCCGAGTTCACGATACCAGATCTCGGATCAGGATAGCTGCCAATGCGTCTGAGGAAGGAAGAAATGTAAGCTCTGAGATAGATGATGTGAGGTGAAGAATGAGCGAGATGGCTGAAACCCAAGCAAGATTATAAGCCATATTACAAGATATGAGGGAATATCTCAGCATGCTCAGCGCAAACAGAGAGGCAATTGAACCTGGTAGGCAGCGAATTTCCTCTGTGGTAACAGCACCGACGTTTTCAAACATTAACACGGGTCTCATTCAAGGAGTGTCTGGACCTGACCAGACACATCACACGGCACCAATAACACTTCCCATTGGAGAAGGATACCCTCCTTTTGAAAACGCCTATCATGAAGCCCCGGGCTACACGCGCCAACATGTGAACAACCACGTGTGTCTACTCACAGCCAGTCAGCGGGAGTCCAGGCTGGTAAGGATAAGATGAGATATGAGTGGATGGAGAAAATGGAAGAATAGATAAAAGCGATAAAAGGCCCGAGTGCTTACGGCCCTCTCCAGATAGAAGATCTATGTCCTGCCATAGATTTCGTGATTCATAAGGATTTCAAAATTCCTGATTTTTCCAAATATGACGGAAGTGGGAACCCACAATTCCATTTGATTAGCTATGCCACCAAAATGGCCATTTGGTATAAGGATGACAAGTTCCTCATTGGTTTTTTCCATGAAAGTTTGACCGGAATCGCACTAGAGTGGTACCTTCAGTTAGACCATTCTAAGATCTCTCGGTGGACAGAATTAGCCGATTTGTTCATGGATCAATACAAATTTAATTTGGACGTAGCTCCGACCCATGAACAGTTGACTACAATGCAGAAGAAGAGTGATGAATCCTTCAAACAGTATGCACAAAGGTGGAGAAGTTTGGCTACTCAGGTTCAGTCACCGCTGATGTTGTCCGAAATGTGCTCATACTTTTTGGGAACCCTAGGATCCCCCTTTATCGGTGCAATGGCAGGAGTAGCTTATAGGGATATCTCTAACTTAATTGTTGGAGGGGAAAGAATTGAAATCCTCGCCAGAGCCGGGTAGTTGCCAATTGAAATGGAAGGCAGTGCATCCAAGAAGGGGTTCCAGCCCAAGAAGAAAGAAGCAGAAGCAAATTATGTGCAACACCAGCAAAACCTTGGACCTCGTCATGTCCCTTCGTACCCAAGGCACCAAGCACCATATCAGACCCAAACACCGTTTTACCCACCTCAACAGGCCTCGCCAACCATCACCCAGCCACAAAACCAAGTAAACAACATCCCTACCTCTCAACCATACAACCCCACTCGCCCAACATATACTCATTATCCACCTGTACCTCAACAACACTATCCAAGCTACCCTTGACCTCGTCCAAATTTTCCAAATCAGGGACGCTCCCAATATCAAAATCTGCCACCTTTCCCAAGACTGTCTATCTCCAATGCGGATTTGTTCAAACGACTATTTGATCGTCACCTAATCGCTGGAAACACTGTACGGCCTATGGAACCACCTTTCCCTGCTTGGTACAATCCAAACTTGACTTTCAAGTATCACTTGGATGCCATGGGACATTCCATTGAAGAATGTGAGACCTTCAAGACAGCACTAAAAAAATTGATTGCTTGTGGAAGATTGGATTTCGATGAAGATTCTGGGCCTAGCATTGCTAATAACCCAATCCCAAACCATAATGCAGGAAATAATGTGGCTAACTTGGAAGTGAAAGGGCCTCAAATTAAGAAGGTTTTGGAATTGTGAACCCCGATGCAAGAAGTATTCGCGGGGCTCAAGAAAACAGGATATGATATTGTTGAACCGGTGAAGCTGATCGGGGAAAAAGAGAAGTATGATGGCGATTTAAGTTGTGATTATCATCATGGACAGGTAGGGCATGATATTGAAACTTGTTGGGACTTTAAGGTCCGAGTCCAAGGATTACTTACCTTGGGGGTGATCCAAGCTAGGCCAACTACGACTGAAGAAGTTAATGTGGTTGAAAAAGTTGTGCTCCGGATACCACCTATGAATGATGCGTCGGCGCCAGAAAAAGTGATTGTAAAGGTGAAAAAGCCAACTCCTTTTGCTTATGATGATACACACGCTGTACCATGGAATTATGAACAGAAAGTTGAGCTAGTAGGAGGGGCAGGAGAAACTTCGAAGGCCCAAGTTACTAATATTGTGAGAGTTGGAGGCATTACAAGGATCGGGCAGTGCTATACCCCTGCTGAAGAATAAACGATGAAGGAAGCCGAAGAAGAGAAAACTGTGGATGGAAGAAAGTGGAAAGAAGAAGAAGAGTTTCTGAAGATCATGAAGTAAAGTGAATATGATGTGGTATAACAGTTGAAGAAAGCTCCGGCAAGTATATCTCTTTTTTCGCTTGTCTTGACATCAGAATTGCATCGCAAGGCATTATTGAAAGTGTTGAATGAAGCGTATGTCAAACCTGATGTCACTCCGGAAAATGTGGTGAATATGGTGGACCCAATCAGGCATGTCAACATGATTACTTTCTCGGAAGATGAAGTGGCCTCGAAATCCCGCAGTAGCCCTAAAGCCTTACACATCACCCTAAAGTGTAAGGGGTTTGTGATTGCTAAGGTGCCTGTAGATGGTGGTTCGGCGTTGAATGTGGTTCCAATGACCACACTCAAGCAGCTGAAGATAAGCGCGGCGGATTTGACATCACAAGAAATGATTGTGCGAGCCTTTGATGGGATAGCAAGAGGAATCTTAGGAGAGATAACTATGTCCCTTGAAATAGGGCCTAGTTCTTTCCCTGTCCTCTTTCAGGTCATGGAGATCCAACCAGCTTACACCATGCTCCTTGGGAGGCCATGGATCCACGAGGCAGCAGCGGTCCCATCAAATCTCCATCAGTGTTTCAAGTATATTCAGGATGGATCCATTATTACTGTCCGTGGTGAAGAGGAAATCATGCTGACAAAGCCCACCACAGTACCTTATGTGGAAAGCACAGAGCGTATGGACGATAACTCACTGCGTAGTTTTGAGGTACTGAAGTCAGAGAACGAGAAAAGGGAGCCCCCAATGAAGAATGTGAATAAGGTAGTAGTCCGCATCATGGAAAAGAACGGGTATCAAAGAGGAAAAGGCCTAGGGCCTCAGCTGCAAGGGATCTCTCGGCCAATTGAAGCGGCTGTGAGAGAAGGAAGTCGCGGATTGGGGTATCAGCCCAACCTGACAGAAGGGATGAGATTCATGACTCTTGAGAACAAGGAAGAAGAAGAGCGCGAGAGAAAGTATCTTCCCCTCCTGACGCAGACTTTCCCAGTAGCTGCTGAAGTTATCAGTCCCGCAAAGTCATTTTCCCCTCACTTCACTATCAGCACACTTGAAGAATAGCTGGACGAGAACCATGTCATCTATCTCCCTACTAGCAATGAAGTTCTCAACAATTGGCAATCTGAACCGTTTGTTGATGTTATTTCCATGAAGTAATTATCTCATTGTACTAATTATGAACTGATGTTTACTTTCTTTGAGACATGAATGAGAATGTAGCACTTTGTCTGGTGTTCTCCTTTTGATTCCATCGTTTCTTTTCTGTCTTTCATTTACTTACTTTGTTTAAGCTTTTCTTTCATGAATAAGACTCTTGCCTATACTTCTCCTATTCTCGGCTTTTTCTTCCAGGAATACTTCTTCCACTAAAGATTTACCTCAGGAGAGGAACTTTGAAAACTCATTTATTGATTCCCTCGCGGCCGTTGATGAATACAATCTTGAATCCGATGAGGAGGAAGAAGACATTGAAGAGTTCATAAAAGTGGTGAAACGATCAGAGGAAGGGATTAGCTCGAATGATGAGGTTGCAGAAGTGATCAATATGGGAACCGAGGAAGATAAGAGGGAGTTGAAAATAGTGGATAACTCAGAGCGAGAAGAAATGGTTGCACTATTCAAAGAATATCTGGATGTTTTTGCGTGGTCCTACAGAGATATGCCAGGTTTAGATCTTGAGATAGCATCGCATAAAATTCACTTATACCCAGATGTGGCTCCAAAAAAGCAAAAATTAAGGAGAATGCACCCCGAGATGTCGCTAAAGATCAAGGAAGAAGTGACCAAACAGCTGGAGGCTGGCTTTCTGGAAGTAGCTAGACACCCGGAATGGGTAGCTAATATTGTTCCGGTACCAAAGAAGGATGGGAGGGTCAGAATGTGCGTGGACTACCGAGACCTGAATAAAGCCAGTCCAAAGGATGATTTCCCCTACCTCATATTGATGTTCTTGTAGACAGTACAGCCAAAAGTCACAGGTTTTCTTTCATGGACGGGTATTCTGGGTACAATCAGATCCTCATGGACAGTGATGATAAAGAAAAGACAACTTTTATCACCCCTTGGGGAACTTTTTGTTACAAAGTGATGCCTTTCGTATTAAAGAACGCCGGGGCTACTTACCAACGTGCTATGGTGGCATTGTTCCATGATATGATGCATAAGGAGGTAGAGGTATACGTTGATGATATAGTGGCCAAGTCCAAGGAAGGAGAAAGTCATGTGGCAGTTTTGAGAAAGTTGTTCGAGCGGCTAAGAAAGTACAAGTTACGCCTCAACCCTGCAAAATGTACTTTCGGTGCATCCGCAGGGAACTTACTTGGCTTTGTTGTTAGTAGAGAAGGAATAAAGGTGGACCCTAACAAGGTGGAAGCAATACGCGATATGCCAGCACCTAAGAACGAGCGAGAAGTAAGGGGTTTTCTTGGAAGATTGAACTACATTGCGCGTCTCATTGCAAATCTGACTAGCACATGTGAACCAATCTTCAAACTCCTCAGGAAGAATAATCCAGGAAGATGGGATGATGACTGTCAAGAAGCCTTTGATAAGATAAAGGCATATCTACTGAATCCCCCAGTGTTGGTACTGTGAACACCCATTTTTGTCCGTCTTCATTTTATTCTAACTTTTATGATATCATGTTTCAAGGAGACTAATAATATGAAGAAAGGAGGGGGTGATCCCTTCCAGTCCATCACATTTGCTATTGGACGGGGAGGTCCCGTCCATCACATTATTAATTTGCTGTTGGACGCGATTCAAGCCAGTCCATTGCACTTGCTGTGGACGGGATGGTCTCGTCCATTGCGTTGGACTTGCTGTTGGACGCGGTCCAGGCCAGCCCCTTTAATTTGCTGTTGGACACGGTTCAAGTCAGTCCATTGCACTTGCTGTGGCCGGGATGGTCTCGTCCATTGCGTTGGACTTGCTGTTGGACGCGGTCCAGGCCACCCCCTTTAATTTGCTGTTGGACGCGGTCCAGTCCACTACCTTGAACTTGTTGTGGACGGGGTGGTCTCGTCCATTGCGTTGAACGCGGTCCAGTCCATTGCATTGGACTCACTTGTTGGACGAGGTGGTCCCATCCAGTCCACTACCTTGGACTGGCTGTTGGATGCAGTCCAGTCCATTGCATTGGACTCACTCGTTGGACGAGGTGGTCCCGTCCATTGTCTTGCACTTGCTGATGGACGGGGTGGTCCCGTCCACTGCTTTCCACTTGCTGTTGGATGGGGTTGTCCCGTCCATTGCTTTACACTTGTTGTTGGACGGGGTGGTCCCGTCCAGTGCCTTGCACTTGCTGATGGACGGGGTGGTCCCGTCCAACGCTTTCCACTTGCTGTTGGATGGGGTAGTCCCGTCCATTGCTTTACACTTGCTGTTGGACGGGGTGGACCCGTCCAGTGCTTTCCGCTTGCTGATGGACGGGGTGGACCCGTCCACTGCTTTCCGCTTGCTGATGGACGGGGTGGTCCCGTCCAGTGCTTTGCACTTGCTGATGGACGGGGTGGTCCCGTCCACTGCTTTGCACTTGTTGATGGACGGGGTGGTCCCGTCCACTGCTTTCCACTTGCTGTTGGGCGGGGTCGTCCTGTCCATTGCTTTACACTTGCTGTTGGACGGGGTGGTCCCGCCCAAGTGCCTTTTGCATTTTTGCCGATGGGACGGGGTGGTCCCGCCCAACGCTTCACTTCTTTGTTGGACGGGGTAGTCCCGTCCATTGCTTTACACTTGTTGTTGGACGGGGTGGTCCCGTCCAGTGCCTTCCACTTGCTGATGGACGGGGTGGTCCCGTCCACTGCTTTCCACTTGCTGATGGACGGGGTGGTCCCGTCCATTGCTTTCCACTTGCTGATGGACGGGGTGTTCCTGTCCATTGCTTTACACTTGCAGATGGGCAGGGTAGTCCCGTCCATTGCTTTGCACCTGCTGTTGATCCCATCCAGTTCTGTTCCTTTTTATTTCTGTTGGACGAGGGGGTTCCGTCCACTTCAATTATTTTAATTTCTGTTGGACGAGGAGGTTCCGTCCACTGCAATTATCTTTTCTTGTTGGACAAGGAGGTCCGTCCAGTGTATATCCACTTTTGCATATCTAATTTTCTGTTGGGACGAAGAGATTCCGTCCACTGCAACTTTATTTTCAAGCTGAAGGCTAAAGAATAAAGAAAGAAGAAGGTGAAGATAAGGAAGAAAGGACGAAGAGAACAAGGAGAAAAGACAATCAACAAAAAGGAAAGGAAGCTGAGTTACGCCTCCTACCTACTTTACATACCAGGCAAGACCTCTTTTCCTCCTCTACCCATTGGTCCTCCTTCTTCCTTACCTCCTCCCTTGTTTTAACCTAGTAACCCTACTCCTAACCCTAAAAAGCCATCATGCACAGCAGACAAAAACCCCCATCTCTTTTCTCTTTTCTCTTTTCGAGCGTACAACCCTCACATCAAATCACCACCTTTCTGCTACTCATACCACCCCATTTGGGCACACGTTATTTCTGCTCAAAACCCCCATCTCTTTTCTCTTTCCGAGCGTGCAACCCTCACATCAAATCACCACCTTTCTGCTACTCATACCACCCCATCTTGGCACACGCTATTTCTGCTCAAAACCCCCCATCTCTTTTCTCTTTCCGAGCGTGCAACCCTCACATCAAATCACCACCTTTCTGCTACTCATACCACACCATCTGGACACACGCTATCTCTGCTCAGAACCCCCTTTTTGCACCTCCTATATTCATAGGTCTTTTCTTTTTTCTTCCATCTCCTCCCTCGTCTTAACCTGGCAACCTCACTCCTAACCCTAAAAAGCCTTCATACCCATCAGGCAAAAACCCCCATCTCCTTCCCTTTTCAAGCTTGCAAACTTCACATCAAATCCCCTCCTTTCCGCTGTTCA